>CAEFZP010002538.1:190000-350956 GCA_903064625.1 Mallotus villosus | reverse complement strand
AAGAGCGTGGTAGGGAAGAGAGAGGGGAGGGAGAAATGAGCGAGGGTAGAGCGAGAAGGTAGGAGAGAGAGGTATATCTATTTACTTTAGGTCTACTTTACTCCTCGTTTCTTTCTCTCTCTCTCTCTCTTTTCTTTCTCTCTCTTTCGACCTTTTTCTTTCTCTCTCTTTCTCCTCTTTTATTTTTTTTTTTCTTCTCTACCTCTTACTCTTTTTTCGTTTTCTTTACTCCTCTGCTCTTTTCGTCTTTCTTCATGGCTTTCGTCTCGCTCAGTTATCCCCGAGCTTTAACTCTCTCTTGGTTTCCTGATCCCTCCGTTCTTCTGCGTTTCGCGCGCGAAGCACGGCACTGCAATAGGAGAGGCAACGAGGCGTTTTAAATGTTAGAAGGTGGAGAAACATGCGATCAGACTGGACGGCTGGCTTAAGGGTGGCTTACTGAAGACAAAGAGAATTATAAGGTTTCGTATCGTGGAAAGAAAGAAAAACTAGGGGGGAGGGGACGTAGGAGTGTGAGGAGACTCTCTTGTTCTCTCTTTTTCTTTCTCTCTCTGTCTCTTTTTTTTCTTTCTCGCTATTCTCCTTGTCTTATCTCTCTCATCCTATTCTTCTTTTTTTCTTTCTCTCATCCTCGCCCCCTCCCCCTCTCCCCTCTTTTTCTTTCTCTCTCTTTCTCCTCCGCTCGTTTTTTCTTTTCTCTCTCACTTTCTCTCTTTTTACTTTCTCTCTACTTCCTCTCTCTTTTCCTCTTTTTTTTTTGCATCTTTGTTTTTTTTCTTTCTCTGGCTTTCTCAACAAATCATGCTGGCCCCCCAAACTTTGCCTCTAGTTGTGGCCCCTTGTTTCCCCTGTTTCATCATTCATTATCATAAATCCGCGAATATCATGCCGACTATCCTCTATGACGTTTCCTTTGTTTTTTGGGGGGGGCGGGGTTTATTCGGTCTCTCTCTTTCTTTTTTTTGAGTATTGATTCTTTTTTTTTTTTTTTTTTTTGTTTTTTTCGTTTTTTCTAAGGTATGTTGTTTTCACCGTTTGTACTCTATTAATTACGAACGAGACGTGGACCTACAGGCCCCCAGGTCGTGTGCTTTTCTGAAACATGACAGCTTACAGTGAGCTTCCATTGTAGCAAGCAGCAAGCAAGCACAAGCTAACATCACATCATCGCAGGTAATGCGGGCGGTTCGCTCACAATTCCCTTGTCACTGAGTAACTGACGTTGCATTTCTTCATGGTAGTTTTTTTAAACATATATTTTTAGAAAGACGAATTTCTTTACCATAGAGATGGACAAATACCACAACAATCACACACACACCCACACATCCACATTCTTTCCTTCTAAAGTACACACAATAGACAGACCCCCCAACACAAAATGGAATTAATTCTTATACACATTTCCGCATCCATTCACACTCGGTTTATCTTTTCTTTTATAATCTTGCCCTTTTTTGATCCACCCCCACACCAACTTTCCTCTTGCCTCTCCCGAGAATCCTCTTCGCCCGCCCCCCCTTCCCCTCTCCTATGGCCTGCCCGCCCTCCCCTTTCGTCCCCATATCCTAGTTCCGGGCTCCTTTGCCCCACTCTTATCCTCCATCTTCTTAATCGCTGACTATATCTATCTCTATCTCGCGAGAGATGATTCAGAGATATAGCTATCTATCTCCTCTCTCTACTCTCTTCCCTTTCTCTCTCTTTCTACTCTCCCTCTCCTCTCTTCTCTCCATGGTGCAATAGAAGAGAGAGGGATGTCTGGCCTATAGCTGCAGTCTACTCTGCTCCCGTAGCTCCCAGCCAACACAGGAAATGAAGAAATAGGATCACATCAAAATATGCAAGCCCTATCATACCCCAGCACAACCTTTTCAAAGCCTGAGACAAGCCAACATGGGATTTAGCACATCAACCTTTCTCCACGTCTGACAGAGTCGGGGACTCAGGAAGGGTGACGTTTTCTAAAGATGGGTAAAAGGTGAATCTATGACAAAAGCACATCAACCTAATAGTTCAGCAAGGATAAGTAGTTTGTATTTATGTATAATCTGCTTTTATTAGTTATTGAGACCTAGACATGTATTTGATTGGCATGTCAGAATATCGGTTTTCTGAAGAGAGATTGATTCGTTAGTTGATTGATGTTAAAAAAGCTCTACACGTGGGTATAGTGAGGTGTTTTTATCTACCGTGGGATGAGATTTGTCATGTAGAATAAAAAATATTCTGGAATGTTCTAAGAGTTTGTGAGCATAACATGTTAACAAGTTGATACATTAACATAGTAAAGAAAGATATCTTTGAGCAGAGAAAGAGGAAAAGTGAGATTGAGAGAGAGGGGTGGGGGAGCATGGAGAAGAGTAACGATATTTCAGATGAAGAGAAGAGGCAGAGAGTGAGAGTCACGAGAGGAGAATGAGCAGTAGAGAGAAAGATGAAGAGTGGAGAGAGTCGTGAGAGGAAGCTAGCATGCAGTGGTGAAGAGCAGGTGGGCTGACTCCCCCCTATTGGTCAGTGATTGCTCTTGGCAAAGCTCCACCCTCCCTGCGGCTAGCAAAACATTATCTGTGGCTCTGTAAATTCCCCTCCATTTGAAATGTTTCACAGCTGAAGAACTGCTGGGTGCCGTGACGGCGGCCCGGCAGTTTGTACACGGCCCAGTTTTCAAACATGTCTTCATAAATCTGAAGGCGGTTTTATACGTCTGGATGCATCGTATGGTGTAAAAGAGGGGGGAAATCTGTGGCCCACTGTAAAACCCATGCTTTGGATGAAGCATGTGGTAATCATGTTATGGTAATTGGGGCAAAACCGCTTCTCTACTCGAGAACAAACACACTGCTTGATCTAAACATTGGCACACACACACACCACACACACACACCACACACACCACACACACACACACACACACCCACACACACACACTCTTCATTATTTATGAACACACAAAAAAACAAAAAAGAGAACAAGTCCAAGGCTTTTGCTGGTGAGGGCCTACACTTAGTTTTTACTTGATCATCAACTTGCATTGTTTTTGAAGAAATCATTAAGATAGACACAATTATCTGTTTCTGTAACAAACCCCAGCCTTTTGTATCAGCTCTCATACACTGTTTCTCTCTCTAGAGACATGGGGGCTCATCAAGGAGTCAGGGAGAGAGAGATGGAGGGAGGGTCGAGAGAGGGGAGAGTCGAGAGAGCAGAGATGGAGGTAGAGACTAGAGATGTATGGAGAGAGAAGTGGAGAGCGCTAGAGCTCGATCGCGTCTCTGGCATGCACTCTGCGCTATGTATTTCGGGTGCTCTCTAGAAGGAGAGTAGACCGCAGAGGATGGTGTATGTAATTTGCTCTTAGTGTCATTAGGATCAGCCCTGGTGATTTAGCAGAAGAGGCAGGGAAGACCATGACAGAGACTATTGCTTTCATTAATCACGTTTGTGAGCCCATTCAGAGGTAAACTAATTGAAATCCTCTTACCTGTCAGAGCGCCAACCATTGTGCACAGGCAGGAGTCATGCAGGGAGGAGGGCAAGGGATAGGTGGGGGGGGCGGGAGAGGGAACAGACAGGAAATGAAGCTTTAACTACAAAATAAACCATGTCTTTGTCTAGACAAATCTCTTTTCAAGCCGTAATGCTCTCTGAAATGGTGTTTAATGTCATGTAAAGTCTTTCAGGGGCTGGAGACCCAGGAGGGAGAAGCCAAGCGCAAATGTGGCCCGGGAAGAAAGGCTCTTTTTCCGGCATAAAATACCAAATCAAATTACCCCCCCCCACAAGCCCAGCTGCCAGTGGCGTCGGAGAGAGCGCTTTAGGCCTAATACCTCTGTGTGACAGCCAGGGACCATTACTGAGCTGGAGCTAAGGGCTAGGGGCTGGGGCTAGGGGCTAGGGCTAGGGGCTAGGGGCTAGGGCTAGGGGGCTAGGGGCTAGGGGCTAGGGGCTAGGGCTAGGCTAGGGCTAGGGGCTAGGGGCTAGGGGCTAGGGGCTAGGGGCTAGGGCTAGGGCTAGGGGCTAGGGCTGCTAGGGGCTAGGGGCTAGGGGCTAGGGGCTAGGGCTAGGGGCTAGGGGCTAGGGCTAGGGGCTAGGGGCTAGGGGCTAGGGGCTAGGGGCTAGGGGCTAGGGGCTAGGGGCTAGGGCTAGGGGCTAGGGGCTAGGGGCTAGGGCTAGGGGCTAGGGGCTAGGGGCTAGGGGCTAGGGGCTAGGGGCTAGGGGCTAGGGGCTAGGGGCTAGGGGCTAGGGGCTAGGGGCTAGGGGCTAGGGGCTAGGGGCTAGGGGCTAGGGCTAGGGGCTAGGGCTAGGGCTAGGGGCTAGGGGCTAGGGGCTAGGGCGGTGGCTAGGGCAGGGGTAGGGGCTAGGGCTAGGGCTCGGGCTGCTAGGGGCTAGCTGCTAATGTCACATGAATGGCATACCTGGCTTCCACAGCTTGATAACACCCTTATTTGAAACAGTGTGCTGGAGCAGGGAAACTCAAACAAGCAGGACTCGCCTCGAGACCAGGATTGCCCACCCCTTGGCTAGGGGCTAGGGGCTAGGGGCTAGGGGCTAGGGGCGTAGGACCCAAATGCAGGAGAGATAGCCAGTCAGTGCTAACAAAAAAGGTTTATGCTCTGAAACGGGGAAAACAGACAATGAACTCACGGTAACAGGGGTAAGGACAAAACAAAGACACAAAACAGGAACCTAAATACACAGAACCAAACAAGACACAGGTGACACAATGAAACTAACGAGAACTGGAACCACTGAACGAGACACCAGTGAAGACAATGACAGACACAGGAACACTAGGGCAGGGCAAAACCAAAAACAGGGGGGGCACGGCTGTGGCCGTGACATAGGGGCTAGGGCTAGGGGCTGGGGCCTGGGGGCTGGGGAAGGAACATATGGAATGAGAGATGAGACTGGTCGAGACAGGGTGAGTGGAGGCAGGGGTAATATAGAATCTTTGTCATTGCTGCCGACAGAACATTCTTTTCCATTGACCTCTTTCACTTTTTCTGTCATTCATCACACAGCCTTTAGTGTCTGAGTCACAACTTAGTCATCCTGGTGAGAGGGCCTCTTAATAGTAGGTACGAGACCAGGGAGGAGGATCAGCATTCAACACTAATCTACCTGTGAAGGTGGGAGCACTAGGACCCCCCCCACCCCCACCCCCACGGCTTCTGAGATGGGAGGAGGGAGAGCTGGTTTGAAAGGAGTGGACATCGATTTTCTCTTTGGCCTCAGCCATACAGAACCACACACACCCTCACACACACACACACACATGCAAACCAACGGGTCTACGCTGGTATTTATTCAGGACTCGCAGGAGGCACAAATCCAGAAGTGATTGCCGTGTGAAAAGTCCTCCTCCTGCCTTCAGAGTGCATCTCAGTTACCAGGTCACACACATTAGAGAGAGAGAGAGAGAGAGAGAGAGAGAGAGAGAGAGAGAGATAGAGAGAGAGAGATAGAGAGAGAGAGATAGAGTAGAGAGAGAGAGAGAGATATAGAGCTATAGATCTATCGATATCTATATCGATGAGCGATAGCGATCTAGCGATCGATCTCATCTCTCTCTAGCGATATCGATAGAGCTCTCTCCATCTCTCTCTAGCTCTCTCTACTCTCTTCGCTCTCTCTCTCTCTGCTCTCTCTCTCGCTCTCTTCTCTCTCTCTCTCGCTCTCTCTCTCGTGGAGAGAGCGATCTCTAGCGCTCTATCGATCAAATCGATAGATAGCAGACAGCACTGCAAGAGAGCGGAGCGGACAGCCCTCTGTTGTCATGGCACTAAGGCACAGCTCTCCAGGAGGACCTACGCACACACACGCGCACGCAGACAAGCACACATCAGCATGCATGTGCACAGATGGGATCACGTGACCCGTACCCACCTGGGCTCTGTGTTGACAGGTAAGTAACCTGTACTTTGAACTCTCAAATACACATGTCATATGGCACCAAGGCACAGCTCTCCAGACAGACAAATGCACACGTGCATGCACACACACACCACACACACACACACACACAGACATACAACACACACACAAACAAACACACACACACCTCACAGTCCCAGAATCCTGTCAACCAGCACCCTGAGCTTCCTCTCTCCCGTCACACAACATGCCGCAGGGTTCCGGGGCAGACATCTTGGTGGAGGTGAAAATGTAATTAAGGTTTAGGAATGAATTTATTTGCCAGAAAAAACCTGATCTGAGGCTGTAGCTGTGTGTTGTGTGCTTCATGAGCAGAGGCCTCTTCAGCTTCAGCTGCCTGCAGGGACACAGACCCACCTGATCTTATCTGGCCTCACGTTCTCTTCAATTACACACACGTTTTGTTTTTTTATTTAGCACACCGGGGAGACAGGTCCACGATCACAATGAGGCTTTTATGATCTGTCTGTGTCAACAGAGCACCAGACCAGCGCTCTCCTCCGTCCTGACGAACAAACACCCTCTGAATCCCTAACCCTAACCCCCTCTTAGACTGATGAGTCCTCCGCCAGCCATGCTGGATGTGAAGGTCGAGACGGCTTGTCACAGAGAGAGCTCCTGCTGACCTTCCGGAGACTTCCAGGAAGCTTGTGGATCAGTTCAGATGTGTCTAGGACTTGTCGCTTGTGGAAATGAGAGTTCCGTAAAGGTGGCAGTTCTGATAATGAAAAACAATGCTGATATGGTGGTTTACTATATGAATGACATCTATCTTTCTCTTTCTGATCTACTCTTGTATTGCGGGGGGGACGACGAACTGTGCTTGTTCAAAGTTTACTATAATTAGAAATGACACAATGAAACAAAATCTGAAGAATTCCACATGAACCACAGGACAGATTAAGTCATGACATGGCACACACACCACACCACACACACACACACACATACCACCATACTGTACACACAGCCATAATACACCTGGTTGGTTTTGTCAGTAGTAATATTTCTTTGGTACACGCCATCCTGATGTGAATTGGCAGTGGCTGTGCAAATCATGAACTAACTGAATCAATTAACATAGTGAACCTTGTCAATGCTTCAACTCTCCAGCGCTCTCAGTCAATCATGGAGAAACAGTCATGAATTATGGATCAGGGTTGGAAATAGTTCTCCCTGTTCAGCACAGAGCAGCAGCTCACTGGAGTTTCACACAGCACAAGGCCTCACAGCTCTGAGAGGAACACAGCACTTCCCTTTAACCGAATGATGGATTACAGAACAACATAATCCACATTTTTAAACTCTGCTTTGATATTCTGAGAGCGAGTGTGAGGGATCGTAGCCTTAACTTTATCATATAAACTGTCCGGAGCTGTGATTGGTGTGTGTTTAAGTGTCTGTGTGTAATTGTCTGTGAGTGTGTATTCATATTTAATGTACTCTATGTTTCTTTTTTAAAGAGAGAGAGGCAGAGGAAGGACCGAGTGGTTAGAGGAACAGCGGGGAGAGTGGGAGGGGGAGAGGAGGGAGGGGGAGGAGAGGGAGGTGCTCAGGGGAAGGGAGAGAGGGGGAGGAGAGGAGGTGTAAGGGTGGAGAGTGGGAGGGAGGGGGAGGAGAGGGAGGTGCTCAGGGGAAGGGAGAGAGGGGGAGGGGAGGAGGTGGGGGTGGGTACAGGGTGGGGTGGGGGGTGGTTGCAGGGGCGGAGGACGAGGGAAAGGGGGAAAAGCCTTGGTTTCCTGTTCCCCAAATTCCCAGCTCCTGTCTGCTGGAGCAGGTACACAAAGCCTCCCTTTAAGGGTTGGGAGAGGGCGGCAGGATGAAACACAGCCACTGATGGTTAACAGATCTGTCCCCCAGGACCCCCCCCTCTCCCCAGCCCCCTTTCCCCCCCCACAACCCCTCACCGGACCCACTGCCACCCCCCCACCCCCCCCCACCCCCCTCACTGCCAGCCAGCCCTACGTTTGTTTACACCCTTCCCCAGTCTTTTGCAGAGTTTTCAGGCTGCGTTCCATGCAGGACTTGGCTGCACTCCATGCTGCTGATTGCCATATTCCCAGACCAGAAATGTCACTTACCACTTTGCTTTCCTTCATCCGCCCGGTTCAAGCCCTCTGTGATCCCCCAGGGGAGTGGAGTCACCCAGGACAGGGCACATCCCCTCCTGCCTCCCTCCTGCCTCCCTCCAGCACACACAGAGCACCAGCAGACAAGCCATTCGAACCAACTGGAACGAGACATTAACATTCCTCACAGGGCAGAGATCTGCTCCAGGTTAGAGAGACACCAAGACAGACTGGGAAAGAATGAGAGAGGAGAGAACTAGAGACAAAGACAGAGAGAGAGAGAGAAGAGGAGAGAGAGAGCAGAGAGACAGGCAGGCAGGCAGGCAGGCAGGCAGGCAGGCAGGCAGGCATAGAGATGGACAGTCTGACAGGCAGACATCAAGCCTCTGTATGAAGGACTGACGGTCTCGAGTCTGGGTTAAACACGGACGACTGAGCGTCTGGAAGGACATGCAGGAGTCAGGGGAAGACTTCTCCCACCTCCCCCTGGCTCTTCCTGGTGGGATCCTGCTGTGTGTCTGATGCTGCCCACGCGACGCACTCAAGGTTTCCTCATCATCCTAGGGCCACATTCGTCTTCATACCACTGAGGTTTTTCAAGACACAGTCATGTGCATGGCTGAGAAAAAGATCAAGCAAAAAAAAAGTGGAAATAAAAAGTTCTAGCTGTGCTGAAAAGGGGCACACGGCCCACCAAAGACACAGAGAGCTCTATTCTGACAGTTCAGCACACAGAAAAATGAAAGGGGAAGGGGAAAAAAGGGAAAATTCAGCCATGACTTATCGAGCGAAAACAAGCCAAGGCGGGACGCAGGGCTGTTTTATTAACCGACGACATCAAGTTTATTAAACTGGCTGAGAGGCTCGTTGGCTGCCAGCAGAGAGAGAGAGAGGGTGGCGAGAGAGAGAGAGGAGAAGAGAGAGAGAGGACGAGAGAGAGAGAGAGAGATCAGAGAGATTTGAGAGAGAGATCGGAAGCGAGAGAGCGCGAGACGAGAGAGAGGATATCGCTCGACTAGATCGTTATGCTCTCTCGCTCGATGGAGATAGAGAGAGAGATAGGGAATAGCGAGATAGAGAGAGCTAGAGAGAAGAAAGCGAGTAGAGAGATAGAGATGAGAGAGATGAGAGGAGTTCGGTCTGGGTCCCGAGCTACAGGGGAGAGACGTTCCAATTAACACCAGTAAGGGAGGTCTGAGGAAAGCTCAGATACACACGCCCACATGCCAACCCCTACACACACAGTGCTTACACATGGATGTTCACAGACATACACACACAAACACACACATACACGTGAATGCGCATACACTGAGACATAAACACGTGAACACACACACTCACCAGACAGGGAGGTCTAACTGGCCTGAGGCAGCCAAGCGAGGCCCTCTGGGACCCAGGAGCTCATAGCTCTGAGCTGACAGTCACACGCACACACACACACATTCACCACGCACACACACACACACACACACACACACAAATACACCACGCACACACACACACACACAAATACACCACACACACACAGACACACAGCAGCCAAACGAGGTCTCAGCCTACCATATAAATCTCTGCCACTCACCCTCAGATGGAGTGGTGCGGTGGGCCCAGTAAATATAGCTGGCTATGCAGTTTGACCACAGATGCAGGTGGGAAGAGGTGGAGGGGCGGAGGGATGGCTTGTTGGTGGAGTCCAGGGTTTGAGGTGTTGGAGAGGGTGGAGGGGCAAAGGAGGAGGGGTGGAGGGGTGGAGGGGGGGAGGGTGGAGGGGTGGAGGGGTGGAGGGGCAAAGAGGCGGGAGGTTGGAGGAGTGGAGGGGGGGGAGGGGCAAAGAAGCAGGAGGGGGGGAGGGGCAAAGAGGCGGGAGGTTGGAGGAGTGGAGGGGCTTGTGAAGGACCGTAAAGGGCTGGCTGGTGGATTGGTGTGGAAAGGACAGCTCTGTTGGCCCTGGCAACAGCTGTGTGACTCACTGCACTGAGGTTGGGCTGCTGCTGATGTCTCGGGTTGTCTGAGTCTAAAGTACCGTGTTTATAGAGTGTTAGCTCCAAAGGGTATTTACTCACGTCGGTCTACGCTCCATGTGTTTGGCGATGAACTGAAATAGCAGTCGAACAAAAGGAAACCCATGGAAGATGTTCATACAGTGTCTCGTAAATGAGAGAAGCGGTGTGGGTCCTCGCACAATGACATCTCTACCCTGTCAGAATGTGTGTGTGTGTGTGTGTGTGAGAGAGAGAGCCGTGTAAACACCCCTGACCTCAGCATGTCAGAGCCCAGTCCACATCTCCATTAACAAAGACACAGGGACGGTCACCCCCTCTCAGTCCTTTTTAGACCAATCACGCGCTGGCTTACAGCACCTGATGATGTCACAAGCCCAGGCCGCTGGGGAATGCTTGTCCATGTGGACACGCATACTTATGGACCCCTCTCTGCCCCCCCGCCTCCCAGTGCCCCCGGTGCCCCCTGCCCCACCGCCTCCCCCGACAACAATGCGGGCTGCGGTCCTCGACATCCAACTTCCTGATTGCCAGCTGTCCCCGTCTCCCTCCGTCGGTGGAATGCCAGTAACACCGACAAATAAACAAACTGTAAACAAAGGGCCTGGTTTAGCACCGCAGACCGCCACAGACGTGCCAGCATGACAACACGTCTCCTGATTGCTCCGTCTCTCTCTCTCTCTCTCTCTCTCTCTCTCTCTCTCTCTTCCTCCCTCTCCAACCATGCGTGAAGCATGAAGAGCCCAGCCATGTCGAGACACAAAGCCCAGTCTGACCAAAAACATTTCTCTGCAGCGTTTACTGCCAACACTGCGTGCTTCGCCTCTCCTTTCTGAAGCCCCACGTCCTCAGCAAACCTATCTGCTTCTCGGCACTGTCCTCGTCTTGTGGCACTTCCTCTGTCCACACTGCTCAGTCCATGGTTGGAGGCCATTTTACCAGTCTCTCCTCCGTCTCCCATAGTTTTTGTTTTCTTATCACTCATTCTCTCATTTCTAATCATCTAGCTTTCTAGGGTCTGTCTTGATCTGAGTAGATCTCATCTATCTCTGGGATCTCTCTGTCTGCTCTCGTCGATCTATCGCTCTCTATCGCTCTCTCTCTGCTCTCTCTCTCTCTATCTCTGCTCTCTCTCTCTCTCTCTCTCTCTCTCTCTCTCTTTCTGCTCTCTCTCTCTCTGCTCTCTCTCTCTCTCTCTCTCTCTCTCTCTCTCTCTCTCTCTCTCTCTCTCGTAGTGGACATCTGCAGGCTACAGAGATGAATTCCCCTTGCTTGAGACACATTAGCTACCGCATCCAGAGGAGAACACAGGCCTATTAATAGGCCCGCTGGTCGTAAAGGACCTCTGGCAGATCAGGTTGTTTTGGGGGGGTTTGATACGTATGTAACACAATATTAGTTCAATTGTAATGCACCATCAGGGGCCCTGCATGTAAATCTGCATGAAATCACTGTCTGGGCTGGATCGTAAATCAGGCACGGTGTTGTTTATTATTGCACTACAGTTTTATGGGGGGGTGGGTGCTTTGCCGGGATGTCCCGGCAGGACCGGTCGACTGAGGGGAGGCTTAGAGACGTGATGGGGCGGGGGGGGTATGGGCGCGCGGGAGGGGGGGGGCATGGGCACGACAGAGGAGATCAGACAAGAGCCGGATGACACCGTAACTGTAAAGCCCTGATTAAAAGACAGGAACAGTTAAATCTTTAGAAGCACAAACATGTGAGTGACTTATTCCCTCATAATCTGGGCTATGCAGTATGTTTTGGTTCTGTTGTATTTGTCCTTGACTATGGAAAAGACTAAGTCCAGAGAACAGTCCAGCAATGCCAGGGCTCTGTAATCTAAACCGCTCAGTGTGGATGAAAACCGGTGCCTATTTTGGTTCACTTCCTCTGAGCAACACAGAGATAGAATGGCACGGCCTGAGCCATGAAACTCACTGAAAACTCTCTCTTTCTCAAACTGACAAATACGTCTGGTCTGGTCTGCTCTGGTCTAGACCTGCAGTCGTTTGCACTCAGTCCCCCGTCTGGCCAGAGGGAAAGATTATCAAAGAGAACAAAACCTATTCTGTGCTGTGAGGGGCTGCTCGGCCCCTGGAGAGGCAGCCAGTCAGCCAGCGCTTCAGACGGCCATCTCTTTAGGCTTTCAGCTGTTCGGAAGTGGGGAGAAGCGCATTAGAAGGTCATTGTGTTGTTACATTCCACGAGTAGTGGCCCAATCTCTCCCTGTCCTGCCCTGTTCTGAGAGCTCGGCCTGGGACGTGAGATGTCCTCTCCCCCCCTGGCCGTCACTCTGACGTCTCACAACCTAAACCGTTAGGATATTTAAGAGGACCGTGTGCCTCGGAATCGAATTCCTTGCATGCTTAATTCTCCGCTGCGGTTGTAGACTGGTTCGTTTCGTCCTCGTCCGGGCTAGTGTTACAGGCTGGACTGTCTTAGCTTTGACCACCTCATAAAATCAGCTTCATAAATATTTTTCATGTGTTATTTAAACTAACTCAACTCCCCATGCATCGAGGCGGTTTGAAGTTTGGCTTGTCGGTTCTGAGGCCTCTTCCGACAGGGTAAATCTGATGTGTTATTGTAAATGCTCGGCCAGCCGCAACACAGTCAAACATCTGAAAGGGGAGTCTCAACTTTACAATTTACTTTAATTTTAAGATTCTAACACGTAATATATTATATTATTTATCGAAGACACTACAGTTTATGAAAAAGCATACATAAGTGTCTCTCAATTGAAGTGATGAACTTTCTATTAGATATTTAGTTGAGTGTTACGTCCATACAATTGCACGATGGCCGGGAATCGAACCAGCAACCTTCTGATTAATAGCCCGATTCCCTAACCGCTCAGCCACCTGACTCCCAACGGGACGCCTGTGTGATTGCAGCAATGCCCATTATCGTTATATATCGTCAATATTTAATAGCAGGTCGGCCATTGAGCCACGTCTGTATGGCGTGAGATCGTGCGAAGCCGGTGATGTTGTCTGGGGTCTAGACCTGTGAAGACGGTGACGTCGTCTGGGGTCTAGACCTGGCCCAGATCTGGTTTCTCTCTACTTCCTGGTTGGGATTAGTGACTGGGGCTGGTAACTCTTCTGACACTATGCTCTCTAACCAGGCGGGTACAACACGGAATGTTTGGGTTTGAATTTTACATGATGCTATCTATCAAAATAGAACAAGGCCTTGACACCTTCCTTTAGGGCTTTTACGATTAAATAAATATTTTACCCCCAAATGACGTTGTGTCCTTGGGCGAGGCACCCTACTTGCCTCAGGGGAATGTCCCTGTACTTACTGTAAGTCGCTCTGGATGAGAGCGTCTGCTAAATGACTAAATGTAAATGTATAGTGTGTTCACTCAAAAATATTTTTTTGCATCCGTCAGTATACATACCATGAGAGGTATGAACCTCTACTTTCACAAATCATAATTTTGTTCGAAGCTTTTACCAAACGGTATTGCACAGAAAAGTACCAAGTGAAACAGGTCACAAATTATTTTTTATTAATTTAAACACAATCAAATAATAATGTCAAAAACATCTGTACACATCTTTTTGCAGACACAACAAACTTTGCGTTTCACAATGCGGCCCGCTTGGTGTAAAGTATTTCCAGTTTGCATTTATGATTGCAACATAATAAAAAAAGCGTGCTGTGTGTGAATCTATAAAACATTTCCTTGTCTACCTACCTATACGGTTACCTTGATCCTAGCAGCAATATGGAGATCCCCAGAGTAGAGAGAAAGAGAGGAGAGGGGGGGCTGAGAGGAGGGAAATCACAAACCTAGTGAGAACGTCTGCCTGGGGAGGGAGAGAGGGGTCACCACGGTTACGTACAGAGCAACAGTGACCATGTGCAGAGGATGGGGGATTAGAAACAGATCGAGTCGGTTCCTGCTTAAGAAATTCACAGTCTATAGTGTATAGTACTGTCCTGTTCTTAAACCCCTTTTCTTCAGGGGGCGGTTAGTGGCTTTTCTCTCTTCAAAAGCTTCATATGGTTTCCCAATCCACAGTTCCACAGCCCTATCAAAACAGGTGTCGTGAATTTCAACTACTGCCGTTCAAAGTGAGACACAGACGAACACAATTTTTTGTCAAAATTAAAAACACTACTTTATACAAAATGACGCTTGCTGTACAAGAGATTTTTTTTGTTATAGCGCTTGTATAAAAGATAATAAAACCTATTAATTAAGCTTTTTCCTGAAAGATGACCTCCTAAATTTATTGAAATTGTCAAAACGGCTCTGATTAGGCAAGAACAACGAGAGGGAGATTTTGAATAATTATCACTCAGTTCAATGCCAGGTTAGAAACCCTTATCCAAGTTATACGGTATCGTGGCTGAATATGCTTCCAAATACACGGGGTTTGGGCTGCCAGCCGAGATGCCTTAGGGGCACAAGATCCAGAGACTTCTCTGAATAAGTCAAAAGGAAAAGCGAAACATTATCCCCTATCAAATATGTATCTAAAAAAGTGGTGATTGGTAGGAGAGCTGTTGTCTTAAGATACGTGAGATGTCAGCATGTCTGTGAAGAGTGGGATACTGACGGGGAAAACACAGCTGAACAAAATGAAATGATCATTGACACTTGACATCCATGCTTTTGGTCTTAACATAACGAGTTATCACAAAATCCCTTTATCTACATATTTGTTTAATGAACAAACCCTTAAACACATCAACACTTTCGGGCATCGCACAAGCTAATGTGCCACACGATGCAGATTACTTCAATGAAAAAGCATTGCCATCTTTCAAGAGCATGTACCTAAATGAATATAGGAAGGAATAGTCCAGTGATTACAAATTTACACACAAAAAAGATTTCCTCTGTACACGATTGCCTCAGCATAGTAAATAAAGTTTCTTAATTTTCTTAAATTATTAGAAAACCCATGTTTTGATTCTTCCATAAGAGCCTTCCTCGTCCTCTTGGTGTAGTGGAAACCATAGTACTTTGTCAGGTGAGCAAGGCACAAGTCTTTCCTGGAGGTACCTTCCTGGGGACAGACAGAGCCACTCACAAAGTCTCCATTCATAAATAAAAAGCACAGGCGGCCAGGCCGGGAGGGAGCAGAGGAGGACGGCCATGCACTGTAGAGGTGGGACTGAGAGAGAGAGAGAGAGAGAGGAGGTGGAGGAGAGAGACAGAACAACAGAACGAGAGGAGAGAGAGAGAAGAGAGAGAGAGAGAGAGAGGAGAGAGAGAGAGAGAGATAGGGATGATAGCAGTCCTCTTCTGTGGTTTAGCTGAGCCTTGGGGCGTCAGTAGCTCAGCTCTCCTCACAGGTGTGAACCCTTGCAGAGTCCCGGCACATACAGGGCCGTAAAACACTTTGACGGCTTCAGAAAGCAGCCAATTCACAGTAACCAGGGCTAGCAGCTGCAGCGCCATAAATTCACTCTCCTCCGCTTCCCTCCGAAAAAAGGTTTAGGGTTAAGACGAATTGTGGCCGTATGTCAACACATTGACCGTGTCACTCAGTTTCTCTCTCTCTTTTTTTTTCTTCTTCTCTTCTCTTGTTCTTCTTCTCTTCCTGTCTGGTGTAGAGCAGACGCCGGGCGACACAGGGGGGCCTTCTCTGGGCTGCGGGGGGCTGCGGTGGGCGTGGGACAGGGGTCTAGGGTTCCAAGGGCCGGAGGTGAAAGGTCGCAAAGTGAGTGGAAGCTGGAGCTGGGCAGAGGTGGTGGAGGTGCAGCGCTACAAGTACTCCAGGTCCAGCGCATGGTGGAGGGCCATGAGGTCAGAGTGGCTGGAGATCCTCCAGAAGGGCATGTTGTGCTGGGGGAGGACAGGAACCGGGTTAGCTCATATCCAAACAGCTCCTCGGTAGGCAGACGCTCATATTTAAAGGATCGCACACACACACACACGCGCTCTGTCTCTCTCTCTTTCACTATCCATTCCATTTCTAAAAATACTTGAATATTTGATTCCTTCCTGCACAAGACTCGCACAGTTTTAAAACAACCTTCCACAGTTAAAGACTCAACATGAAATGATCTTTGGATTTCAAGCTTTTTCTCCCGTAAAACCCCCCCACTCCTGTCAATCCCCCCAGGCCTGACATCTCCCCTCTCTCCCCTGTGTGTCCTCAGCTCCCTGTCACACGGCACACGGAGAGTCCTCTTCAACCCTGGCACACACCGCTCTTTCACACAGGTCCACTCTTCTCCCCAGCTACACTGCGAAGGCCCAGGCTAGCTTGGGCTAGCTGGCCGGCTGAATGGCACTCAGTGTCCTCTCAGTGATAAAAGGCTGGGATGCTAGAGCTGCCGTCCAGGCCTCTCTGCCGCGGACAGGCCTCTAATGAGCTGTGGTTCCCAGGGAGAGGAGGAGAGAGAAACCTGAGTCGGAGCCAGAATGAAAGGAGCTTGTCAGGTAGAGTCCTCGGCCCCCGAGCCCTGAGTGGGTGGAGACCATTACCTTCCCCCCTTATCAAACGGACAGCCTCCCCCCCCCCAGCCATATGTTCCGCCTAGGAGAGCCGGCACTGACCCTTAAAAAGCTCTTTGCTTTTTGTTTTGTAAATTGTCTTCGCTTTTAAGTTTAAAAGCTAGAGATGTTATCTACCCCCTCCTCTCTCTTTCTCTCTTTCTCCTTGGCAATGAGAATAACTTGAGGCACAATTGTTTCTGGTGCTCTGGGTGTTTTTAAGAGGGGGGGTTAGAGCGAGAGAGAGAGAGAGAGAGAGAGAGAGAGAGAGAGAGGGAGGGAGAGAGAGACACTGCTGGTCTATGAGTGTCTGCAGTTCTACTCTGTCACGACTGATCTGCAGCCCTTGACTGGTGAACCTGTCATGTTATTTCACCTTCCCTCTGATGTTGATGTAGAAACCTTTTACCGTGCAGCTTGTCACGCCTCTAGAACTCCTCAGACGGCAGAAAAGCCTTATCCTCTCCTCACTGTCACAATGCCGCCACTCAAAACGGGTGAAATATTTCCATCTTATCACTATCATCCCTCTTTTTTTCACCCTTCAAACACGACCCCCAAGCTATGCCTGGTCTTTCATGATGTAAATCTTGAAGTTTACTCAGCCAAATCATTATCTATTTTTCTTTCATCCCCCCTCCCCTCCCCTCCCCTCCCCTCCTCTCTCTCTCTCTCTCTCTGCGTCCCCTCCATCGCCTTCCTACTTCCATTCTTTGTTTACTGAGAAACAGATGAAACGAGAGCTGGAAGCTTTTGGGAGGGGAACTCCTTGTGCTCACCTTGACAGTGTGGCTGACCCTACCTGTCACTGAAATATGCCCCAGCCCTCCTGATTAATTAGCTAATGAATATTTTGGTGTGTGTGGTTCACGGAGAGCATTGGGTTTACATCTAGACTTGGCAGAAAAGCTGAATACACAATTCTTGTGCAAGAGCCAACATGAAACATAAATCTACTGACGAGCAAGAGAAAGACAGAGAGAGGGACCGACAGAGAGAGAGAGAGACAGAGAGAGAGAGAGACAGATCTCTGATGCTGAAGCACCTGAACAGAGATTCAGTCTTGCTCTGGATCATTTTGGGCTTCTCCCTCTAACAAGCTTGTCATTGCTGTAAATATCCTGATTTCATCAACAAAGATTTAAGCCTCTTGAATGCACGCTCTATTTATGTAGCCCCTTGAAAGGGCCTGTCTAACATTACACATACAGCACATTACACAGCATTCACACTGCCCAGGGTCATGGGCAGGAATATATCATTATGCATCTCTCTCTGCTGGGTGAACTTGAGATGACGGGTGGAAAGGCCTGATTATATATCTCTCTCTCTCTCTCTCTCTCTCTCTCTCTCTGTCTCTCTCTCTCTCTCTCTCTCTCTGTCTTCTTTCTTTCTTCAACCTTTCCTGCCAATAAGAGAATTCACTGATTAAAGAGAGATAATGAGGAGACAACAAGAGTTGACATCATGTTCTGTGTACTGGAAGGGCCTCTCACGGACCCGGCCCTCGCAGAGAGCCTCAAACTGAGCATCTGAAGGAGTAGATGTGTCCTCTAAGGGGTCAGGGAGATCAGAGAGGTCAGGGTGATCAGAGAGGTCAGAGAGGTCAGGGTACACAGTACTGTCCACTCGTCCTCTTACCTTTTTTGAGCCTTGCTCCTCTTCCACTCCGTCTCCCACGACAACGTAAACAACTTTCCTCCCGAACCTCTGGATTACTCTCTCAAAACAGCTCTCCTTTCCTGTGAAGTAGAGAAGGGGGGCAGGAGAGAGAGGGGGGAGGGGGGTAGAGGTGGGTTAACATGAGTAACCACAGGGGAACAAACGTCCACACAGGGACATGGGGAGACCTTTAAAAACACCAGGCGTAATACCAAACATAACAGAGTGTAAACAGCGCGGGCCAGGGCCAAGGGACGTGATAGAGATCAGCTGCCAGATAACGAGACAATCTGAAAAGCATTAAGTGTGTCGTTCTCCTCCCTGAACCAGGGACAAATGGACTTTAACAAGCTGAATCCCCCTCACATGCTCCGGGACCTAGCAGAGGAACCGGGAGGCTTAGCGCTCACAGTACCTCTAATACACTCTCCTGACCATCTGATGGAAAATGGCGCAGGAGTGAAGCTGGATGTTTATTTTGCATTTTAAACAGTAAAGGAGGGGTGGGGGGGGCATGGGCAGGGGTGGGCGGGCTGGGCGGTGGGCGGTGGGGGGGCCGTGTCTGTGGAATGACATAAATGTGCAGAAGTGGTTTCATATGCAAGGCCTGGGAAGGACAGGGGTGGGGGGGAGAGGAGGAGAGGAGAGAGTCTGGTAGAGGAGAGGGGGAGAGAGGAGGACAGGGAGAGAGGAGGACAGGGAGAGGCTGGTAGAGGAGAGGAGGAGACGGAGAGAGGAGGAGAGGGAGAGGCTGGTAGAGGAGTGGAGGACAGGGAGAGAGGAGGACAGGGACAGAGGAGGAGAGGGAGAGGCTGGTAGAGGAGAAGAGGACAGGGAGAGAGGAGGACAGGGACAGAGGAGGAGAGGGAGAGGCTGGTAGAGGAGAGGAGGACAGGGAGAGAGGAGGACAGGGAGAGGCTGGTAGAGGAGAGGAGGAGAGAGACAGGAGGAGAGGGAGAGGAGGAGAGAAAGACAGGAGGAGAGGGAGAGGCTATAGGAGAGGAGGAGGGAGAGAGGCTGGTAGAGGAGAGAGACAGGAGGAGAGGGAGAGGAGGGCCTTGGCCCAGGCTCAGGCTCAGCTCCAGAAAAATAGTCCCTGGCTGATTAGGCCTCTTCCCTCAGTGAGAAACATGAAACATCAACCCTCTCGTGTGTCTGTCTGCCCCCCCTCCACACACACACACACACACACACACACACACACACACACACACACACACACACACACACACACACACCACTAACACACACACAAACAGGCCAGACGCATAGCATCTGGATCATACTGTTAACACATATCACCTTCATTAGACTCATGAGACCAAAAACCATACCACCCAGACACACAGACAAGACACATATTGCTTATAACCCCGCAACCACAGCACCAACGCCCCGCGGGGGGGGGGAGAACACTCAGGCACAAACAACAAGCTCAGTGTTCTAGAAAGTGCTTTGTTTACCTATTTTCGTTGCGCTATAAATATTCTCGATAGGAAAGACGATCCCCAGGCCGTACAGCAGGACCTTCGCCAAGGCAGGTATGAGCTGTGTGGTGGTCACCAGGATATTCACACAGTTTGACCTGCGGGGGGGGAAGGAGAGAGGGATGACATCATTCTAAATGACTCAGAGGGAGGACAAGACAAACACACGAGAGCACAAATGAGAAGCACGGCCGTTTGTCCAGAGGACAAGCAGCGGGCTGTCGAGGTGTGTGAGAGATGGTGTTTTAACTATATTCACCGAGCTTTTCCCGAGCTCCCCTTACGCTATAGATCAAAATCAAGGGACGGTGCGTGTACACCAAGACAAATACTGAGCTTAGCTTTCTTGTCTTAGGCTGGGGAGTATAAAGTTGACTTATTTACACCACATGCTAGTTTATATATGTGCGGTATGGGACCTGGGACAATATTCCTCAGTGGTGCCTTACCTTGAGTGGATTAATGTTAGTGCTTTCAGTGCCAGTGTTAACCAGGAGTCCGTCAAGGCTTCAATTTCTGCTCGCAATTGCAACCAGGCTTCCCTTTTGGCTGGGCCCAGCAGACCTGAAACGCAGGCAAACATTGTTTGGGTTGGACCAAATCTCCAAATACCTTCAACATTTAAGAATTTACCCAGACCAAGTGGTGGGGCATGTGTGTTTTTCGAAACACACGGCTCACGCATGCACACGTGTGCACACTTAAGGCACACACGCACACGCCCAAGCTCACCGACACACACAAAGGCACACACACACACACACAATCACACCGTCTGAGTGTTTCTCCCCACTCAGCAATGCTGAGCTAGGTCAGTGTATCGGGGATTACCTCCAACGTTATTTTTGTAGGTGGTGTAGATTTCTTTTACTCGTCTGTAGCGGAAGGCCAGTTTTCTCATCCAGTCCACGCCTCCCCTCACGCCCGTGGCCAGGCACAGGTTGGCGCTGGTCGCTGCCGCGTGGAAGCCGTCCGAGCCAAAGTTATACGTACTGAGAGAAAGAGAGAGAGATCAGGGAGAGGGAGAGAAAGAGGGCACAGGCCTGTGAGCTGAATGGTTGCGTTGCTGCTGAAGTAGTGGATGGTACATTCCAGAGAAGGTAGTGTTCTAGTACTCCAGAGTATTCCAGAGTGTTGAGGAGATGGAAACTGTAGCTACCTGAGATCCTGGCCATTGTCATCGGAGGACACATCATCAATATGGACCTGGTCGCATTCCTAGAAACAAACAGAAGAAACCCTTCGAGTTAAGGTGGACCCAATGACATATATTTCACAACCGATACAAACATAGGAAGGATAGCTATTCATTTTAAGCTAAGATCATCTCATTAAAAACATATTTTTTTAAAGTTTAATTTTGTGAGGAATTTGTTTTGGCAATATCATTCGTTCTCTATCTCTCTCTCTCTCTCTCTCACCCTCTCTCTCTGTCTCTCTCTCTCACACTCACTCCATCCCTCAAATCAGCCCTCCACCCGTTTCCTCCCCCAGCCCCCACCTGCTTGGTCCTAACAAAAATAAACGTCCTGATCAGGGGCGCTGGACCCTGTGGGCCAGCCTCTGCCACTAGGGGGGTCTCAAGATGAGCACATCCTCAGACACAACCAATTAAGCCCAATCCAGCAGCACACAGTCATCGGGTGGGCATCTGAATGGGCGGCTTGTGAGGGACAGACCTTCTGAAAGCACTAAGACCAGCTGTATGGACAAAGAGATAGCCATGGTGTTTTTGAAGAGGGAGGGTGTGAGTGTGATGTTTTGGAGAAGGGTGTGGGCTGTGTACATGTGTGTGTGTGTGTGTGTGTGTGTGTGTGTGTGTGTGTGCGGGTCCCTGGCTCATCTTGGAGAGGCTGAGGGGTTCTGCAGCTCTCTGCTGATTCGGCCGGTACCACGGTAACACAATCCAGACTTTCTGGTAAATGTAACCTACTAGAAAAATTGAACCTGATGCTAACCGCCAATGAAATTATGACCTCTGATTGCTGCTGCGCCACACACCAACACAGCCCCAGGGCTAGGCAAGCAGCGCAGGAGAAAGCAGACTGAAAATCTGTTATTAGTTTTCCATTTATAGGAGTGCCTCCCCCCCCTCCTTCTCCTCCCCCTTCCTCTCCCTCTCTCTCTCTCTCTTCTCCTCCCCCTTAGTGAGTACTAAATGTGAGGGAGGCTTGCTCCAGGATTCATATCAACACATTTCACAAGAGCCAAGGCACAGAGGGGCTGGCAAACAGGCACACACACTGCTGGCTGCTGCCCTGCTAAGGCCTGGAGGGTCCCGCCTGCTGCCCTGCTAAGGCCTGGAGTGTCTGTGGCTGCTGCCCTGCTAAGGCCTGGCTGTGTCCCGGCTGCTGCCCTGCTAAGGCCTGGAGCGTCTGTGGAAATGTGAAAGTGGGTGGAAAATAGAAACACATACATGACAGAGTGACGGAGAACTTGGAGGCCGCTCCAAGACCGTTTTAACAGCGCCTCCAAGAGTTATAATGATTATCAGCAGAATTTTATCCCTGCTCACTTTTAAGCTTTTAATCCACAAGGAATAACAAAGGCAGGATTCTGTACCTGAAATCACTTAAGAGGATTTATCCATATGGGTGTAAATTCAATTTGGTTGCATAACTGGTGAAAAGGTTAACTCCACACCTATTTGACATTTTATTAAACCATTTCTCCTGGAGGTTGAAACTTGAGGGAGAACATACCTCTGGTTTATAGAATGAAAAACCCTTTCCCGCTTTTTTAAGCTTTTTAATTAAGTTCCATCCGGCTGTTAAGACACCCAAACACAGAAAGGACTTCCTTGTTTTAAGTCAATCTGAACAGGGCCAAATGCTGACGTTATTGCATTCCTGTCTAATGCTGGAGCAGGGGTAAGGGTAAGGGCTTTTGACCGTAAACCTTTTTTATTTTACTGGTTCCCCTCTGAACAAATTTTTCATCTCCCTGGAATTGTGGGGAAAGGGAGGGGAGAGAGACGTGAGGAGAAACTCAAACCAGCTGTTCTTTAACAGAATTAAAATGTTGACCCCCGACCCCTGCTCTAATGCAGCCATTCTCTCGCCAAGTCTCTCCCAGCAAGCCCTGAGATCCAAAGAGGAAAAGACTTTGACCTCGTGACCCCCTTCCTCTCCGAGGCTCCAGCGCCCCGATAAAGGGGTGAAGGGGTTGAGGAGGGAGCAGGGAGAGGGGGAGGATGGGAGAGGGGGGAGAGCAACCTCACATGGAGAAAACTCTGGAGGGCGGCGTTTGAGTTCTAGAAGATGAACTGCCAGTTCTAGACACGGTGTGGGGCCTCCTAGAAACGTCTGCGTAATCATTTTCTAGACGATCGCCAGGACAGAACGTTACGGACTCCACGGCATACACTGTACGTTCTCTGTGTGCTCTTAAAACCTGTCCCCCGAAAAAAAACACGAACATCAAACACCTTGACTCAATCGAAACTACAATGCCAAAGGGGGAGGGGCTTATTTAATTCCTTGTAATGTGTGGAGGCGTGTCCGTTTGTTTGGGACAACAGAAAAGGAGCCCCGGAGTTTACCGCCTCACAGCAACCACCATTCAGCGCTCCCTTTCTGCTGTAAATCAGCGGAATGCCTCCATTATCTACCAATTACCTCACGATGATGCAGAGCCAATCAGGCGACTGCAAAAAGCCCCTGGCTCCTCTTTGAGTGAGTTATAGCTCCCATTCAGCCCTCTCATTTAGCCCATCACACTCTAATTGTATGCTGTCTCTCCGCACCTTGTTGCGCAACAATGGTGCTTGGTGTTTGTTCAGCCATTGTGATGTCTGTTTCTTTCACGCTCTGACAGCTAGCATGGATCAACACGGATATCAGAGAACAATATGCTTCAGGTGGCTAATTAGCCAGGTATGTGTTGCCTGTTGGGTGGCTAGGGCTGACATCCAAACATAACTCAAACAAGGACGTGGCGTGTATGTCTCTCGGTAATGAGGACTAATGTGTTTTATGACTGAGAGGAGAGGCCACGGGCCATGAAGGCATGTGTCACGGTTATTGAATTAAACACTGAGGGGGGATTAAGGATTAAAGAATTGTTATGCTAGGTTTTAGGAGCCCGGAACACGAGCAGACACCTGCAAGTGTCTACGCAACGCAGGAGGAGCCCCAGCTGCTGTTTGTGTGTGTGTGTGTGTGTGAGCGTGTGTTTCTGAGCATGTGTGTGTGTGTGTGTGTGAGAGTGTGAGAGTGTGTGTTTCTGAGCATGTGTGTATGTGTGGTGTGTGTGTCGTGTGTGTGTGTGTGTGTGTGTGTGGAGGTGTGTTTCTGAGCATGTGTGTATGTGTGTGTGTGTGTCTGTGTGTGTGTGTGTGTGTGTGTGTGTGTGTGTGAGAGTGTGTGTTTCTGAGCATGTGTGTGTGTATGTGTGTGTGTGTGTGTGTGTCTGTGTGTGTGTGTGTGTGTGTGTGTGTGAGAGTGTGTGTTTCTGAGCATGTGTGTGTGTGCGTATGAGAACACGCGTGTCTTTTCCAGACGTCTTTCTTCCCTCTGACTGCTGGAAGCCGCACCGTGTTTACGTAGCCTTTTCATTCGCTGGTTATTACGACACACAATTAACAGTTGTGTTGTGGGGGCGCGGGACCTCCAGGATGAGGGGGGGGGTGGGGGTGCACAGACCCCCCTCTCTCCCCACCATTACTGCTTCCAGCTGGGGCTGACATAAACCCCTGCTCCCTGCTCTACCTGGAAGCTCTGGAGCTCTCACAGGGGAGGTGGCTGTGGGTAATGTCTTACAGTAACTCTCACACAGTCATTAGCTGGTACATCTTAAGGACTCGTAAACACCACAGAGACTAACAACCAGGGATGTGGCAGGTTCAGGGCCCACGGGACTGCAGCCGTACTGGGGGGGCAGGGGGGGCTGGAGCAGGGGAGAACGTCTGGACGGACGGGAGTCAGGGAGGGATGGATACTAACTAAAGTGTGTTTTCACCCACAGAAACTTAAGAGGACAGACCAGACACGGTGTTCATTGATATTAACTTAATCTGTCACATAGTTCATGTACAGACAACTGGAATGGTTTTGTACCTTGAAGTACAAACCAATGGCATTCAACTGCAACATGGTGGCATTTTGTCTTTCATAAACATGTTGGGTTAGCTAATGAAGCCCTTCGAGAGTTCTTTAGCAACTCAGACAGCTCAGTGCCAGTGGAATGTCAATTTATACATTTGGAGCAGTCTGCTACTTTCCAGCCAATTATGTTCCAGCAATCCCGTTCCAGCCAATCGCCTTTCGACGAGGTGTGCCTTCCTAGTTGGCTCATTTTCGTGAAACCACGTCAAAAGGGCAGAAGTTCAGACCAGAATCGGACGCTCCGTTTCTCACATTAGAATTCATTTAATAATATGACCTATTGCAGCTTTAAATGCCCCCTGTTCTCCCTGCACCAAGCAGCGATCCTCACAAGAACCTACAATCACCACTAACCCCAAACCAGATGTTCCTACTGTACGAGAGGAGACCAGCCACTAGGATCCATACATAATTAGGCCTTACGCAAACACTTTGTCTGTTTAATTCATCACCCCCCCTGTTCATTAAACTGTCTGGAGCTCCTTTGTCCTCAGCTGAGAGGAAGTAAAGGGAGAAAAAACGCTCCAACGTAAGAGAAGAGACCGCTGTGTGAAATCGGGAGAGGAAGGCAAGGAGGCAGGGTGACTAAACTAGATTATGAACACCTTTCAAAATCACCCAGCCTTCTATCTCTCTATCATTCTGCCTTTCCATCCTCCTCCCCTGCCTCCCTCCTCTGTGCCCCCCTCCCCCCCTTCCCCCCTTCACAGGCCTGCTGAAACCTATTCATTTGAGAGGAAGCTATCAGAGCCCTCTTTGTTCCCCTGGCATCTGTCATTAAGCAATCAGCAGTGACGGCCTGGCTCTTCCTGTAGGCTGGCGAGAGAGTGAGAGAGACAGAGAGAGAGAGAGACAGAGAGAGACAGAGAGAGAGACAGAGAGAGAGGGACAGAGAGAGACAGAGAGAGAGAGACAGAGAGAGGACAGAGAGAGAGACAGAGAGAGGGACACAGAGAGACAGAGAGAGAGAGAAGAGAGAGAGACAGAGAGAGACAGAGAGAGAGACAGAGAGAGGACACAGAGAGAGAGAGAAATAGAGAGAGAGACAGAGAGAGACAGAGAGAGAGAGACAGAGAGAGGGACACAGAGAGAGAGAGAGAAATAGAGATAGACAGAGAGAGACAGAGAGAGAGAGAGAAATAGAGAGACAGAGAGAGATAGAGAAATAGAAAAAGAGAGCATCAAAATTTGAATGAGAGCTTCACTATGGCAAAAATTCACATGCCACAATTTTTTCTCTGAGCACATCCTTTTGCTCTTTATATTTGATTCTAACATCTTCCCTGGCTTTACGCATAATCTTGACATTTCCCTCCGAATCACTCTTCACAGAGGACATTACTCTCTGTCTCTATTTCTCTCTATATCCTCCCTCCCTCTCTCTCTCTCCCTCCTTTCTCTCCCTCGCTCAGAGCTCAGTCTATCTGCCTCTCCAGGTGAGTTGTCGGGGGAAACAAAACCACAGTGAGGGCGATAACAGCCGTCGTCAGAGCATTCCTTGTGGCCCTACAAGCTAATTCCATGTGAAAAAGGCCCATCCACGGTTCGCAGGTTCTCAATGCTGCCACTTCCCTGTCAGCCTCTGTCATCCCCCCTATCTGGGAGAGGAAGGGGGGGGTGGAGGAGGAGTACAGTCCGTGACCCCCGCAACTCCCCAATCCGTTCCCACCACAGGTACCCTGTGCTAGGGTGAGGAGAGGGGGCGGGGGGGTTTCACCTGGGGGTCACTCACAGGATGTGGGGAACAAAGAAGGGTTCTTCCAACCCACTTCGTTCCAATCCACAATCTGTGCTTGAACAGTCACGGAATTCAAACAGCCCCGAAACAAACAAAGCACAGGCCACATATCCCAATGCCGGCTTTACACTCGCTCACACGAGAGAGAGAGAAGGAAGACTGAGCGAGAGAGAGAGAGGGAGAGAGAGAGAAGGAAGACTGAGCGAGAGAGAGAGAGAGAGAGAGAAGGAAGACTGAGCGAGAGAGAGAGAGAGAGAGAGAGAAGGAAGACTGAGCGAGAGAGAGAGAGAGAAGGAAGACTGAGCGACAGAGAGACGAGCTACGGTGAGGGTGAGAACCTTTCTTACCGACTCAAAGACACACGTTTCAAACAGGTGCCTGAGAGAACACATAGATCACTGCAGATTATAGGGGAGGTTTTCCAACCACAACGCTGACGAGATATGAAAGGTTCCCAAAGTGTTATTTAACCGTACTGTAATTATGTTGACTTTCTCTAGAAGAAAAAAACTTGGCTGCCTTTCTGTCTATGTGTCTGTGTCTTCAGTCAAACCTATAGAAGTACACACAAACAGACAGCTGAATATCTTTGCATTATCTGGTGATAGAACCAAAGGTAAAACGTAATTACAAAGCCCGCTTGAACTTTCTCTTTTCCCTCCCACTAAAACAGCCATACAGGCAGGTGCACTATCTCACTCTCAACCACTGCACCCGGAATGTATTCTTAAATACCATCATTTGTTATCAGACGGTTAGTAATGTCACATTTTCCACATCCCCTCAACCCCTATTAGTATGTGGAACCCTGAGGGTTGGAGGGAGGCGGATAGGGGTGGCTCGTTGAGAGAAGATAGACAGACCAGCATTGAAACGTCCACTTTCTCTCTTTAGTTTTTCCAAAACACATGAGCGGTGCCGCGAGGGGACGAGCCGACCACAAGGACGGGCCTGGAGGCATGCCTGCACCTCCCCGCCTGCACCTCCCCGCCTGCACCTCCCCGCCTGCACCTCCCCGCCTGCACCTCCCCGCCTGCACCTCCACGCCTGCACCTCCCCTCCGCCTGCACCTCCCCGCCTGCACCTCCCCGCCTGCACCTCCCCGCCTGCACCTCCCCGCCTGCACCTCCCCGCCTGCACCTCCCCTCCGCCTGCACCTCCCCTCCGCCTGCACCTCCCCGCCTGCACCTCCCCTCCGCCTGCACCTCCACGCCTGCACCTCCCCTCCGCCTGCACCTCCACGCCTGCACCTCTCCGCCTGCACCTCCACGCCTGCACCTCCCCGCCTGCACCTCCCCGCCTGCACCTCCCCGCCTGCACCTCCCCGCCTGCACCTCCCCGCCTGCACCTCCCCGCCTGCACCTCCACGCCTGCACCTCCCCGCCTGCACCTCCCCGCCTGCACCTCCCCGCCTGCACCTCCACGCCCGCACCTCCACGCCTGCACCTCCCCGCCTGCACCTCCCCGCCTGCACCTCCCCGCCTGCACCTCCCCTCCGCCTGCACCTCCACGCCTGCACCTCCCCTCCGCCTGCACCTCCACGCCTGCACCTCTCCGCCTGCACCTCCACGCCTGCACCTCCCCGCCTGCACCTCCCCGCCTGCACCTCCCCGCCTGCACCTCCACGCCTGCACCTCCCCGCCTGCACCTCCCCGCCTGCACCTCCACGCCTGCACCTCCCCGCCTGCACCTCCCCGCCTGCACCTCCACGCCCGCACCTCCACGCCTGCACCTCCCCGCCTGCACCCTCCCCGCCTGCACCTCCCCGCCTGCACCTCCCCGCCTGCACCTCCTGTCACTACCAGAGGAAACAAGGCTGGGGGAAAAAACTTAGCCTGGAAAAAAAAAGAAAGATGAAAAAAAAAGACGTCTCTCAGCAGTTTGCTTCAGCTTAAAAGCGACTAAAGAGGAGAGAGAAAACAGAAGGAGAAGCGAGAGAGACGTTCCCCGTTATTTGGACGTGTTTCTGCGGCGGAATCGAAACGGCGTCGGCTCCGCGTGGTACGGGGGTGAGAGAGAGGGAGGCTGGCTCCGAGTCTGTTCACGACAGCACACGGGATATAAAAGCCTCACAAAATGTCTCCAGAGCCAAGCTTGGGGAGTGCTTCCAGCGGCTAGCTGAAGCTAACAGTGCGTTTCATAGCATCTCTCATTAACAGCCTGGCTCTGGGTGAGAGTGACAGAGGAGGGCTCAACTCTGAGACGGAGGTCTGGGAGCTATAAAAAGGCAGCGTGCAGGCAGTGTCACAGGGTTGCTCCACAGGTATGTGTGTGAGTGTGTCGTTCTGTGTGTGTGTGTGTGTGTGCGGGCAGAGTTTGTGTAGGCGTGTGTGTACTCTGTGTGTGTGTAGAGGTATCGCTGGGCTAATTTAAAACGTTCCCACTTCTGGAGGCCTCTCTCTCTCTCTCACACACTCTCTCTTTCTCTCCCTCTCTCTCTGCCTCCCTCCTTCTCTGCCTCTCTCTCTGCCTCTCTCTCCCTGAGAGTGGTTTGCCCCCATGCCCTTTATCCTCCAGACAGGGAGTGTTATTTTCTCACCCAGGGAAGGGGGAGACGGCAGCCCTCGCACCCTGCTGAGAGGGGAGCACAGGGGGCTAGGCCGGGCCGAGAGAGGCCCCTGGTTCCCACATCCTGCTAGGCGTTAGCGTGGGGGCCCTGGAGCTGGTCCTACTGTAAACCCACTCCCCAGGTCACGACGGAGCTGTCACTCTCCGTGCGGCACGCAGTCTCCCAGGGTTTCATTATCGCCGTCTCCTCAGACCGTTCGTTAGCTCTGGGTGTCAACGTTACGACACAAACGCACACATGATGGATGAAAACAGGGATTTGCTTTGGTTGGCCGTTTCAAAAGGACCGTAAAAAAAAAGAAGAAAATAATATATATATGTTTTTTTGTTTTTACTGTAACAGGATAAACTGCAAATAAGGTGTTCACCACTAAATGGCCTGCCGTTATTCTTTATTTACCTCACTCAAATATTAATAAATAATATTAATTTATAAAGGATCTCATCTGTATTATTGATTGTGTATTATGTTGTGAGGTGAATTGGGTCGAGGTAGTAGGCTCTAATGTCTGCCCTACTGTGCATATCTTTCTTGACTTAAAAATAACCGTTGGAATATATCGCTTTTTCTGACAGGCAAAAGAGCATGGAATGAATACACAGGACTACCAATCAATACCAGATCCGGTTGCTTTAGTACTGCATCCTGTTCATGGCACTGCGTTTTAGATCATGGAAACCGTCTGTACCTCTCTGATCTAGTTTAATTAAAGAGAATGGGGAATGGATTGTTTAGTGATCAATAGATAGGTTTCCTCTTCCTGTCATGCATGGAGGAGATAAGAGAGAGGAGGCCTCTTGGTGAAGCTCAGCGTGTCTTCAGCACTGAGAGAACGAAGAAGAGAGAGAGAGAGAGATAGGGTGAGAGAGGGGGAGAGAGAGAGAGAGAGAGAGAGGTGAGCGATAGTAGAGACTAGAGATCGATAGAGTAGCGAGACGCTCGATGGAGCGCTAGCTATGAGCGTGCGCGAGATGCGAGAGATAGATAGAGATAGAGAAGGAAGAGAGAGAGAGAGAGGGTGGGGGGTGAAACTGATCCCTGTTGACCCCTTCGGCATGCCCTCTTTCTTTTTATGACTTTCCTCTGAATCGTCACTCACCAGCTCTATCAACACGGACCAACATCCATTCACACACACACACACACACACACAACGTACACACACACACACACACGTACACATAGGGCAGACCCTCATATACGACTGCAACGTTTTGAGACTTCAGCGGCAGCCCCGGACTGTGTGAAATGTTTGGTGGTCTTGAATTGAATGACAGAAATCCCGACCGTAGAGGAGCAGCCGTGTCAAGGACAGGGTGCACAGCCAACTTGCAAAGAGGAACACACTGGATTTAATGCACTCGCAATTTCTAAACTGACTTATTAGATGGCGCACACACACCCACACACACACCCACACACACCATAAGGCCACTAACTCTGCACCTGTGTTTCTGCGCAGCCTCTGGGGGTCTCCCTTTATGGCTTAGACTAAATTAGATGGACCATATGCATTTCTGCACATGCTTAAATACATAACTGCTGCTGGACCCGGTATTTATAGTTTGGACTCTATTTAGCTCTATTTTAAATGGAGGACTGTAAATCAGCAGAGAGGAAACACAACTAGTCAGGCTTGACTGAGAACTCCCAGGTCGCCTTCGCCGAGCTCCTACTCCCATAATAACATCCTAGCAGAGAGGAGGAGAGGCAGGCTGAGAGCAGGCTGAGAGGCAGGCTGAGAGGCAGGCTGAGAGGCAGGCTGAGAGGCAGGCTGGACAGGAGGGGAGTGGACCTGCAGGACCAGGGCAGGGTCCTAATTGAGAGGGCGATTTAGCAAACTGTCATTTTCGCTCCTGGGATTTTTGGGGAAGGGGTTAAGCTCTCCCTCGTTGGAAAGTGTAAAAGTCTCTTCTTGCTAGCCCGCCACAGATTGCTGTTTTAGTCTGGATGCTATTCTAGTTTTAAATGGAAAAACGTATGGGCTTTCAAGTGTCAAAACTAAATGTAATAATTCCGTTGCTGAGATAGAGCAGAAGAAAAATATGCATTGCACGTTTGAATAATTTTATATGCAGCCTGAACTGCCAATTCATCTGCGAGCAGTTTCATCACACATGAAAAGAAATCAAAACACAGGACAGATGTTGAGCAAAACCACATTTAAGCTTTGTCACAAACTGCCATTTTTCAAATGATTGGGGTACATCTATTAAATAAAGTGCAGCGTGCTGGACTCCACACAGGAGAGAGAGCATAAGGAAATATTTAACCCGTCAATTGCAGCCAATTAACTTTGATCACGATGACTACGCTCGGAATCTCTCCGTCACTCGTCTGTCTAGGGGAGTGCTAACATTTGCTCTCCCTCTTTCTCTCCTTCCCCCCCTCTCTGTCTCTCTCTCTGTCTTCTTCTTCTGCCCTCCCCCCCATCGCTGGTCATCCTGAGCAGCAGAACATGGTGGTGAGTAATGAGAGTTGGCAGCCTCGCCGCAGCTCTCTTCACACATAAGTATCAAACAAAACATTTCCTCTCCTGCGAGGTCAGACTGAGGCAGGACACTGAGGAAAAGCATTGGGCCAGGGGTGTCATATTCACAGGGAGGGAGAGAGAGAGAGAGAGAGAGAGAGAGGGAGAGAGGGAGAGGGAGAGAGAGAGAGAGGGAGAGAGAGGGAGTGAGATCTGTGAGAGTAGTTCTTTGATCGTCTTCGATCTCTCTACTATAGCTCGCTCTCTTGCTCTCTCTGCTCTCTTTCTTTCTCGCTCTTCTCTTTCTTTCTCTCTCTCTCTCTTTCTCTCTCTTTCTCTCTCCTTCTTGTCTCGCTCTCGCTTTCTCTCTCTTTCTCTCTCCGTCTTTCTTTCTCTCTTTCTCTCTCTTTTCTTGCTCTCTTTCTCTCTCTCTTTCTCCCTTTCTCTCTCGTCTCTCTCCTCGCTCTCTTTCTCTCTCTCTCTCCCCTTCGTTTCCCTCCCACCCCTCGTTTCTCCTGCTCTAGCAAGCTGTGGGAGATGACCTTTCGCTTGTTTAAAAATCAGGCTGGATATGAATAGCTAAGTGTGTAGGTTATGTAGGTATCTGTGTGTACATGTGTACGTGTGTGCAGATGTGCGTGTGTGTGTGTGTGTGTGTTAGGCAGGTCCATCAGGCTCCTATCCCCCACTGGGATAATAGTCCACCTCTCTCCCAGATGGAACAGAAACTCAGACACCAAAGAGCCCCCTACACCCCCACACCCCCACACTCCCTCCATCTTCATGCCCCAGGGGCAGATTTGAAACTAAACGTCCATGGGGAGGGGGGCTGAGTTGAGAGGGAGAGGAGGAGGGGAGGAGAGAAGAAGGGGAGGAGGGCAGTGGCGATTTGGTGGCGTGACGGAGGGGTCTGTGACGGAGGGGTCTGTGGCGTTGTGGCGTGACGGAGGGGTCTGTGGCGTTGGTGGACAGCGACACCGCGCACACAGCATGACACGCAGACAGACAGAGCGGGGCACAGAAACACTAGAGCCTGACAAATTGCAGCAGTGGCTGATGGGAGATGGGGGGGGGCGGCGGGGCGGGGGGGGGGAGGGGGGGGAGCAGGGCCCGGCGACCTGCCGACAGCAGAGACTGACAGCGCATGTAAAATTCATGGGGTCCCTTGGGCTCCGGGGTAATGCCTCTCGACTATGGGACTGGTAACTGAGAAATAGGCTTCCCGCTATGAAATGGTTGTTGATGCTCTAGCTAAAACTTTAATGGACTGCTCTGGCTAGTAATGTAATGTAGACACTCCTGTTGTGACTTATCTAACTTCTTGGGCCGGCTCTTAAATATTATGGCAAAGAAAAACACACTGCTAAAGTAATCACTGAGAGGGAGAGTGGGAGAGAGAGGGGAGGAGGGGGAGGAAGTGGTGTTTTTTTTGGACTGGAAAGACAGGGAGGCAATGTCCGCACTATAGGTTTCTGGTAGTATGTGTGCATGTGAGTGCATTAAAGAAAGAGAAAGAGAGAGATTGTGAGAGAGAGATTGAGATTCGATGAAAGATTAGAGGTTTGTGAAGTGCGTAGCACGGAAACGCTCCTTTACCTCCAAGTCGTTGAAGAATAAGTGTGTGTCGGCCAGGTTGAAGATCATCTCCTCCATCCTCAGCCCCAGTGATACTGACGTGGGAGGATCCTGAGAACACAGACAACACGGGTTACACGACAGCAAGACGCAACGAAACACAAGGAACAATCCGGACTATCCACAGATAATCCACAGTCGCTCCGCTCTCCCAGTGACACCCTGATGGGGATCATTAGTGGGATGGTACCTGGCTTGTCATTTGTACATCAGTCAGTTAACAATGCTTTTACACTTAAGGAATGCTCTTAAATACCTCGGCGCACAGCCCCCGTAAAAAGAGGACATTAGCGAGACTTGAAAGAAAGTTTCAGCTTTTGTTTACAAGCCCCAGAAAGAGTCGAGAATAGCCATCAGAGATGCCACAGTTTAATGAATGCAGTAAAAGCTTGACTGGTCTTAGAAGGGGGGGGGTGGGTTTAGACGAGTTGGGGGTCACAGTCCAATCGTAAATACTCCCATTCTCCGCATATTTGTGCTGAGGCATCATCCAACCACATACAAGGTGATGTGAGGAACAGCTACCTCCATGACATTACTGACGTTTTTCCTGAATCTAAAAATTGATAATAATAATAAAAATAAAAATGTATTTGTTTCATCCATGTCTCTTAGCTTCACTGAATATCGGCGATCTTCACATTTGAAGAAATTTGCGAATTTTTCTTTAAATTGCGTTCTGCCCGTCTTTTGTCCGTCTGTAATGCGATAGCGTCTGTAATGCTGATACTGCGTGGGCCGTCTGTGTGTAAGAGAATACGGGGAGAAGAGTTAACTGAACGCTAAATAGTTAATGAACCTGTGACTGGGTGCTTTTCCCCTGTCCAGCCACACAATGAGCGGGAACATCTCTGGACACAACAACAAGAAGTACATCTATTCCTGTCTCAAACACACGTCTGCGGCTTTGGCATCTGATGCAAACGTCAGAACTGAACACAGCTCGAGAGGGCACACTCGACGGTATATTTGAAAGGGCAGCTTCTTTGACATTTATTTTGGCTATTTCCTACAGTATACCTGAGGATACATGATAAGTACTTTATTATTCCTAAACTTGGTTCAAAAGGAAACGTGAAACTTAAATACATGTATTTATTATAACCCTGTGCTTTTTCATTTGGAATTTCTCATTTAAGTTGAAATTAATCAAATTAATTAAAGTCTTCTTATCTAATCTTTTAATCGTCGTATTGTTTTGTCAGGGATTAAGGGAGAGTGGACTGTGGGAGAGTGTGTGTGGGAGTGTTTGTGTGAGAGTGTGTGGGAGTGTGGGCAGGAGTGTGTGTGTGTGTGTGTGTGCATATGGATGCGAATGTTTGTGTTCTGTATGTGTGGGCGCATATTCATCTATGAATGTGTGTGCGTGCATGTGTAGGCCCACGTGTGTGTGTGTGTGTGTGTGTATGTGTGTGTGTGTGTGTGTGTGCGTGGAGGGGAGTTAATGCTTCATCAGGCAGGACTGGGGGCCAGAGAGGGAGAGACTGGGGGCCAGAGACTGGGGGCCAGAGACTGGGGGCCAGAGAGAGGATTACAAACGTAAACCAGCTGGAGACACACCTGAGCTATCTACTGATTACCTGTCACACTCCACAATGCCCGTGTTTTCACTAAAATGACAGAAGACAAACCACACAAGTAGAACTCAATCTCCACTCACGGGGGGAGTGGAGATTGCTCTTAACCACCACCCCCCCAACTCACCCCAGTTTGACTCAATCTTTCAGTCAGAATTCATCAGAAATAATTAGCCCCCCACCACGGCAATAGACCTCTGGCATAGTTCAAGTGATTTAGCGAGCGTGGAGATTTGGTGGGAAAGGGCAGTGTGAGAGAGCTATCCTCTGGAGCTGGGAGATCCTGCCCAGAGCCGCCCAATTACATCCACACAATCAGTCAGAGAGGGAGTTAAGAATACAAGCAGGCCAGAAGGGCAAAGGGCTGCTGCTGTCACCGCAGCACCTGTCCCTGAGTGTCAGTGCCATCCACAGGGGCGCCAAGTCCCCCCTCGCCCCCTCACCCCCTCCCCAGCCCTCTAAAGCTTTAGTCCGTCAGCCCAATAGTAGCACAGCTGGCCTCAGCCATCAGCTTTATGGGGGAGGGCTGCCTTGATGCCAATTAGGAGAACTGATAAGCACAGCAGCGTGTGTGTGTGTGTATGGGTGTGTGTGTTCGTACGCATGTGTGTGTATGCAAAGTGTGTGTGTGTGTGTTTGTGTCTGCGTGCTCCACAGCTAAGAGGGGAAACATTTTGTGTTTTGTAACTTTAGTGTTTCTGCTGATATGAGGGGACTTGTGGGACAGGGGTTAGGTGGGGTAGGGAGGACTTGTGGGACAGGGGTACGGTGGGGCAGGGAGGACTTGTGGGACAGGGGTTAGGTGGGGTAGGGAGGACTTGTGGGACAGGGGTTAGGTGGGGTAGGGAGGACTTGTGGGACAGGGGTACGGTGGGGCAGGGAGGACTTGTGGGACAGGGGTACGGTGGGGCAGGGAGGACTTGTGGGACAGGGGTACGGTGGGGCAGGGAGGACTTGTGGGACAGGGGTTAGGTGGGGCAGGGAGGACTTGTGGGACAGGGGTACGGTGGGGCAGGGAGGACTTGTGGGACAGGGGTTAGGTGGGGCAGGGAGGACTTGTGGGACAGGGGTTAGGTGGGGGCAGGGAGGACTTGTGGGACAGGGGTTAGGTGGGGTAGGGAGGACTTGTGGGACAGGGGTTAGGTGGGGTAGGGAGGACTTGTGGGACAGGGGTTAGGTTGGGCAGGGAGGACTTGTGGGACAGGGGTTAGGTGGGGCAGGGAGGGCTTGTGGGACAGGGGTTAGGTGGGGTAGGGAGGACTTGTGGGACAGGGGTTAGGTGGGGTAGGGAGGACTTGTGGGACAGGGGTTAGGTGGGGTAGGGAGGACTTGTGGGACAGGGGTTAGGTGGGGCAGGGAGGGCTTGTGGGACAGGGGTTAGGTGGGGCAGGGAGGACTTGTGGGACAGGGGTTAGGTGGGGTAGGGAGGACTTGTGGGACAGGGGTTAGGTGGGGCAGGGAGGGCTTCCAGAGAGAGCTGCCCCATCTCATTCACTGAGACGCTCTTAGTTTACAGATGGGTGCTTGTGATAGTCTCTGGAGTGAAGGGGAGGGGGGGGCGTCTGTGGTCGAGGGGTGTGATCGCTGCTCCCTGTCAGTGAGATTGGATGATGACGATAATAATAACAACTTGGAATAGTTGTGTCAGCAGGTTCGAGTTTGTGAGACAGAGAGAGCGGTTGAGACAGGGGAGGGGGGGGATGGAGACAGGGAGAGAGGCAGACCGGGAGCTGGGGAGCTGGGGAGAGAGAAACACTAAGAAATACAAAGGGAGTGATAGAAGGAGTGAGTGGAAACGAGAGCAGAAACATGCTAGTTGTCACGTCCCATATGAGGACTAAGAGTGGGTCCTTATGGAATCAGGAGTGTTTCCTGTTTGAGAGGGGCACGCCGGAGACACAGTGTGTGTGTGTGTGTGTGGTATGTGTGTGAGTGATTGTGTGTTATGTGTGTGTGTGTGTGTGTGTGGTATGTGTGTGTATGGTATGTGTGTGTGTGTGGTATGTGTGTGAGTGATTGTGTGTTATGTGTGTGTGTGATATATATGTGTGTGTGTGTGCGGTATGTGTGTGAGTGATTGTGTGTTATGTGTGTGTGTGTGATATATATGTGTGTGTGTGTGTGCGGTATGTGTGTGTATGGTATGTGTGTGTGTACGGTATGTGTGTGCGCTGAGAGTCTGAAGAGGCCCTCGTCTCGGAGCTGCAGCTCTCTAAGCCGCTCTCTTTACCCAGCATGCACGGCTGAGGATAAAGTAAATAAACAGTGGAGGGTCGCGGGGCAGCACTCTTTCACCCCAAAAACAAAACAGTGCCCCCATCAAACACCCCCTCACACCAGAACAAAGGCTGGGAGCAGGGGCTGCAGATGCTAAGCTCTCTGACATACGAGAACCAATATGTCATTTTCTACATCAAAAAGAGGAAAGTCCCTCGGCCGAAAACAACTAAGAGGATCGGAATTTCTGCTCTTAGACAAAATAAAGTCGAGACCACTCGTTTCGGGGAAATGTGAAATACAGACCATGAACGCGATAATTTTGTCTCGTAATGTTTGCGAAATTATCATCAGAAATTGGGAAATTATTGAATGCATGTATTGCTAGTTATATAAAACCTTATGACATCACAGTGGCCATGAGAATTGGATATTGGCATTTTCCCCCAAATTGTTTGTTTGGAAAGTTTAAATTTAGAGAGGCTGATTTATGTGAAACAACAAACACAGTGACCAAGAAAAGTAATATGTTCTTCAAATGTGCCTCCACTACAGTATCATGCTATCTGGCATACATTCTCAACAACTTTCTCAATCAAGTTGAGTTTTACTCATAAATAAGTACAAACCATTGTTGATGATAATTAAACACGCTATCCTGCTAAATCCTAATCAAGATCACAGTTAGGATAAAGTCCTCCCGCCCGTTTCAGTTAATCACGTTTAGCGGTCGCAACCTTGCCCCGTTCTCGGGGGAAAAGGAAGCCTCAATGTGCCGGATCGAGAAGCACTTCATTAAACTAACAATGTGGCATTTCTGAAGGAGAAAAGAACACTTAAGATGTGTCAATAGACAGCCAGAGTGCAACTGTTGTGTGTCCCGTTATCCCCACAGCAGCCACGGATACATCAGACAGCTGCACTACGAGCCAGATACTCGCCAGGCCTCATTGGGCCTATTAAAAAAAGAAACAATTATCTGTACATTGAGTTCCACTTCATCTCGCCGCTAACAGCTCATGCCCTCACACTGCAAACCCTCTTTGTCTCTGTCTGTTTTCCAATCCCCCACAGGCCTCCGCGTGGTGGCGTTGGCTGATAAAGAGCCTACTGCCTACTGACCCAGTCTGATGTCACTCACCCTTCCGTATCTGTTGGCGTAAGACCCCGTGAGCAAGGAATGGAAAACGATGATTGTTTCATCCAGGTCCCAGATGAAAACTCGCTGGATAAGAGAAGGAGGGGGGAGGAGGGGGGGAGGGGGGAGGTGGAGAGGGAAGGAGGGATAAACAGAGAGATGAGAGGTAAAATCAATGGGGCTCTCTGTCGGCTGCAAGGTGATCCCCTCCCTGGTCCTAGGGTCTGCCGGGTGGACGTGTGGGGCCACCAGGACCCACATCCATTTGCTGGGGCTGGTCACCACAGCCCTCCCCCTCCTCCCCTCGCCACACCGCACACCAGCCACACCCTTACCCTTTACATTAGAACAATCGATAGTGACAAACTCATTAACTAGATATGTTAACATGCCATGATGTCACAGCCATAATGGGTGCTATTAACCTCTTAGAAATGAATATCGTATTAATGAAAAGCCCATAATCATTAAGGGCCTGTATTGATATATGGCTGCTATTTGATAGTTGTACATGTGTTTTATATGGCAAGGTGTCACAGTGTTGTTGTTAAACATGAGACAATTATTTTGGGGCAAATCGTTTTTTTTGTAAAACACGTATATTATTAACAGCTATACACACTGAATGTACTGTAACTAGGTAAATGAGCGCGCACACACAATATCACATTTTAATACTGACAATGACGTCTCAGAGCCTGTAAGCAGAGACAAGCAGGTTTTAATCTAATCTAAATAATCAAGTGTAGTATTTGAATCCACGTAGAGCGAGTTGCTAGCGTGCGGCGTTGGTCAGACAGGATGAGTGTTTGAGAGTCAGACAGGGGGCGAGGCAGTCTGTCGCCGAGGCAGTCTGTCGCCGAGGCAACGGGGGCTTGGCCTACCTCAAGGTCGGAGTCGGGCGGAGGAGACGGGTTGTTGTTCCTCCTGCCCCGGCCACGTGACTTTCCATCCGAGGCCCGGCGCAATCGATCCGATTCTGAATCTTTAATGGGGGTTGATGGACTGTGGATGGTACTGTACTCTCCTGGAAGACGGAGGGAGGGGGGGAGGGAAAGGAGGAAGGTAAGTTGAAGAAATGAGAGAGAGAGAGCTTTCAGTCTACGGAGGAGGAATACTGTGTGTTCATGTGACAATTAGCAGGCAATCCCCCCAATCTGATAACCCCCTCCGATAACAGGGATATATGTTTCTACGTGCAGCACTTTTTGGTCGGGACTTGGAGGCTGTTTTAAATTCACTTTATCTTATCTGATTCATGAATTATTTTATGGGTGCTCTATGGCCGGCAAATGCATTACTGCCACTTGTGGTTATGGAACGAGATCTCATCTATACCCTCAATGTTCAAGATTCCCAGCTATAATTGAACATATTACACCTGCATTCAGTCTGCTACACTGTATGTGCGTTTTGTGTGTGTGTGTGTGTTGGTGTTAGCGTGTGTGTGTGTGTGTGTGTGTGTGTGTGTTGGTGTTAGCATGTGTGTGTGTGTGTGTTGGTGTTAGCGTGTGTGTGTGTGTGTGTGTGTGTGTGTGTGTGTGAGTGTGTGTGTGTGTGTGTGTGTGTATGTGTGTGTGTGTGTGTTGGTGTTAGCGTGTGTGTGTGTGTGTGTGTGTGTGTGTGCGTGCTGGGCCGTCCTACCTGCAGTGGGGTCTGTGAGGGCCTGGCTGGTGATGGCTGTGGGGGGCTCCTGGAGGGTGTAGGTGGCAGTGGTGGAGGGGGTGGTGGGGCTGGTGTTGTTACTAGTCATGTAGGGCGAGGTGTAGGGCGAGCTGTTGTAATACTGAGCATACTGGCCCTGGCCGAACGCCGGGTAGCTGGGGTAGTCCTGGAGAGAGAGGACAAGAAAAAGAAAGGGTGAGAAGGCAAATAGAGAAGGTAGAGAAAAAGAGAGAGTAGAGGCAGATAGAGAGAGAGACAGAGAGACAGAGTAGGTACAGATAGAGAGAGAGAGACAAAGAGAGAGACAGAGAGACAGAGAGACAGAGAGAGAGAGAAAGAGAGAGAGTAGGTACAGATAGAGAGAGAGACAGAGAGAGAGAGTAGGTACAGATAGAGAGAGAGAGACAGAGAGAGAGACAGAGAGAGATAGAGACAGAGAGTAGGTACAGATAGAGAGAGAGACAGAGAGAGAGAGTAGGTACAGATAAAGAGAGAGAGTAGGTACAGATAGAGAGAGAGAGACGGAGAGAGTCATCTGAGATATGCCCTGCACTGTGTCTGCTACTTTACAGTGCAGATTCCAAAACATAAATGCAAACATGTGTCTCTGGTATCCTACATCTGGACAGCGATCTGTCTTGGGCTTTTTTCCCGTTTCTGTGGCATAATACATATGTGCTAGGAAAAGCAGATAATCCATGTCTACAACGGCAGAGACATTGTGAGTGATTCATGTGTGATTCATGTGACGTGGATGATACACAACATACGCAGGTCATATCTAAAGGGTTTCAAGAACCTGGGGAAAGTTTACAAGCTATCTGTATCTGTATTGATGTAAACCACCGTTCTGAAACTGAGTCCATTTACTACATCAGAGAGAGAGAGAGAGAGAGAGAGAGAGAGAGCGAGAGAGAGAGAGAGAGAGAGAGAGAGAGAGAGAGAGAGATAGAGAGAGAGAGAGAGAGAGAGAGAGAGGAGAGAGAGAGAGGACAGCTACCTGTTGTGTGCTGTTGAATCCAGTTGAGTTTGTGAGGGAATTGCTTCCAGCGTACAATCCTGATGTGGTGGTGAACGTGCTTCCTGTAGAAACAACACAATTTCGGGTGATGCGGTTAGTATGGAGAAACAGCCGTGAGAAACATCTGGCGCTCTCCGTTGAAAGAAGCCTCCCAACTGGACCGTTCTCAGCACAGGGTGATAAAGACTCAAATATTGTGGAAATAAAACGATATGAAAATAAACGGGTCGAGCACATATTTCAGGTAGCTAGGTAACAGAGGGGGCCTGGGGGGGGGAGTAGGCTCAAGCAGTAGCCTTATCTTCCCCCCACTTCCATCCTTATCAGTGATTGGATCAGGCCTGATGAATGACAGAGAGCAGGGGTGGGGGCGGGGGGGTGGGGTCTCACTCAACCATTTCAGGCCTCACAATGTGAAGAACACAAGACCTGTTGTATTGCATGTGAACTACTGGAGGGAGGAGGGGAAGGTTGGGGGGGGGAGCACAGAGAGAGGTATTGGGGTTGAGGTGGGCTGTGGAGAGGAGGAGAGGAGTAATGGGAAGGGGGGGGGCGGTCGGGGCGGTGGGGGAGATGGGGGACGGAGAAGGGCTTGTGAGACACCGACATCCTGCCCCAGATGAATATGCATGCCTGACTTCTCTTTCACTCCTCCACAGAGGCACCTCTGGACTAATTCAGATCTTTCTAAAAGGCAGGGTGATAGCATCTAATGGCTTCATAATGTACTTGACGTGAGTTCCAGGGCCCGAGACAGCAGGAGAGGAGGTCAGGGGGGCTGTGGGGCTCCACGACTCCACCTGTACTCTCATGTCAGAGCAGGGAACAGCAGGAGGAGCAGAACACAGCCAGAGACCGCAGACAGCACCGTGTCATGATGGAGCGCTCCGCGGGGGGGGCAGGGGGGAGGAGGGGGAGGAGGAGGGAGGAGGAGGGGGGAGGGGGGGGAATGATGACTGATGAGTGTGTGATTCCACTATGCAGTCCACTGTGACTCCACCCAGTTCACTGGTAGAGTTAAAAGCTCCTCTAGGTTTTCAGCGTGTCGACGGTAACAGCTTGGAAATGGCTGAGAGGAAATGCACTAGACTAATACCCTGCTTTCGCTTCGAGAGACACAGTGCCAAGCTTCTTCTCCCCTGTGAGTTTCAAACCCAGCAGAAGTTCTCAAGACTTTGACGGCAGCACTAATGAGGGCTACTGTTCCGCTGCCATCTTTTCAAATCCCTCCTGGCACATGGCCGGCCTGCCCACCTCCTCCGAGCCAGCCGAGGGGAGATTCATTTACTGTTCCTAAATGGGGGCGTAATTATACCTTTGTTACCCAGAGACAAACAGAGGGGCCATCCTTTCATCGTGTGGTCACTGGCCCCCATCAAGAGGGCCCTCCCACACCGTAACAAACGGGAAGCAGCTTTCACCCGGAAAAAACGGGGAGGAGGGGGGGAAGAAGAAAGGAGGAGTTGGAGGTGGAGGAGAGGGACCTAAGTTGTGGTTCGCCAGCCGTGTAGAGGCTATCGTGGATGAAGGCTCATAAAGGGAGCACAGCAGCTCTATATCACAGAGATTCTCATTCATTTGCCTGAGTGGTTTTCCTCAGCTCGCGGCTGTCTAACGTAGACACAGCAGCTTCTCCTCCTCCACCCTCCGCCGCTCCTGCTATGGCAACGGCTCTCATTCAAACACGGTTTTATTTTGTTTTTCGGAACCCCCGAGGGGACCGCTTCAACCCTTCTGTTAGACTAAAGTTCTCCACAGAGTGGAAGTAAAAAAGAAAAAAAAATCCACACACGCACACAAAAAAGACAACAAATTAGCCTAATGCACAGTTCAAAAAGTCATAAAAGCTCCCTCTCCGGGTTGGAGGGTTACGCTGTGGAAAGCGAGGACCCACATAAAAGCAACAGGGACCCCCGCTAGCCCTGCGAGAATGAGCCCATGCTGTCGGGGGTGGAGACCGAGGAGAGGGGGGCGCTTGTGGTTCCCCCGGGGGGCATGTTTTCTCTCCCTCCCCCTGTCCCGCTCCAGTTAGCTCACTCACTCAAGACCAGACACCATCCCTCCATCTCTCCCTCCCTCCCTCCCTCCTCTCCCTCCTGCCTTCTGGCCCTCCAATTGGGAGTCCATTTGCTCTGCTTGATCAGTGCTCTTGCCATGGGGTATGTCTATCATCAGTGCACAATATTTGTAGCAGAAGTTTGTACGCCCCACTTGGGAATAGGCTATCAAGTCCAGATGGGCTTCCTTTAAAACACACACAGACCTCAGCTCCTCGGCCCTTCAACCAGCCACTGGTACACAACGCTGGAACCCAATTATTCACCTAATTAGCATCTGTTCAGAGAACTGCAGCCAGGAGAGAGTCTACCCCGATGCTCACATCATACTAATCACTTTCAACACCGAAAATCTCCAAATATCTACACATCACACGACCCAAAACGACGGTACTTCTCACTTAGATTACTAGAGAAATTGTTCCAAGCGCTATTAACAAGAGCCCCCCGGACTCCTGCCTCGTCAGGTTGGGTATCCCCACTTCAACAGCTCTCCAAAGCCCCGTGGCATCAGACATGAAAGCTAAGTGTAAAAACATTAATCTAATCGTTGTCCACTTGACAGCTGGACACAGGCTGGGGGAGCAGAGCCACTGACAGAGACACAGACAGAAGGGGTGGGGGGGAGGGTGGGGGGTCTCAGATTTAGGTGGGGGTCTACGGTCTGAACAGACACCCAGTCCTAGGGCCCTGCTGGCTCCCCAGGCGGGAAGAGGTCGGATCAATAGGCTGGTGTTGAGAGGGGGGGGCTGGCCGGAGAGTGATGATGATGGTGGCGGTGGGTCTGTAGTGCAGCTCTGGCCTAGCCAACGCTAGTGGTCAATCTGTCATCTGACACGCCTGTCAATTACAATGCATTTAACGCCGTCTGAGGGATCCTATAGGCAGGGATGGAGGGAGAGAGAGAGAGAGAGAGAGAGAGAGAGAGAGAGATGGAGAGAGAGAGAGAGAGAGCTAAAGAGAGATAGCATAATACTCTGAAGACGAATGGGCACATAATACTGTCATCGTGAGTTAAACCACCGCGGCTGGGAAAGAAGCGCATACACAAACTCCCCTCGATCTATCTTTTCCTCTGTTCTCTCTCACTCCCTCTCTCTCTCTCTCTCTCTCTCTCTGCTCTCTCTCTCTCCCTCCCTCCCTCCCACCTCCCTCCCTCCCTCCCTCCCTCCCTCTCCTCCCTCCCTCCCTCCCTCTCTCTCTCTCTCCCTCTGAGTCTCTTCCTGTCTATCAGAGCAGTGCTGGAAGAGGGGCTGCAGATCTCCGACTGCGGCCGAGCGTATTTGGTTAAGAGGCGTGGAGCGAGAGGCTTCCCCGCTCCACATCTGCTGCTGGGCTGTACTTATTTATTGTGAGATGCTCTGGAGGCTTTTCAACAACATGTGGAGATGTTTCTACTGTCACACATTAAGCGGTAGAGGAGCGAACACAAAGCCCGGCTAGCAGTTAGCGTCAGCGCGCTAGCCTCACCGCCAAAGAACAGAGAAGGTTTCTCGAACCATGAAAGACGGGCTTGTAGGAAAAACAAGACATGGCAGCCTGCCTGAGCTACATATAAACTAGTCCGGGCGCGAGAGAGAGAGAGAGAGCGCAACTTAGAATTGATCGGTTTCAAGGCCATAAATCGACCATGGGCCCGGTTTCTTCAACAAATACAAATACAATCACGGGGAGAGAAGAAGCAAAGTAGGGGAAGCAGAACACGAGTGGTGCTCTTTTAAGTGCCCGCCATTTTTTCCCCCCCCCATCTGTGTTGATTCTTTTTTAAGGGTTAGAGGAAGCCCCCCTGAACGTCTACTGAGGACTGTTGCTGCTGCACATGGCCATCTGTTTGGGGAGGTGGTGGTGGGGGCAGGGGCAGGGGGAGGTGGTGGGGGGCAGGGGGGGTGGTGGTGGGTGGGGGGGGCTGGGAGTGTTGTGAATCAGTTTGCATCTCCCCTCAACCGTTCCTCTTTGAAGGAGACGGCAAAAGAGTTCTCTCACCAATCCAAAGAGAAGAGAGGAGAGCGGGATGGATAGCACGGGAGAATCAGAGGGAGGGAGAGGGAAGAGAAGACTGTGAGGAGGGGGTGGAAGGTGACATGAAAGTAATGAACACATTCGAAAAGGAAGGAAGACAGAAAAAAAAGAGTGACAAAAAGAGGATAGTGGTGGAAAGCGGCAAAGACGAGAGGAAATCCAAGATGGCGTGAGAAGAGTCGGGGGCTTGAAGGGCGACACGTAGAAACGGAGAAGGCAGAATGTGCTCACCTTGCATCTGGTAGCTGTAGGGAGCCTGGCCAGTCTGGGGTGTGGTGAACCCAGAGCTGTAGCCCAGGAAGCCAGTCTGTCCTGGGGACTGGGACTGGCTCAGCCCCCCTTCCGTCTTTATGCCTGACCACAATGGACCTAAATCAGTTAGTGACAGCACATCGGTTTGATGCACAGGCAACAGTCAACACTGAGGTCTTAATTACAGTCACCACGGCAAAGAAGCAACACCGTCGAGTCTGTCGGCTAGTCACGCCACTCTACAATGAGATGACTGACGACTAATACCAGTTTAGGTAATGGTTGGAGAGTTTGACATAATGCATTGACTCAATCTCACTGCTAAGAAGTCCTGCATTGTAAAAACTAAAAACAAAAAAAATGTAAATGCTAGAAAGAACACTTGCTAGTGTTTGTTAGTCAAACTACCCCATGGTTAGATTGAACCGGACCCAACATCATTTTCGAGGCAACTGCAGGTTTGTTAGCAGTTTGCCATCACTCAAACAAACACAGAAAATTCCATCTTATATTGGATGGTCTTTGGAGGTCAAAGCACTCCAAAGCCTTTGGACAAATAAAGAACCTTGTTAGCTATGTGTTCTGCACTATGGGTGCCTACGGAAACCGGTTTTTGTTTTGAAATTTGGATCAGTAATCTTTCAGATCTGTCTGAACAGCATGATAAGCAAATTCTATTTGACTGAGTTACAAAATATGGTGCAGGCACTAAATAATGACTCAGCCAAGTCCTAAGAATTATTGTGGCAAAACAATCTGGTTTATCCTAAGATCCAAAAAATCGGTTCGTCTTAAGGGGTCCAGTTCTATTCGAAAAACCTCCTTTTAAAATTCTGAACAACACGAATATACATGTTCATACATCGCACGACTCACAAAATACAAATATCACAAATGATTACGTTGTGGACTAGAGTCAATCAGTCCTGGTGAGATCTTACCATAGGCTGGAATGCCGTAGGGCTGACCAGGTTGGGGGTAGCTTGCATAAGCTGTAGCCTGCTGCATTCCTGTGGTGTACTGAGACTGCCCATACGAAGCCATATTTTGGGATGAAGGGGTAGGAAGAATATGTGGATATGGTCTGCTATTTGAGAAAAGAAACAAACGGGGAAAAAGTGAGTGAGGAGGAAAGAGTGAAAGACGAGAGAACATATTTCACCCCAGAAAGCAAACACAAAGTTTGCTCGCTGACAAATTCTTTGTGATTCCGCTACTTAATCTTAAATACTGAGCCGAGCTGTGAGAAAAGATAGCCATCGAATAGCTGATATACAGTGCAAAAGAATAATAAATGACAAAGGAAATTTTTGCAAGATAATAATTACAACAGATTTTGGAGTGCGCAAGCTGCAGACATCCAGGAAAATAAAGCCTGTTGAAACCCCCGATCTAGCAGAAGGATCTAATTAGAGCTCCAAATGAACTTGGTTGCTGCTTATTTTTTAAAGAAAATAAAAGAAGCCTTACTTGGAAGGGTAAATCTGTGGAGAGAACTGGTGAGTTTGTCTTGGGCTGAAGCCACTGGTTCCAATAGCTGAGGAGAGTTAAAAAGAAAAGAGGCAAGCACATATTTAAACATTAAGAAATAAGGTAAATATTATCTTTTGCCAATAGAACTTCTGGATTCCAAGGAAACAGTAATTACATTGCATTACTCTATTTATTTCAGTAACCTTATTTAAGGTTGAAAACCCGGGGAGCAATAATGAAGTAAAATAATCAGGTAAAAACGTGGGGGTTTTTCTGCTGACCCATTGCATCTGTGAGATACTTAGCGGCAGCCATGGCAACCGGTGATGTAAACACACACAGGATAGGCTGAATCAGTCTGGGCCCGTGGCCCCGGTGGCCTCAGGGCCGTTTGAGCCTAAACCACATTGAAAGTGACATCACTGATTGCAGGTAAGTAGCGCTACCACATAATCATCCCTTCATGAAACACACGGTTCGTCTCAGTGGTTCCCTTTACTAATCACACTTTGGAAAACCTCTTTAACAAGAAAACTAAATGGAATCAGGTGTGACGACTACTGTATATCAAAGTAAAAGCGGCAAGCTATTTTGCAAAAAATTACAACACACAAGTTAATAAATGACAAATGACTATCTTTGAAGCTACTGTAAAAGTTGTCATTTTGAATTGCTCGAATGTCAGCAGAAACACACATGTAAGTCACTTGTGGGTTAAAATCCTGGTTTGGTTTGAACAAATGAAAAAGACCCAGATAAAAATGAATCAAATGTGAATTAATCGACACATAAGCCAGGTTCAAATGTCTCTCTGTAGGCGAGAGATATTTAACATTGCTCTAATTGGTCATGACATGTAAAATAAGGATTTAGTTGCTGGTCTGGGATGGGCTGGGGTGCTTGGGGAATGGGTTCTAACTGCATGGAACTGTAACACTTTGCTCACATCAGCGACACCTGCCCCTGGTGAAACATGCACCTCTGAAACAGTGTTCTGGGTTTCCCCAAAGAGGATGTGGGGTGTAAGATTACTACATTTCATTAATATTGTCAAAGACACAAGTCATAGCAGTGATTTATGTGCGTCTAGTGTTAACATATCGGGTACTTAGTTAAACAGCAACTGAAATAAGGGTGAATTAACGGAGAGATAATAAAAAGCTAAACTTTTTTTCCGTTTTGAGAGTGAGAAATGATGGATGTCGAGATTATAGCATCTTGTTTACATACAACAGATAGTTCCATTCTGATGCAGGTTGACACAGACAAGGTTGAGAGCAGAAATTACACGTTTTATCTGTGTCCATCTTAGTTCTAAACAATTGTTTTCCAGATCACTGGATTGTGCCACACTTTGGTGGTACAAATACAGTTGTACTGTATTTATTTCAAATGTTTCTTTCGTACTTCACCGTAATAATACTCCTCCAATAATTCTCTACCTCATGCTTGTTCTGTAACATGATGAAGCAGTGCCTTTGTGTGCGTGAGTGTGTGCATGTGAGTGTGTGTGTGCATTAGTGTGTGTGTGTGCAATGTCCCTGTGCTGGGAGACAGTGTGAAAGGTCTCTCTGACAGGACATGAGGGTAACAGGCCGTGGAGAGCTTGTGTTAGAGGGACGCCATGTCACTCTACTGGACAGACAGGCTGAGCACATTACAGGCCATAATAACTCAGCCCCGGCTGGCATGGGAACCAGGAGAACACACACACACACGCACACACAGGTTTGCATAATATGCTCACTAGACAAATGAGAGATGTCCCCTCTCTCTATGCAAGTCTATCTCTATCTCTGTCTCTCTTTTTCTCTCTCTCTCTCCCTTACACACACACACACTCACACACACACACACACACACTCACACACTTCGTATTGGTGTTTTAGCTGCAGGGCACTTCCTGAGGCCCAGCTTATCAGGCAGCGATCTCTGAAGTCATCTCTCTCTAATCAGTTCTGCAGCTGTGTGTGAGAAGTGGTAAGACACACACACACACGCACACGCGCACACACACACAATAGTTCCCCCTCCCCCCTCACCTGATCCTGAGAAGCTGTCTAGAGAGACGTCTGCTACCGAGGTGGCGATTTCGGTGCTGCTCATTGGCTCTGTTTTAACTGTAAACAAAGAGGCCAAACCATCACCACGGAGATAGTCTGCTAAAACAACACTACAGCAAACTACACCATGGTCTCACACTCGCTGGGGTTTGACTGCAAATGACTCGTTATTTTAAATCACAAGCGTCACTATGGAAACGCAGAGAAAAGATGCACTCCTCCCCTGTAGCCTTCATCATAGTTTCAACTAAATTAAAATATTTATAACAGAATTAACAATATCATCAGTAAATAAGGTGAAAGAAATCTATCAGACTATGTGAGAGGACAACTCTCAAAAGCAAACTTAGGAGTCAGTAGTTAAAGTTAAGACTTTAAACTATTACTTAGACTTTAAATAAACTATTTGTTCATGCACTTACAATAACTTCAACATCAACTTCAGCCCATCCATACAGTTTTTACCAATCAATTATTATAATATGCATTTCCAGTTTAATTTACTTTATCATTCATAGTCACGTATTACTTAATGGCTTACCCCGGGGTTTAAATGTAGCATCAGGGAAAAATAAGTAAACAAAGTCAGATTCATACGCAAATCAGCCCCAGCAGAGCCTGCTTGGGGCGTGCAAGTACTATAGACATGTCAAAGATAATGTATGGTGTAGAAATAGTTTTTTTTTAAAGAACAGCGAACGGTGTTTAACCCTGGCTCGTTTAAAGCGCCGCCACGATAGCTCTGCACAGACAATTTCACAGCTATCTGACAGCTCAGGATTCTTTTGAAATCAATCCATTTCACTTCAGGCGGGATGGGAAGGGGGAATTTTTTGGCAAAACAAATTCACAATGTGGGTAAGGGAGTTATGCTCAGTGGAATCACTCATGGTAGAAGAAGCTATTGGCTGTCATGTTTTACATGTTTCCGCTATGCTCTTTTTACAGAAAAACACATGGTGACTGGTAGCTTCTTCTAACAACACACCAACATTTTCTTCCTTGAAGGTAGAGATAAAGAAAATAAAGTTCTACAGAGCATGCACAAACTAGCACACACTCGGGTCACAGGGCACACCGTTTCCACTGTGTTTGAGAAACAGCAAGAAACGTCCAAAGGAAAAACGAAAATGCACAGTATGCATGTCTAGTTTAACCAGTCATTACTAACAAACTCACATCCAGCCAAGTCTCAAACCATGCTTTAAAAAATATTGTAACACAACAATCAATGTCAAACAGTATTCTAAATGAAAGGCACAATATTTGAAGCAACTTTTTCCTTTGTAATTCAACAGTTCTAGATTAGCTATTATTAGGACACAACAAAAATATTTTCAAGTTCCAACATATCACTGTATGTCTCGTAATTTGGAAGAGAGTAAAATGTTAAAAGCACAAAGAGTGCCTTGTCTCTCTCTCATTCCCTCTCAGTTTTTTTTCCCCCCGACTGTCCGTAAACACCAAGTATTGTCCTTTCATTGTATCATCAGTTCACAAACCTGTAGCGGACTGTGAGCTAGAACTTAACAACCAGTCTGCTGTCGTAAGCATTGTGATGTTATCACCTAAGGGAAAGAGAGAATGGCAAAGGACACATGACAAGTCTGCATTGACTCTATGGGTTCTTTGTCCTGCATGAGAGAAATATTATTTAGAGCTGCCAAACCACATAGTTACTTTACTAGGTTGAGTACATGATGTGAGTTGTTTTAAGAGCTTGGTATTGGCTTCTAATACAGCCATCTCCCTCCCCATGTTGGTTAAAACCAGGACACAGCTTTTAGCTCGTGTCACCTGAGTAAATAGGCCCATACACTCCCGGCCACATGCAAAGTGCAACCCTTTTCATACCTGGGGCCTTTGAATAATTACATGGATGTTTAAACAAACAGCTAATGGTCTATCTAAACATTCCCCTGTTGCATCACATTTTACTAAACAGGTTGGTAGATTTTGTTGTCGTTTTTTTATTTAGTCTACACAGCTAAAAGGGTGGAAATATTTGCAGTGCATTTAGTCCAAGTCATTCCACTACCCCATTTTGTAAATTATTATTGTATTGCTGATCAAATCTTTAGAAAACTGAAAATAGATCACTTGCTCACCAGAGCAGCACCTGCAGATATTTTATTGCTATTCAAGACCTTGACAACTTAACGGATGCATAAACACTGCAGAGAAGAAACCTTAGGGTTAAAACGTCCTGCTCAGTTTCAGAGAGCTAGCAGCCAGACCTATTCACTCTCTAGACTTTATATAGAATAGGAGAGAGAGAGAGAGAGAGAGAGAGAGAGACAGAGACAGAGAGAGAGAGAGAGATGAGAGAGATGAGAGAGAGAGAGAGACGAGAGAGATAGAGAGAGAGACGAGATAGCGAGCTAGATAGCGATCAGAGAAAGATCGAAAGAGCAGAACAAAGAGATAGAGAGATAAAGAGCGAGAGAGAGAGACATTAGATAGGAAAGCCCGATGCACATACCTTCAGTGCCATTGGGTGTCATGGAATTGTTATTGATATGCGAGTTGTCGAGGTTGGGACCATTAGGAGATTCGCTGCTTCCACTTACTCGGCTGTGAGGACTGGCTAGATCCTGCATTTCCATAGACCTGACGAGATGCACACACGCATGTGCACGCGTACAACCACACACACACACACAAACATACACACACAAACATACACGCACAAACACCACAATTTAATATATATTTCTTGCCAGAAATAGGGACGTGAAATTCATGGGGGATAATATAGTAAGTATATGTTCTGGAAATCTCCAAGCCACATACAGACCTTTGAACTAAATCATTAGCATTACAAATAATTAACAACCGCTCAAAATGAACACATAAATATACAAAATAAATCTTAGAATACGTAATATAAACAGTAATAAATTATATTTCAAACAGTGTGGAAATGCACTGAAGCAACACAGAATGCAATAACTACTACATGCCAAGAACGGTTCCACATAATTATCACACTATAATCTACAATTACTGACCAGATGAAATTATCAAATGTTTAAAATCAAATAGCAGTAATTACAGTAACAAGCCAACGTATTCTCACTCTTCAATTAACTTCCAATTTCCAATTGTTTTTGAGGTACTATTCAGCTTTACTATAATGATTTAGTGTGTGTGTTAGTGAAGAGCATATGTTGAAGTGGGTTGAAGTGTATGGTTGATGTGCTGGCTAAAAGTACTGGGCTGATTATAGTCCCTATGGCTGAGCGCCGGTAGATGGGATCTTCACGAGGCATTTGTTTGCTCTGGCAAGCTCCTTAATTGTTGCTGTGTTTATACTGAGGACCACACCATTGAAAACATTGCTCTTTCTGCTCATTTGTGTGCTCTGAGGATTTGATTGAGTGTAGACAATGGAGCGGCAGGCAGGCAATAGTAATCTGAAAGCACAGCCGCAAATCCAAACTTGCATTTGTCTTTGTCACTGCGCCCAATGCAATATACTGCACTAATTAAATTACGGCAAATGTTGGGTGCATTATACTGCCATCTCCAATTAGATTGACGGATTTAAGATAGCTCTGCTATCAATAAACATCAGCCTTTTTCGTATGGACCGCAAAGATAAATATTTATTTTATCCCAGTGCATTCTTATGGGAGGAAAATTACATATTTGATCACATTCGAAATATTTAGATTTTGACATTATAGGCTAAACCATCATAAACAAAATACTTTTGTATTTCCCAATTTGCTGTGGTAATTTCTCATTTGTTTTAATTGATAGCACTAGAAGCACTATAATATGTTGAAGTTTAAGTACAAGATAGATTTTTAAATGATCTCTCTCCCACCAACTGATACTCTCCTGTGATGATCTTCTTTTCAAACTGGGATATGTATTTACTCCCCTCACAAACAAACCCAGCAGGACTGCAATTACAAACACTCACTATACTGACAACTATTCAAATGTGTGTAAAAAAAAACAAAAAAACGATCTCAACTTAAACAATAATTTTCTCAATTTCTTCCCCTCTCTCTCACACTCTCTGTCTCAACTTAAATAATTCAACACTAGTTAGTATTCTAACCATCTAATCTTTCTCCCACACAGCCCACTGGATCAGAGTGGTTAACAACACGCACACCCAGCCAGGTCTCATCCACTGCCCTCAGAGCCCTCAGCCCTGGATGCTCCTGGCAGGAGCTCAACTCTGCTCTTACCTGGAAACTGGACGGGTCACAGTCGTCTCAAACAAACTGTTTCTCTCTATGTTTTCCACCTGCCCCAGCAGAAACAAAGCCCCTCCTTGTTATTGCAGCTCGGTGTCACGGTCCAGACCCATCCATGACACAATAGATGTCGTCTGAGAAAACATTATTGTTATTCTCAAGCAGAATGGGAAGAGAAGGGCTAGCTTGGAACAGAGGCGCACATTGTCTCTGGGCTCAACCCCTCTTCGCTGTTGTTTCCTCCTCCTGGTCCTCCCTCCCTCCTCCCCGAGCAAGGGGAGTGCAGCCAAATGACAGAAAGGTGATTCATCATTGGTCTACGACAGCTGCAAACTGGATTAGCCCTCCCCCAATCAACATGCAAAGCGGCTTAGCCAAGGTAAGCAGGAAAGGGAGGGGGCGGGTTGGGGCGGGAGGGGGGGTAGAGGTGGAGAGGTAGAGGGGTGAGGGTTGGGGTGGGGTTGGAGGGGGGGGTACGGGGGGCAATGGGGGGGGGTGGGAGCTCCAGTCTGCCTGAAGTAGCGAGCAGGCTGGAAGATGGGACTTGTTGAGCGCAGGTTAGTCAAGCGTGACACCCCTAGCATCTTCAGCAGATCTTTCATCTCCAATTGACACTATCTGAAATGTATCTGCACTCCCTCTCCCGGCACACTGACAGCTCCTAATGAGCGTCAGGGCTGCTTCCCGCGGGCCTGCCCCAGCCTGGGGCCACAGAGAGCCCAGCACACGGCTCTCACACGGCTCTCTCACAGGCCTTAGAAGTCCCTCACTCAACCCAGCAGAAGGAGAGGGCCCACATAAACACACACGTATACACCAGGTCTCTTTCTAGTCCTCTTTCTTCAGAGACGCTCTCTCTCTCTCTCTCTCTCTCTTCTCTCTCTCTCTCTCTCTCTCTCTCTCTCTTCTCTCTCTCTCTCTCTCTCTCTCTCTCTCTCTCTCTATCTAATATATTAACACACTATTGTAGTAGTGTAGTGTGTATCGTACACATCCTCTCTCACGCTCTCCCACAGAAACACACACACACACACAAGCACTTCAGAGGCCCTCAAATCATCTCAGACAATGAGTGAGACTGGAAACAAGAACATGAAGAGCACATGGAGCCACATATGTTTCCTATGACTCTATGAATGCCTCTATTACTCTCCTTTAGCTGACAGTTACATTTTGCTGTCCACCGCCGCTCTGCTCGTCTCCTCCGAACATCAAGCAGAGCCATATACCTGCACGGCCATAACACTACATCAGACCTGACTCCAGCCCACCATGGGAACGTAAGTTCCAAAAAAGGTCAAAGGTATTTAACTGGTCAAAAAAAGAAAAGAGGAGTGGGGGGGGAATAGACGTAAAAAATCAGTTCTTTTTTATTTTTTATCCCGGCATGCATTTTAAATGGCTGACTGTTTACATGGGCAAAGGTAACCTGAGATGTGTGGTCTTATGTTTTTTTTTCGCGTCCTTTTTTCCAACAGGATTTGCTTCGCACCGAGGCACAGTCCTCATGAATACTGTTCCAGCTTTCCATTCTCCCCTGTCGCTTTCACTACGACCGACCTGAGCAAAAATAATCTTTACACATCATCGGGGACAACGCAGACGTGGGATCTTCTCAGACATGTCCCACTGCTATAACAGAGGACAGTTCTGTAAAACACAAAGCTCTCTGAAAGGAAAGTGCACTGAACTAGAAGAAAAGAGAAACTGAATCTTGCCACATTGTCTTGCCAGCCTAGAGAGAGAGAGAGAGAGAGAGAGAGAGAGAAGAGAGAGAGAGAGAGAGAGAGAGAGAGAGAGAGAGAGAGAGCAAGAGAGAGAGAGAGAAAGAGAGACGGGGTGGAGGGGGAGGAGAGAGAGTGGTAGTTGGGTGAGTGCTGGCTGAGATCTGTATTCAGCGGTTGGGGCCAGTGAAGCCTTAACCTGGTGTCTTAACCACAACCATCTCCAGCCCGTCAACAGGTGATACAGGCCAGGTGAGCATGGGGAGCGATAGCAGGGAAAGGAGAGGTGAGGAGAAGAGGGAAAAAGAGAGGAGAAGAGGGGTGTGGGGGGTTAAAAGCAAAAACTAACCCTTCTTCTGCACCACTAAATATTTATTGTTTAAGAGACTGCGTTCAGCATCTTTGATGTGCTGTGCAGTTCAACCTGAACTGCCAGATCTTTGAAGATGCTAGAACAAAGCAACGCTAGATAAAGCGTTGGAAGGTGGTGTCATCGTGAAAAGAAGAAAAAAAAAGAAGAAGAAAAAAGAGGCCCAAACATGCTTGGCTGACTGCTGTTTGCAGAGCCTTTGTTTCGCTTTACTGGTTTCAAGAGCTGCGTTTCCACTGGCAAACACAGACAGCTTTCTAATGCTGATCAGAGGAACATAAAGAGTGTAGCATCTGCTTTGACGTACAAGTGATTAGTGGATTTACCTGTACTGGGTTCATCATTAACCTTAAGAGAGAGAATGTGCCTATTTTTATTCAAACGCAAGACTGCACATGTGTATTACTAGGTTACCATAATTCTTGTAACCTGTAGTCAATATAAGATCATACAAAAAATGCATAATGCATATCTGGTCGAATTTAAGTTGCATATATGTTACACTGAGCAAATGGAAGATAATACCAGAATGGGCTTAAGTTAATGAAAGTTAATGAAATCATCAAGCAATCAATTGTGTTACTCCTCTCTACCCCCTCCATTCTCAATTGCAAGATTTGCATTTTACAGGGCAAAGACTACATATTCCTTTGAAATATACAGACTATGCAAACCATGTGTTGTGAGTTACAAGTTTTAAAAAACAATGCTTTAATCAAAATAACTTTTAAACAACTAATCCCTACTTAAGCTGGTCAGCTGAATCCACATGGTGGCCCAGGAAAAATAAATCCACTCGCAAAGAATGTAGATGCAGACAACAATTGGATACAGATGTGATTGGAATTAGACACAGTTTACAAAAATGCTACACTTCGCCAGTATCTCTGTGCGTGGCAGAAAACATGAGGGTTGCCTAACAAACGCGACACTAATTAACTTAGCATTTTTTTTATTCAGACAAAAATCTATGGATATACTAGCGCCACACAGTGTTTCCAAAGTAGGGCTACAAAGAATCACAATTATTAAAGGTTACTGCAGTGGTATTCTAATTTACTTGACATGTGTTTCTGACATATAATCTTGATTTTTTTATATTGTTTTCTTTGCAAATTAAACACAAACAATAATTTGGTTAGAAATAGAACCCATGGGATTAATAGTTATGTTTGTAATTTGCTTAGATTTTATCACGCTTAAATCTACCAGTGTTTAGTCTTTCGATCATATTTTTATGTCATATTGCTAAAAACCATATGATAGATTTACCTAAATTGACTTGAGCACATGGCATGGGTGATTTTGGATGTTGTACTTATCTGTAATTAAAAGTCAAATTCTTAACAGATGTGGTGATTTGTTGATGTGCAATTTGTTTCTCTATTTTGTCAAATCTGACATGGTTCTTCAACAATTCACTGAAAGGTTACATTAAATCTGTTAATACTGTGCTCTTCAACCCTCCAAATTATTTCCAGAAGGCTAGTTGGATTTTGAGGGCCCATCAAACAAGATTTAAGGTCGACATTTTATCACACTCTCCCTACCACTGAGCACCCCACAGAAAGAGAGGCACAAACTCAGCTCATTTAACACCACATAGATGAAAGGCAGTGAAATACCATCAACACTTTCTTATAACTTTAAAAAGGCTTAAGAATAAATCATCTTACAAATGTAAAATATGGTAAAGGTAGTTTTATTCCTTAAGTTACACAGAAAAAGGTCCTTTGCTCATTTTTAAATGTATTGAAAAAATGTCTGTCACTACTACTCTCTTTTAATTAATTAATACATTTATTGAGGTTTTAGGGTCTCAAAACAGCAGCCTTTTTTTTCATTTAAATATAAATGTCAACAATTTCAGTTGCCAAGTTACCTTAAATGACTGACGGATTGGATGCACTGCCTGTTTATACTCACAACTCAGGAGCTTCCATTTACCGTACTCAGAGTAAACATATTACCATTCACAAACAAACACATTAGGGGGCTTTACTGATAGAGGAGTGAGAATATCAGTCAACTCAGGTCTTCAAAGCCCCTTTCCTGCCCTTTCAGCCACATTTTCTAGATCCAAACAGTGGCATGTCAACAAAATAACACCCCTCTCTATTTAGTAAACAACCCAACCCACTAATCATCCAGTATGGGCTACCAAAGAAAGGGTCTTCCATTTCCTCTCCGTTCTCCCCCCTTTTCTCTCTCTTTCTCTCCCTCCTTTTCTCTCTCTCTCTCATAAACAGCTCAGTGAGGTAGTATCAATTAGCCCTTGTGTCTTTCATCAGGCTCGATCTCCACTCTGAGAGAGTACGGGCGCCGGCTAGCTCGTCCGTACACCTCAATGGGAAAGGCTACAAGGCCTCTGGAACACAATGCCTCCGTCGCCGCCGGCAACCTCCGCCTGCACACACTGGTCTGCTGCTGCATGCGGACACACAGTCCTGTCCTATCCGAGCACAAGGCCTTGATGCCCTCCCTGCGTGCGCCTTATTAAAGCAAATAAAGAGAGTAAACAGCCCAAATCAGTCCTCTTATTGGGTCTAATTGGATAAACAGGCCTATTGTGTGTGTGTGAATGGTTGCATCGGGCATGCCGTGTTCGCTGTCATGTTTGTCTACAGTGTGGCCCTGCTCTACACGCAGGCTCCCTGCTTTACTACGCCGTAACCTCGCTACTTTGCAGCCTTTCATCTTCAAATGCCGCGATAAAGGGAGGTGTTTTCACATGCTGCGAGCAGCACATGAAATAAACTGGAAAGACTGGGAACACTACAATTTCCAGTTGAAAATCCCTTTACGCCGAGCGATTACCCCGTCTGATAATGCGAGTCTATGATCACACACGTTAAGCCCCGAACATCCTTTAATTAGAGAGGTATGATTTTTACGGCGAGCCACTCATCTTGACCGCACGCTTCTCCCCCAACAGAGAGGGCTGAACAGGGGGGAGCAGGCCACCGGGTGCAGCCTGCAGCAAGCCGGGCGTCTGTAGAGACGCCTGGGCAGAAAGAGGGCCCTCTCTCTGGGGTCCACATAGCATTCCAGTCCTCAGCAGATGGCATTAGATGTCAACTGCTTTAACTGTGTTGGTTTTGTCTGTTCTGCCAGTCAGAAAGGGACTCCTGTAGGGGCTGGTATGTTCTGCCGAATTGAAAATGTAAACCGGAGCACGAAGCACGACTAAGAAACGGATAGATATTTTTAAGTTGAGAGTTTATATTTTAATGCAACTGACATTTTTTCCTGATTTTGTTTCAACGGGTTTGATGTATTTTACTATTTGTATCAGGTTTAGAACATGGCTTCATAACAGAGCGATTATTTCCTTTACTTAATGTTTTGTATTCAACAAAAAACTAATTGTGACATGTAATGACTATATTGGGGACAATAATGTGGTGTAGGACACAAACAATAATATGACAAATCAGTTCAAATAATAAAGTATACAATTAAGTGATCTTATAATTTCAAGATACAGTTAAAGTCGCAAATTTAGATTTCCTTGTTATGGTAGGTAGAGTTAAATTATTTTCCAAGATAATCACATTTTGGGAAGTTTCACATTGCAGTGTATTTACAGTCGTTTTTATGTCTATCACTAAATTAGAAGTGCATTTGGATGGTCAAATAAAAACTTCTTATGTATCCTACGTTATATCTTAAGTCTTTTTTCGTGCAGTTAAACTGATAATTTAAAATAAAATGATAATTTATATTTAGGCTAATTGTTATGTTGATGGTCTAGTAGAATAAATACGGATTATTGGAATTAGCCTTTCTAAGCATGCACACTATTTATATTGCAATTCTGCTATACTTCCATGATGGCTGTATTGTCTTACAGGTCCCTGATGTATGAGAATAATATAACAACTATGTCAACATCGTAAAATGTACATAAAGCAATATAGCATCTTAATACACACACTGCTACAGAGTTAAATCAGAAAAATAGAATACAATCAGGCAACCTGATACAGTCATAATCACATCAGCAACCACCTATCAACATAAATACTGCCTTTAAAGTTCAAAGTCATACTCACTGCAATTTTGGTTGAATCCAAGTACGTTGTTGTTTATCCCTGCTTATATTTTAGTTTTTAATCTTCTACAGGGCGTCTTTCCAGTCCAGAAATAACAGAGAAAACTTTCTAAATAGAGTTCTTTAGTCTTGGGTGAAATCTGTAACGCACAAATTTACGCTACAAGACAACTTTTTTCTTTTTCATTTTAAGTGTTAGAACCCATGGAGCCCCACGCTGTATCTCAGGAGACCAAGTCCGAGTGAGAACGAGAGTTGTCCGATTACTGCTTCAGGCAGTGACTAGAGAGTGTCTGAGGAAGAGGGAAAAAAAGAGAGAGGGAGGGAAAGAGAGAGAGTGAGTGAGGGAGGGAGGGAGGAGAGCTGAGAGGGAGGGAGGCTGCTGTTTTAAAGAGCAGAAAGTTGCTCCATGCTCTCTCACAGGAAGACTCTGGGGCAGGAGGAGGAGGCACTCGGGACTTCAGCCTCACACCGGCTCTCCATATGTCATTCACTCCCAGCTTTAAGCAATAGAGTCCTCACCAGATTGTATCAGGGATCCTAAGACAATGAAATAGCTGATCCATCCAGCGGCCTGTCTGTCCTCTCTATCCCCAGGCTCAGCACACCCCAAGGGCTAACATTTTTCTTCTCTACATCTTTCTTTTTCAATAGTTTTGTTAGTTTTCTCTTTTCCCCATAATCCTCTTTTCCCCCCGTTTGGTGAGCAGCCTAGGCCGTGCTGGTTTCAGGATGTGACACGGGAGGATCGGGGCAGGTAAACAGGGGCCTAATCTCATTAGTCAGGTGATGGGGAGGCGGGGGAGGTTTCCTCGGAGTGAGAACGGCTGCTCCTGTCCCTTCGGTCGCACGGTGGAAGCCCTCCATCAACGCGCTCGGGCCACGTCTGTGTGCGAGGTAATGACTGCCTTCTGTCCGCTCCAGGTTATTGTTCCAACTGCTCAACGCTGCCGTCTCACAAGGCCGCACTGCCGATGAGTACATACCATCCTACGCATTCGACATCACACACACGGGGCTTTCACTGTTGATATGAGCCGAGTGCCTAGCATTTCACATGACTCATTCTTTCATTGTTTTATGCTTCGGCCGCTGTATATGTGTTTACACAATAAATATGGCATGTGAAATACAGTAGGGTGTTAGGTGTGGATTCTATTCGATACAATAGCAAGAGAATTAACGACGTGATGAGAGAATGCGGTAGGAGTGCAATATTACACTCGAACCCCATTCGTACTCCATATCATATCATACATTTATTAGCGTAGTTTGGCTACATACCAGTTCGTGATCAGCTGCTGTATACAGTATCTAATGGGTATCCGCTTGTACAAGCACTTGTCTCACTACAGGGTACTTGTACAAAGCCAGTTTGTATACTGTACTGTAAGTGCAGGAGGGGAAAAAAGCAATCTAATATAAAACCTGATAGGAGTCTTATCACATCTGCTGTGGACGTGCCGTGTTCCTGGCGAGAACAGGTCACCTAGCAAACCCTCCGTTTCAGCGGCCCAGGAGGAGCAGACAGAAATAGACCTGAAAAGGCAGCACTGTGGCTACACGGCTAACCTTCCTCTCTCTACCTACACGCCTGCAGGTCAAATCCATAGGCTCATGTTTCCAAATCATAAAACAGAATATATTGCCTTTTGAAGAGGTATCTTGATAACTCAATAGACAAATAAATGCTTGGGGATTCTCACATAACTATTCTAATGGCTGTGGGGTACACATGCCAATTGAGTTACTGCATTCACTCTCTCTTGTATTCGATGAGCAGCTGTATAAAATTAGCTTGCAATGTAATTTTGCAAGTGAGTTATTTTCAAATTGCACAGTATAATTACCCAGCGTTGTTTATGTCTCAGAAACTAAACTCATATTTTCCTCCTGCTCATTTCTGCATGCCCTGCTGGTCTTCAGCATGTTTCAAATCAAGCCTTGATCCAGACAGACGTCTATAAGAAATGTTTTAGAATCTTTTATATTTTCTTGAGCTACACAAAACGCTGAGGGGTCATCAAATATAGCCTCCCCTGGATATTACGGTGTTTGAGTGTTTATTTGCAGATGCACAGACATCTGTAAATAGTTTGGCTATTTCAAGGTTGTGCAGGTATTGTCTGGAACACTCCGATACGACTTAGAAAAAAGAATATGGTTCAAAAAACACTTGAATCATACATAAAAAGACAGAATCACTTCGGTATGTGAACACTATGTGCGCAAAAGTTTAAAAAAAATCAGCTTTCCACATTTGAACAATAAAATAAACCAGCTTGAAGGTGAAAAAACCTTGCCTCAAAAGCCACTCTTGTCTCTGCCAAATGGGAGCTTAACAAAAGATGTACTGATACGTTTGGACTGACAACAGTGCTAAAAGTTACTTGCCAGAACCTATATCAAGCACGAAATTTGAGAAGTGAGCTAAGATTAAATGCGAAGCCGTTCTTTATTAAGGATTATCTCGATGGGACTGATTCGTCTTCATGTGGGGCTAAAGGGATGCCTGCCTGCAATTAAGAGTGTGGAGAGATCTGCACTGTCCTCCACTGGCCACAGGTTCATGACTCGACTTCGTAGAAACACCTGAGTATCAACTGCATATCAAGTGTTTCTTCAAATCCATATACATGGGTCTTCTTATAAAACGGATAAAAGGTGGATGATACCAGCTCTGCATCATCGAAGTGGGGATTGTTCTAGAATGTTGTTGTTAGAATGTTCTCGAAAAAGGCTTCTGAACTCCCCGTGATTTTTCCTGGCCTATTTTCACAGGAGGGAACATCTAGGTAACATGAGTTTACATAGCCTGACAAAGGAGGGACTGACACAGTGAAAGGAGCCTGGTGAGACACGGGATCAAGTGATACAGATGAAACGACATGCTAACACCCCTGTGACACACTTGTAATATTTTCATATGCATATGCTGCAAATTTGTTTAGGTAGAGCTACTACAGTGTTTACACAATGTCACGCTTTGGGGGGATCGAGTTCCTTTTTCTGACATAAGTCTCAGCAAAGCGTTACACACAAAACCTTCCCCCCAAAAAGGGAAACCTGAATTTAGGATAACTTTGGATTTTTTTGTAAGTTTTATATATTTACACAGGCATTACCAGGTGAAGTGCTCTCTTACTGACTAAGAGGAAAGTTCTCTAAACCGTGAGGTTTTCTCCCCTCCCCTGACGCACAACAGACTTAAAGTTAACTGGATGGTAATTTTTCAAGTAGCTGGTAACGTTCCTGTTTCCCATTGCTGTTTTTATTTGTACGTTTTGTTTATTGAAGGTTTAAGGTTTCTTGTTCCAAATAACATAACTACTGGGCCATAAGTAAAGCAAAGTGGTTTTTAAAAATAGAAACATAGCTATAAGTGCTTTATTTTTATATACATAAACACTTGATGGTGACAATATTGTCAGTTATGACCTAACTTTATGTCTGAACGAAAAGCAAACCTTAATTGTTTGGCAACTATAATTTGTCAAAATGTATATGCAAGGTATTTTTATACAAAATATAGTTTTAAAAACATAGATTTTCACATTTGTTAGAACTCTCCAATTATATGCTGTCCGTCAAACATGCAAGAAACAAAGTACTACATTGAATGTTTGATCAACAAAAATAAAAAGCCCTTCATTTTAGTTGAAGAGTCTATCACTGTGTGCCAATCACTGACAACCACAGTACAGCATAAACCCATTTATCGAAAATAAGCTTTCATTTGACTCTAAAGACTATCTTTGATGATGACAAGATGTCACCACAAAAGGTTTTTGACAGTGCAGACAGATAATTGTGAAGTCCCTCTAGGTAAATTAGTAGCACAGAGTCAAGTGCTTTCAAGTGGTGAATGAAAGTTAGAGTGAAGCCAGAATTCCCCATAAACAAACATAAGGTTGGTCTGTCTGGCAGTGGAACAAGTGATAAAAGTAAATACACCACATACCTCCACACGAAAACACATTTGACTTTTCCTCTCCTAAGTAAATGGAACAAAGAAATGGGTTAACCTCAATAGACATTACGTCCTTAAATTAACAATCAAGACTTGATTATAGCGGCTATGATGGTTTCAAACAAAACACAGGGAATATGTTTTGAATTAAGAGTAAAACCCATTTGTTCCTACCAGTGAAATAAAACATACTGAACTCCAAACTACAGACCGTACCATCACAGAAACACGTAAACAATTCCTCGACTCAGTACATGAAACTTCCTCAAGTTGACAGTTGTTGCAGTAGACAAAGATAAGTATGGTGTTGTTCTAGCAGAGCGGTCTGCAGACAGATCCTGGGACTGCAGCGTGACTGAAACGCCCGGGTCTTTATGAGGAACGAGGCACACCTGGGGAGAGGCTATGAGGACCCCAAAATCCTCAGACAGACACTTTACTGCTCTCCCGTGGCATGAAAAAAGCCAAACAAGCACACTTCAGAGACCTATTACTCAGAATGAGACATCACCAGGACGTTGGAGTATCACACAGGGCATTACACAGAGAAAACACGGCCTGTTTAAACATGTCCAAAATCAACGGCTAAAATACGACAGGAGGGGTATATTAACTAGCTGTATCATCTAGGAATGAAGCGTTGATATTTAATGTGTTCTTTCCTTTTATTTGACTGTTGTAGACTCTGAGTCACTGGCATTTAAGTTCAGTACGGTATAGGCCTCCCGAGAAAGTATTATATAGATGTATGCAAGATAAATACATCATTGTTAGATTGAAAGAAAATACTTGTCGGTAATGCGTTTCCATGGGAGACACTAATCAACCTAGCAGTGTGCTCTACTGACTATGCACAAAACAATTTGATGTGCATCAATGCTGTGAATGTATCCATATCCAACGATCATATGCATATGAATATAGCCAAGCAATGCGAATCAGAATCGTCACAGAATGATTATTTCAGTTTAGACTGCAATTGTGTGCAGACATGAGTATTTATATTTCCTCATGAGGTAAAAGCCAGTGGAAGGAAAACTTTGTATTTTGCTCAAATGTCTGTTCATTTGGGCCTTGTGTTGAAGCAGCCCTTGCAGGGCCTCAGAGCTGTGTAATGTATAGGCTGGACAAGTCGGCCTGCCAAGTTAGTAGTAGCATAGTGGATGGGCCACTGTCTCCACCAATATCCAACAAGACAACAAAGCTCTCCTCTGCCTTGTGTTATCTGCATCACACTAGCGGCCGGCTAACTGCTTTCATATGCCGCTGCCCCTCAACACAGCTCCAGTTCACACTCGCATGTTGTTGCATTGTGTTAGCGAACAAATATTGGACCTGTTCATTCACACAATTATAATTTACGATGATGCACTAGAGATTACAATTACCAGATGTCCGTAGGTGTAGTTGGAGTAAGTATGGTCCCGATTGAGAAGTCTCTAAACTGTATCAGGTATTTGGGACCCGAGTGTGTCGTAGAGGCTTCGCACTTGGCAGGAGGACATACCAAAGTTAACAATTAGTCAAATCTTTTTCTGTCTTTGCTTCTAAAAAGTAGTACACACCAAATAAGGCACCACTGGAATCTGGGATTCCATAATAAGATGGAGAGAGTCTCCACCAACACCACTAAATCTAAATCAGTTGCACCCTAAAATACCAATATGTTTGGTAATAAATTTTCAGCGCCCCTCTAATGGCCCTCAAACACGAGCATGCGAAGTGGAGCGGAGTGGAGCGCCCATAGGAACATTTGTCATAACTGCCCCAACTGTCTGGGGCTGGCCCCTGAGTCGCGCGGGCCGGGAGTCCAGAAATGTGGCACTCCCCGTCTCCCTCCACAGCTGCCTCCCCAGTTGGGACCGGGTCAGCAGAGCACCGGGGGACCGGCCACTGGGCAGCGGGCCCCTGGGGAGGGGATCCAGTACTGGGGGCTGATGCTTGGTCAGCGGGGCCCCTGGGGGAGAAGGTCCAGCACTGGGGGGCTGATGCTTGCCACACCACCAACTCCCCACTGTGGGAGTGCAAACTGCAGAGGTTGCAGACACGACTGCCGAAACCCTCCCCCACCTCAACCTCTCGACACCCCCTCCCCTCCCCCCCCCGTCACCCCCCGCCTGCGCCCCTTTTCTCCTACCCCCCTCCTCACAGACAACCCCCCCACCTTACTTCCCCCTCCCGTCCACCCCAGTCCGGCCCCTGTGACATTTGTGAAGCCGGGAGTCCACATAACAAAAACACATTAGGCAAATGTCTGGGGTCAAACGTCTGTTTAAATTGGCCAGATGAAAGCCACCATGACTGGGCCAGTACTATTCTGTTCGGTGACTACCTACAGTTGCACTCAAATAAGTGCTGGATGCCAATTGCTCGATACAGTTTTAACACCAAAAATGGCAGGTCAGTTTGCATTGTATGTATAAGAGAAAGGGTTAATTAATATATCATATGTGCTGGCTATTTTAGTTCACACAAACTTGTTGTCAGAGGCCAACCCCGGCACTGTTTAGCATATTGAATGTGTGTTGCCATTGGACACCAGTTTTCAGGTCATTTTTAACTCCTGGATAGACACTTAACAGCTGGTCTTCTCTGTCTCCCTGATTCCTTACGCATGTGCACTTGAAAAAGAGACACTTGGATAATCTGGACAGGGAATGCCATTCATTTTATTGGACTGGCTAAAGTTGCTGAGCATTGCAACTCCTCACAGCCTAGAGGAGAGTGTGAACTATTCGCGGCTCACAGAACCAGTAGGAGCCTCCGATCACGCTGCCGTCACACAGAGTGACTGGAGGCACGACAAGTCATTCCAAAATAACTTGGGGTTAATCACAGTTTAAGATTATGCATGAAGAGTGCTGATGTGTATGCTAATAACATCCCTCCTATGTACCTCCCTTAGAGGATCTGGGCACCTGGGAGAGTTGGCGTTCCAGTCAGGGAGGCTGACATTTATTTTCTCTACGTGGAACTCTATTGATATACATTGGACAGGAAGCTGTGTTAAAGTTTCAAATATTTATACGTTTTAAATGTCAAAACTAGAATTTGTTATATGATATAGAAGTATGAACAAAAGCCAAGTCTTGTAAATGTATAGTCAGGAGGGAAACTCCAATTAGTCAAAAGTGACCCTAGACTCCACACACACATACACACACACTCACACTCACACTCACAAATGCAGAATAATCTTCATCATGAATGGTTTTAGGAGAAGTCCATGAAGTGGCAGAGAAGGAAACAATATGCCAACATTCCATGTTTGTTTCCTCCTAATGTGTTTTTCACAGCGATGGCCTCTCTCAAAAGGTGATTTCCTTTATGAGGAAATGGAATTTGCAAAGCAGGCTCTGAGGCTGACCCTAACCCTTTGTACTTGTGTGAAAACATGCTTCATCTAATCTAGACTGAAGTGCCTCAAAGTGATTCATATCCGCTGAAAAAACTAGGGCTCATTGTGTCATGTTGGATGTTCCTGTGAAAATACCACATCTGGTCATATTCGCATTTCACTAACTTGTTGTTTTTTGACATGCAGGATACCTGAACACAGTTTGGCTTCAAGAAACATGCTCAGGCATGTAGAACAGTCCTGCAATAATCTCTTGTGTCTAATAGGAACACAAAGTTATACTGTAACTACAGTGGTGACCAGAGTGATATCAATGAACATTCCGTAAGCAGGATGTTTAAGACAGATCATGTGGAAAGAGCATGCCAAAACGGACCAAAAAAAAGGAAAAAGCCTATGTAGGTATAAAGTGCATGGGCATGTCAGGGCTTCTTATGTGAAAATGTGCTCTTGGGCCTCGAATGATTGATTGTTAGTTACAGTAGGTAAATGAATCTACTGTACAGTCTAAACTGATTTCCATTGATATTTCCCCTCTTTAAAACCTGAACCTTGTCCCCCCCTTTCCATGTCTGGCCTCTTTCTGATCTTAACAAAGCACTTCACGGTGCCCTCTGTGTATGCATTCACACCAAGAGTAATTATGAAGCACAAGATAACTTTAAGGCATCAGAATATCTCATATCCGCTTCTAATGGCTTTACATGGACCACCAAAATAGTCAGATAGGATAGTGCACGCCAACATACAGTCGTGGTTTTTCTAAGGAAGTTCAACCAACAGGATGTGTCATGTTAATACGGCATACCTTCAGAGGAGGAGGAAGAAACCGAGGATGAGAGGGACTCGCCAGTTTGATCTACTCAGAGGGTAACGGAACTATTGCCAAATGCCTCGGAGGGACTTTCTAAAGGTTTGTAAATGACACCCGACATAATAATTAGGACACCTTTTCAACCCTGTGAATCGGATAAATTATCACGTAGACACAGAAGGGAACTCTGATTGACCTTTAGACGGAGACATCCGCGGTGCCAAGAGACGAGGTGAACTGTGAGGAGCCTCCGATGACAAACGCATGACGCAACGTCCCCTCAGCACGGCCGCGCTGCGCTGCTGCACACACAAACCCCACCGCCACAAAGACATTCAGGTCAACCGGGGCAAGGCTTCCCACTCCAAAATAAACATTACGTTTTGTTTTCAAGGATCCGCTTCGGAGTGGGGAAAAAAACGACAGTGGGAAAATGGGAAGACAGTGTCAAGCCAAATGCTTCCTCTTGACCTTTTGACTGGAAGGTGGATTCGCCAGGTGTTGGAGTTTTCAAAACAACACCCCCATATTCAATCAGCCTATTTCCGTCCTTACGAGAGTAATCCTTTTATATTTGAGTTTTGTCAACTTTGCTTTAAATGAATTAGTAACTGTGTTGCTAAGAACAAAGTTTAAATTGTAATGATATCTGTGCCTGATATTATGAGTCTGTAGACCTATAAATAGATTAGCAGCCTGCCATGGTAACAAACAACCGCCCAACCATGGATCAGTTACAGGACTAGCAACTTTTTATAGGTCACAAAAAACTTCTAGTTGCCTAGGAAACAATGAGGGAAAAATAGAATTTTGAGGGGGGACACGGAACAGGTATATCTGCTCAAGTCAATTAGAAGGCTAATTGATTTAAATGGGAGTAATCAGGGAGATAGCTGAGGTAATTGAGGGGCGTGCTCATTGAATGGGCAGGGATTGTTCCGCATCCATGGCTGCGCCTGGATTGAGGGAGTCTGAGTATCAGACAATGGGATTAAATATCCGTTTGTTTCCTATAAGCTTGATATGGCACCACTGGATATTTGTGATGCTTAAACAATCTTGTAGCACACCAAAACCGTACATACTGCATTCGCTGAAACAATTTGGATTGAACCAATGCTGCTACTAATCAATTCTCGAAAATAGCACCACGTAGCCTTCCGAGCTGAAGAAGTATTATAAACACATAAACTACAAGAAGAGGAGACAACTTTTGGACATCCTGTGTAGACCATGCATTGGCAGCTGTGAGGCCCAACCCAGTCCAGCCTAGCCCCATTCATTGCATGATGACTATGCAATTTACAAAATTACAAGCTAGCTGAAACCCTGCCCCAAAGAAGCCCCAGCCTCATCCTGAATTATTAATCAGCTATTGATGAGGGCCTAGCGAACGCTCTGGGCTTGCCATCCCAATGACATTCCCTGTCTCCTGCCCTGGGCCACCACAGACGAGTACAGACTATATCTCTATACATGTCAGTTGGTGATAGAGAGATAAAGAAGGAGAGTGATGTGTGCCTTTTTCCCCTCATAAGGGATGAATTTTCAATGAGGTTTTAGCTTACAGTACAGCACGGGTCTGTGGTGCTACCCTGTCATGCCTTAGAAGCCTCCACGCAAACAAGCACACTTCCATGCCAGCTAATTACAGTTTCACACTGTGTGACACTCGACAATCTTCCCCCGTTTCTGCTGGCCGGTTACCAAACTGTGATCATGTGTCCACACATGGGTATTCATCATGCCTGCCTGATGGAAGCAGAAGTAAAGGAATGACACAAATTATGATTGGTCCTCTTCTATCTTCATAGACATTACGATGAAACCATCAAGCATTAACGACTCATGAGAGCTAGTATATCAGGTGACAAATAAATATATCAACCTAATACAGCCTTTCATATAGCAAAAAATCTCATCTTTAATAATCTGAAAATATATGTAAAACAGTATACAATCAAATATACAGAATCCTCTATTTGTGAGGCACAGATGGTCATAAAGTAAATCTGTAATTTAATGCAGATTATCAAATGTCAATCTAGTGATTTCATAGCACTTTTGACTGACCTCAGGCCATTGGTCAGCCATATCTTCCTCTCCATCAGCATAGGCAGCTGCAGAGCACTTAATAAATTGCACCTTTTACAAAAGGAAAAGGTGATGAATTGAAAAATGTTTAGCCCGCCCATGCATAATTGATGCAGCCGGCCCCTTGCTCAAATCGGTTACTAATGAATAATTAAAATTAATCTCATTATGGGAGTTTTCATTATAGGATAATTTAATTAAATGAGCCCAAGGACCTGTAAGGGCTGGGAGCCACAGGGGCCCCTCAGCCTCCTCTCTAATGGGCCGAGAACAGCAGAGTGCACTGGTAATGCACAGGAGGCCATACATTATTTAATGGATCCCTCTAAGTAAGGACAGATCAATGATAACTTGTCATCTCATCAATGCGTTGAAAGCATTCCGGAGCCCATAACAGAATAGATCCAAATTCATGAAATAAAAAAATAAAACCAGAGCAATGTCACCAAGTGTCATTTAAGGATATACATAGCCATGAGTCCTCCGAGACTTAGAGAAAGCTATTTATTTATTTTTCGTGTTGAAAAGATGATGTCGGTTGGAACTTGTCCGTCCGAATATTTCCCAAAGCGGAAGAGACAGAGGACACTGCGGGAGCCGTCTGCTTTTAGGTCAAATGTGCCCCATGCGAAAATGAAGTGAAGGGTACAGAGGGGTATATCTGATACGAAACAATAAATGATATCACAGTCTGAAGGGTGCCATTAGAGGCCAGCCTCCTTCCTCAGTGGGGGGGGAATCTTGTCTTCAGGGGCACTTAAGCGCTCTAATTATGCCACCACACAGAGCTGCACAGAGAGACGCCTCAAACTACTTCTGCAGCACGAGCGTATCAAGTTCTCCGTTATTCACACAACCACCTAAATAAATAGCAACTCAAAGTTTTAAGACAAATTGCACTGCAAAATGCACCCTGTGTGTGTGTGTGGGTGGCTGCGTGTGTGAGTGTGTGTGTGTGTGTGTGTGTGTACATGAGGTTTGGGGCTATCAGAACAAGCAGGTGAGAATCTGTGGTTATAACTAGCTGTCTGTAGTGACTAAGTAGTGTTGTAGCTGTGTACTGCTTCAGAAAGAGTATGTTTAGCCCTGCCCTAGTTCCTCGTTGTTAGGCAGATTGCACACACATGTAATCAGTTGATGAGTTCTGTCATCAGGTTGTGGCAATAACATTCCACTTCACATGAGTGATGGCTGTAATGGGTAAGGACTCTACACGTCCAGGCAATAGTTGAAGATCAATGTGCCGTTTAAATCATTCACTTAAACTGGTAGCTTTGCCAGCTTTGAAAGTGCCAGTTGGTATATCTACAAAGCAGTTGTGGGTGTGCAGGTTCATAGAACATTGAAATCCAACATTTACCATTTTTTGGAATCTACAATTTGGATATTACACATCAAAAACATCTTGTCTGAAAACGCTGAAAGCAATGAAATATATCTTTTGTCAGGATAGGGCTGAATTTCCAAGAGGAAATCTTTAACATAAACAATACCATTTTGTGAAAACAACTGAGTAATTTGTTTAGCTCTATAACAAGCTGGGGAAGGCACACAATGAAAGCAAGCATTCTGGCTTTAAAATGAATAAAAATTGATTGCGTCCCAATAAAAAACGAATTGGCAGAGTGTTAACTGAATTCCACATAAACGTCTCCAGCAGTCCCTGGTTGCTTTATTGTGTGCTAATGCAATAGAGAACACTTAGCAATAAATGCCTCTCTCTGATGAGCTCACAAAGGCTTTCCAAGAGGGCCTGATGAAATTGTAAAAATTAGATTTCAGATAGCTGCTAATGACTCCTAAAACAAAGGAAAATCTCAAAATAGAATTAGCCAGCCCTCTTCTTCTCTAAATACATCATATGTAAATTACTGTCATTTGGAAAAATATGCCTGCCTGGAAGGTAGAGTTTTCATTAGATATCTCAATGGGTTTGGGACTTCAAATCTAAACTCCTCTAGGACAATTAAAAAGTTTAAGCATTGAGAGACCACATAGGTATTATTCACAGCAACCAATCGAAAGTGTGATATTGAGATACTGCGATCCACCTTGAATCTGTTTCCGTTTACTGTGTCCATTTCAGTCAAGTAAGTTGAGTACACACCAATGGTGAAATGACATATAAATTGTGAATTCATTAGTCACATTTTTTTACAGTTCAATCCAATCAAACATTCAGTTTTAGAGGGTCAAATGGCATTGTGTATTTTAGTCTAATAGACTTCTGTAAAAGTTCAAAAGGAGTTTTGTACCAAAGTACTTAAACTCTACCTTGTTTAATTCACTGAGACATGACAACTACTCCAAGCTGGAAAATACATCAAAACTTCATCAGCCTAGCCTACCAAAGTGTTTACACAATTTCTGCCTCCAATTATTTGCCTAACAGGAGAAGAAAAGTCTCCACTTAACCACTCAATGGCCATTCAAAATGCCCTCTGCTATTTGTGTAGGGCAAGCCAAACAGACATATATGACAACTTCACAGCAATTACACAGCAATTAAACAGGATAAGTCATGTTTGCAGTGCTGGCCCACTGTTTCCTAACACAAACAGAGGGGCTGCTAGTTGCCTAGCTGCAGGACATAGCTCTTGTGTGTTCCCACTGAGCAGGTAATTCACTTATGTGGGTATTGTTCTCGGATCATCCCTGTTTAACCACACGGATTTGCTGTTAGATTTGCCCAGCTTTGGGCAACCCCCCACTCAACATATGCAGAGGCTTCGCAGAGCAGCCGCCCCCCCCACCCCTACACACCACCACCACCACCTCCACCCCCAGAGGGAAAGAGCCTGTAGGACACGTAAATGAACAAGGCAGAGAGGCAAGTCAGTTAAATTAACACAATATGGAGATCAGGCTGACGAATGATCTTCTGAACACGCACCAATAAAACGCGGTTAATAATAACAATTGTCCGTAAAGACTGACGGTTAACTGTGTGTTTGTCTTTGCAGCTAATGAGACTGAAAGTAGCAGCCTCCATCCGCCAGACTCCTGAAGGGTTCAACAGGAGCACCTGACTGAGGGCCAACACCAGACATGGCAGCTGCTGGGTATTTCCACACTATCCAACAACAACTCTTTAATGTGCTCAAGGAAAGCAGCACTCTCCAACGGTTTAGGCCTTATTGATACTCTGATCCACATAGTAGGTAACAGAGAGTGGGGCCCTGGTTCAGGTAATGTTATGGCCAGCAGTGAACTTGTAGCACACTAATGAGTCAGGCCATTGTGTTGCAAATACGTTACAGTTAAGAAATAATACCCAACAAATACAGACGTTTTAGCTAGCCAACAACCTGAGATTGAAAACGTAATACTTCATGCGAATTATTGTAAATTCACATTGTGTACGTGTACGTAATTTCTGTATCGCAACATACAGTAGACATATACAGTGTAAACCTTTTTGATAGTTATTATGAATTAATTAGGTCTAATGTTCTTGAAGGAGAGAAGCAACAGATTATCGTAATTGAAAGTCCATACTGTGACGGAAATAACTGATCTCGCAAACGGGCTAGACCCACTGGTGCCTTTTGCTGTCTGTTGGCGAGAACTAAATATATTTTCTGCATTCTGAATGGCATTCCATTCTGAAGCATACGTGCCAGTAGTTAACAGTGTATGAGAATAAATAGCTTTCTCAGCCAAGCCTTGAGACATGTCACAGATGGGTGTGTGTGTGTGTGCGTGTGTGTGTGTGTGTGTGTGTCTGAGTGCACATATGTGTGGGTCTAAGTGTGCATGTGCTGAGTGTAAGGATACAAACTGTGTGGACATACTGTACATAAAGAAATAACACCTGATATCAAGAACCCGATATAGCCTTCGCTTTTTATCAGCCTGCATTAAAAACAACTCAGATCACCAGACGTTCATAGTTATTGACAGGGCGCTAACCTTTCTGGCAGGCCAACGAGGCCTAATTTCTCAGGATCACCGTGTTGAGCCAAAATTATGTCACTCTGACCACCTGTTCCCTCAAAAACGTCACTAGCCTTAAGTAGTTCCGGCAGTCATCCAAAAAGTGAACTCCTGAACCAGGGGGTGTTTACTTCCTCATCTGTACAGAAGAAGAAGGAGTGACCGTGTAGCAACAGCCTGGCTAATTCGGTGAGGATAGGCTAAAGCTTTAAATTAGAGCTGTGTTCTGCGTCTGTCGCTCAAACTCAGACGGAGGGGGGTGTACGGTACCGTAGCCTGTGGCGGATGCTCCTGGCCAGGCCATGTACAGCAGGAGGAGCAGCTAAACAACTTCAGTAGCAAAGACCTCGAGTGCTTGTCCTACTCGGAGTTCACACATTCATCTGTGAAAATAACCAGAGAAACATTTCCCAATCTGTTTTATAAATCCATCTGTTGTTTCCTTAGCTCTAGAAACAGCAGCTGGGAATACTTAGTGAGTCGTCAGTTATTTAGCTATTTGCGCTAAAAAGGTTTTATAAAATGAAAGAATAGCAGATGTGATAATTGCCTTTGCAGTGACTTCCTTATTTAAGACATCAAAATAGAAAAGGCAATCACCTCCGTAAGATAGGCATCACTTACTAATTCCATGTCTATTACTATTGACAGCAGGGTACACAAATAAAAGCTGAGCTCAACATATCTAATCCTTTGTCTGTCAGTGGGAATAACAAAATGCTCCTCTACTTACAGTGTCTGTCTTCAGAACGAAGTTGTATTGCAGGTGCTCTGCAAATATATATTTCCTTTGGACTGGGGGTCTAAAATAACTACGCATGCACTTGTGGACCACACACCGCTATCTGTCCCGCCTGCCAAATGTGTGGTTCAGCTTATATCATTGCGCTTTTAGAAGGTTGGCTTTTTCTCTACGGTCGGCAGGCTTGAAGGTGGCAAGAAAATTGATGCAATTTTAAACAAGTTTAGTCCACATTTCTTAACTTATGAAATTGAGACTGCTGTTTAGTGTCCTAGTTTTGCTTAAATAATAGCTGTGCGTATGTATTCCTCATTCCATTTCAAGTCTTTGCCTTACACGGAGTGCTCACGTCCAACGCGACCACAAACATTGTTTCCTCCAAACGTGCTGAAAACGTCTATCTGCAACTCTGCAGGTACGAATGACATTTACTCCATTGAACATGCCCCCGTTTAATGTAGTGGAATTAAGAGAGGAAACAAGCCCAGCAGTTCTCCATTCGTCTGAAACGGGCTGTAGGGGCCTTGATGAAATCACCTCACGCTTGGCCCGGGGTGCTGACAGTGGGGATCAGGTTGTTCTGAGTTATTCCAGGGGTCCCGGCACACTGTGGCCCACTGTGTGACCCAGACTACAGGCTGATAAGCTGCGGACATGGAGTCCCTCACCCACAATGTACGGCTCTACCTGCAGTCATGTTTCAATCTGCGGGACTGAGGGAGATACAGCCGGGCATGCAGGCAGGAGAGGGCAGTGTTCCTTAAGTGACCTGCTCCGAACCGAATGATGCTAATGAAACTAAATGGATTTGATTGGAAGGGAGAATGAAAGAGGCATAACTGAAGTATGAAGACTTTATTTCAAGGGTAACCACCGTTCGCTAATTGCGTAATTATATTAACAGCGGTAAACAAGATTGTGTGGTATGCGGTATTGAATTTTCTGTGTTCTGTACGTTAGAAGCAGGTGTGAAAAGTGAATTTACTACGAGGCTACTGCTTAACTGCTACAATGCAAAAAAAAAGTTGAACGCTGAACCAGGATTGCTTTGTTTCCTCCTCAATGTGTTAAGGTGTCTATCATGTGTGAAACAGGCCATTTTTTATACAGCAGTGCCTTTTTGACTCTGATGACATAATGCTGGAGTGAGTTAATACTGGGGGGGAATTTCTGCACTCGCACTTTTATACACCTATTTAAGAACAGCAGCCCTTTCACACCGAGTTCAGCAGGAAGAGCCAGTAAAACGAAACAGGCGAGACCTACAGTATTTCATAATTAATAGGTAGCAGTGAGAGTGAGAGAGGGTCTGTGCTGACGTAAAAAGGTCAACAGCATATAAAAGTGATCATTCATTCTACAGGCAATGATGAAAACAAGCAGCCTATTTAATTTCTTGCCAAAATCATAACACATATGAAATATGTCCCCAACATTCTTTTTTTGCCTTGCTTTGATGGCCTAGTATGGAAGTCATTGGTTGCTGCTGTTTTCGCTGGATACAGGCTCATTTGTTACCGAGGTGGTCCCAACCTCATTCCTGGGCGCCACCTGCAAGCTGTACTGTAAATTACTTGGCGGGCCTAATTGCCCATGTCCGCTGTATTACTATAAACCTCCAGCACTGTGCTAACTCTATTGTCAGGTACTTAATCAGGGCCAACAGATGTATTTCCCTACGCTCGCTCAAGGGAGTGACTAAGGTAAAGTAATTTGATTTTTTTTTCTTCTACTGTAGTATAGTACATATTAAGAAGCCTAGTGATGCAATTATGTAATATATCATTATAGCAATGATCTCCTGCCATATTATATACTGCATGGTGGAGCTCAGCTGGTTTGGGGAATTACCTTACCTGGGGGGGTAGAGTGTCATTATGCCAATCAGGCACAGTCACACTTGACCAGTCACAGACTCAAAGTACAGCAGGGAAATTCTTCAGTCTCCTACCTCACACGTGCAGTACTGGCTGGCTGCAACAGGCACTGGTAGATCTCAGGTCTGTAGGACAAAACCACAGTGAGGTGAAATTAGCAGAAGTAGCTACTAGCAAAAGAGAGTTCATCGTGTAGTTTAATAGTGAAAGAGAGAAGGTGGGGGTGTGAAAAGAAAAACAATGGGAGGCGAAGACATAAGAAGAGAAAGTGGAACGAAGAGTATTTTGGTGAAAGAAGAGAAAGAAAAATTAGAAGTGGGTAATTCATCGATGCACTCTAGGAGGAAAGCGGGAGTGAAAAAGGAGTGATCTGGCCGAGAGGATGTGGTCTGTGTAGAGATGTCAGGAGCATAATGGCTAGCTGAGTCATAGGTTATAAAAAGCTGTCATTAGGGAATCCTGCCCTCAGCATCTCATCACAGAGGACCAGTGAATTATTTATTACCATGGAAACCTAAGTGCTCTGTTACTCAAGACTGCTTGGTTTTGTGCAACAACAAAAAAAAATCTTCCTCCTCGGGCTTGTTTAAAAATGTGGCGTCTTAATTATTATGATTAAAAAGTGAAGATAAAGAATGCTTTTAGGGATACACAAACAGACATTCATTTTATTAATGCGTCTAATTAAGTTGTGGATGTTAGGCATTGGGTAATTGGCAGTGGTAATGCCATTAATACACTTGTCCTTTACTAATGACGACCTTTGAGTACTGTAGTGATTCAGAGTGTTAGTGTTAATAGAGTTATTTATTTTGCCCCAGATCCAAATGATCATCTCATTAGAACCATGGGGCATTAATAAAGGCCTATTTGAGTACATGGCATTGCCTATACTTCAGTGCCATAATAAGGTTTCAGTCATCCAGAGTCACACCAGTTTTCCTATGAGGCAAACCCAACCTATACATTGTAGAGTCTATTATAAACACTATTAAATAAAATGCACACTGCATCAGTGAGACAGGAAGTACCTATTTCTCAACATCAGTTTAATGTTCTTCGTTTCTGATGCCTGAGTCAGTGTAAATCAGTCAAGGCATTTTTCCTGCTTTTGTTTTTGTTCCCGGTGTATGAAAACGGTTAAAAATCCCAAGGGTCAGTGAAAATGATCCTTCTACTCCAGTCGCCTGCTCTAAGTCAGCCAAAACATTCCAGACTTCAAACGGAGGCTTTGCCTACCAAGGCCATTTTAGTGTCCCAGTCTCCCTGGCACAAGAGATCTTGGTTATTTGGATAAATTAATTTCTGGAGTCTGCCTACTTTGCAAAAGCAACCCCCCGCTTGGAAATGCACAAGGTTGGAGAAAAGAAAACACCAGCCATCTTTAAGAGTAAGGGGCGAGTTACATGAAATTGTGCTGTGGGTGTTTGCCTGCTACTTAGCTGTGTTTACGATGCAATTATGATATCATGGAGGGTTTCAGAGAGACACATAATTGTATTTGTGGAATCAACATCTGGAGTTGTTAGGCTTAAGGGTTTCAAGTGCAGGTGAACAGGGAACTGTTATGAGCCACTCTGTTCCCTCAGAAAGGGTTAAAATAATGATTTCAAATACTGTAATATATTCTAATTGTGTGTGACGTAGAAGCACACACACACACACACACACACACACACGGTACTATTAGCCGGCATGCCAAAAGGCACAATCATACAGATTCCTCTCCAGACAGACTGAATTGTGTTGCAGAACCACAGAAAACACACCCAGGAGAAGGGATCACTGAGAGAGAGAGAGGGACGAGAGAGAGAATAGAGAGAGAGAGAGAGAGAGAGCGAATGAGAGACGAGAGATGAGAGACGAGAGGAGCGGGAGCGAGAGAGTGAGACGACGGAGAGATTGAGAGAGAGGGAGACTGAGAGAGAGAGAGAGTGACGAGAGAGACGGGAGAGGAGAGTCGAGAGGAGACGAGAGAGACGAGAGAGAGAGAGAGAGAGGGGAGACGAGAGAGAGAGAGACGAGAGGAGAGGGAGAGAGAGAGAGGGGGAGAGAGAGAGAGGAGAGAGAGAGAGAGAGAGAGGGAGAGAGGGGAGAGAGAGAGAGAGAGAGGAGAGAGAGGGAGGGAGGGAGGGAGGGAGGGAGGGAGGGAGGGAGGGAGGGAGGGAGGGAGGGAGGGAGGGAGGGAGGGAGGGAGGGAGGGAGGGAGGAGGGAGGGAGGGAGGGAGGGAGGGGAGGGAGGGAGGGAGGGAGGGAGGGAGAGAGAGAGAGGGGGGAGGGAGGGAGGGAGGGAGGGAGGGAGGGAGGGAGGGAGGGAGGGAGGGAGGGAGGGGAGGGAGGGAGGGAGGGAGGGAGGGAGGGAGGGAGGGAGGGAGGGAGGGAGGGAGGGAGGGAGGGAGGGAGGGAGGGAGGGAGGGAGGGAGGGAGGGAGGGAGGGAGGGAGGGAGGGAGGGAGGGAGGGAGGGAGGGAGGGAGGGAGGGAGGGAGGGAGGGAGGGAGGGAGGGAGGGAGAGAGAGTGAGAGAGAGAGAGAGAGGGAGAGAGGGAAATGGTTACAGTGTGAAAAGTATGCAAACAGATGAAGACAATCCAGAATTAATGGTCCAAGACATTTTCACAGTACTTGAAGAGCTGTCCAAGGACACTGTAGGGGAGACTGCCTGGCCCCCAGTAATTGGAGGGGCATGAAACTTCAAAAGTAAGGAGAATCCACAGGGAAACTTTTTTCTGAAGTTAAGTCTGAGCGAAAAGCCTCGAGCACATTGGCCTACTGTAGAGCCTGGGAGCATGAAAAATGAAAGTGAAATCATTTCACTCACTCAGTGCTACTTTGGCATTTACTCTGCAGAAGACAAGAAGTGTTATTTTTGGTTCCTGCATGCTGACTTTTGCATTTCGAGATTAGATTAAATATGTTCTGAAACACGTGATTTCAAACTATTATTATTAACTTTCCTATTTCACTGGGCCATACATTTCACAATGCCTATTCAAGCATGTTCACAAATATTAGATTTCACATGACATGAGCTTAAAAAATGTGAACTTCATAAAAAAGATGATTTACACACTAATGAATGTGTGTAGTCGTTAAAGTGCCATTTGTCATGTTCACCCCTTGTGGCCTTCTCACATGTGTTTCACAGCTCCCATGGAGCAAGTGATACTTTGAATAGACAAAGCAAAGACGGCAGCTACTCTGTACGTGGAGCCATGCCACTGTAGGAGCGACTCTTCAGATAATCGTCCTTGCACCCAGAGAGCACAAGCGGACAATCTTATATCGTCAAGTGTGTAAAAATGTGGGGTCAGATGGCTGAGCGGTTAGGGAAGCGGGCTACTAATAAGGTTGCCGGTTTGATTCCCAGCTGTGCAAAATTACGTTGTGTCATTGGCCAAGGCACCCTATTTGCCTCAGGGGAATGTCCCTGTACTTACTGTAAGTCACTCTGGATAGGAGCGTCTGCTAAATGACTCAATTTAAATGTAATGTAATGTAAAGGTAAAACAGAGAATGGGAGAAAGCTGCTGCTTAAGATAAACAAGTCAAAGTAAAAGTGAAATTATTAGAGTTGTGTTATAGAGGAAGAGAGAGGCCACTTTTGGTCCAGTAGTTTGCTAGACTGGTCATAGAGTTAAAGACCTGCTCTTGCTGAATTGATTTTGAAAGCCACATTATTCCTTTGACATAACTTACACTCCTGTCCTGACAATGTGGCTCAACAATATATCATTAAAATTAGTTCTGGTTTGAAGAAAATGAAGTAAACTCTATGACACTGGAATAGGGAAAGCAGAGTGGGAACTCAATCTTTCCAAGGTCCTATGGTCTGGGGGCATAACAGCATACATGATCCAGCCAATCCTACACAGTCTGGCTGGGGAGAAAACATTCATTTTTGCCCTGTTATCCATCAATGTCAAGTGTGGTCCATAGCCAAAAGGAAATAATTGTGTACAAAAATGAGGCTTGGCTGAGATAGAAAATCGTCAGAAATGTTGAGTTTGACTAACTTCGAATTTTCTTGAACATTTTTTTTTAATTGACTCAAGACAACTACATCTACTGTTAATCTACAGTACATTAATGATCGACCACCACAATTTGTTTAGTGAGATGAAATATGTAGCGGGTATGAATCACCAGATAAATCCTCGAATGATGTGAGTGGTAATGCCTCCACCTTTAAGCATCAATACGAAACCCTAAAGCACATCGAGATAGTGTGCTTGTGGAAGGGAACAATTAGATCGATTAACTTTAATTAAACTAGCCTACTGTATACATTTAGACGACTATTATGTTGTCGAAGGTTATTCCAGGAACATGAGGGACATAGTACATTTTAACGAACTTTCACGAGAGTCAAATCAATAGTCAAATCATCATCACGTGCAACAAGCTTTCCAAACTTTTTTGGGCGCTTCTTGTATATTCATAATGTTTGGCTTTAACAGTATATTGCATGGCGAAGTATTGTACTGTATGCTATAGGATACAGTTCAAAAAAGTAATTGAATATTACTGCATGGCTACTCACAGTTTCACTTTCCAGGTATTGTTGATTCTTCCGCGATAGGCGACTAAATTAAATAGCCTAACTTGAGCCAGACCGACTCAAGCTCTCTGTATCGCTGTACGCTACACTTTATAAAGTTAGCCCATGTTTTCTCAGTGGTTTAAATATGCGAGTCCTTGTTTCCCAATAGGTATTAATTCACTCTTCAACACGTGCGTGCATACACCGCTATCTTCCTGAAAGAAAAGACAATTCGAATTCCGAATGACTTCCTTTGACTTAATGTATTACATTTCAAGGTAATTCAACAGAGTCTAATATTATGTGAATTATACCATACATTTTGCAGTGTTGGTTATGTGTAAAATATATAGGCTTATGCTGTCTATTTCAGGTTTTGTGATTTCAAATCACAGTATCATACTGCCTTATTTTACTCTTTCAAACCATATTTTCTAATTTAATGGATCATATCATCACTAATTTAATAGTAAATGTTTGTATTACATTAGGCTACTACAGTGTGTGTGTGTGTGTGTGTGGGGTCGTCCTTACCCATCATTGCTACAGTTTAAAGATGGTGTAGGCAATGTTGTTGAGAAGCACTTTGTGTTAACTTCACATCTTAATAGTAACCAATACATCTAAAGATGTGACGGTAATATGATATCAATCTGTGGGCGTCGCATGACTGTAATACATACCACAAATCATTAAGACCGTTCCGAGACTAATGATTGGATATGCTACCTGTCTGTCTACCTACCTGCGCGCACTGTGCCCCTGCAATCAATGCGCGTTACTGTAGTTTTCAATCAGATTAGGCAGAGGTATGCTAATCAACCCAGCTAGAGGCAAAAGAATGGCGGAGAAAGAGCAGGCAACAAATCCAATTCCAGATTTCACAGTTAGAAGACGAAAGAGAAAACAGACAGTAGTTGAAAGGACTGCCAGCAAAAAGAGAAGAATAAAGCAAGAAGTGTTTCCATGCTGGCGAGAATTGAGAGATTTAAAGGGGCTGCAAAGCAACGCCATTTTAGCCGTAAATCTCATGGACAGGTAGGCCTAAATTATCGGTTTTGTTCTATTCTGGGGGTAATTTCTTTAAAACTCTATCATAGAATCTCCCAATACTAACATGCTAGCTTGAAAGTAGTGAGAACTAACGTTAGCCATGTTTATGTTCATTGTGTGTGTTCTTACATGGGGTAATTTGTTGAGACAAAACGATGTTCTCTCTTTTTCGACCAGTCGCGGTCCCGGCAGTTTTGTTGTCAGGAAGCGCGTTCATGTGTTGTGTGGGAGTGGCTTTGAAGGGAGGGGGTGGGATATTGAATCGTTTGGGAAAGAAGCTAAAATAGCTAGCTTCTCAAAATGTACCGACACCAGCTTTGTGATCAATACATTTTATTGCCCAGACAGGATTATTCTCCCCCCACCCCCCTCCACTCTGCATTTCTTCAGAATGTAATACTTGACACAAAGCATTTTCTTTTCCATATGGTATCTGCTATATTGCATTATGCTAGTAGGCCTATTGGGAGACTGGGCATTTTTTTTATCTGACAGCCCACAGTACCACAATGACTTGTAACACCTTGATATCAGATCAGACAGGTGATGTTGTAAGCCTTTTCCAGAAATCTCCTCTATAGATATTTCAGTCATGGCAGTACCAGGAATGACATTTCTGTTAACTGGAATTTCCATACAGGGGCGGCATACAAGCAGTTTTCATTTGACTCCTCCTTGGTTAATAATGACACATGATTTGATAACCCTAAGATGATAAAGGCATTCAGTTATACATTATGGGACAATTCTGATTCATTGCAACATCAAGTGGCTGCAGATCTAATCTGTTTAGGTATGATAATGCACTCATACTGGGGTCCATGGCCCTCATATCTACAGATCGGCCCACACACCTGCAAATGAACAGATGAGAGACGAAGAGAGAGAGACAGAGAGAGAGAGAGACACACAGAGAGAGAGGGAGCTGCATATCCTTGAGAGCCTTTCTTAATTTCTTCGTGCTCCATCTGTTGAAATGATAAAGTGCAGCCATAATGGAACACAACCAGATTAAATTAATCAGGTTTGTCCATTACACTGCTGCAGGCCCTCCATAGATGATTGCAATTTTCTCTGTCAAGCCCATTATTGTAAGATCTGTTTAGCGGCTGATGCAATTAAAATGGACTTAATGTAAATTTAACAATACAAATAACACTTCTGCTCATGTATGTTTGAGAGGGGGCCAGCTTGGAAGGTCCAGAAGTGCAACGATAAACACCCCCTGTAACCATTTTTAACTTCAAACAAACCAGAGTGCTATTTGATTAGCGTGATCTCTGTGATCAATAACTATGTTTCGTGTTTTCATGTTCTCAGTGATGTCAAAGGATCCGGTTGCACAGACCACCCCTGTCTGGACGACGGCTAAAGGAACACAACACCTTCAGCGTCAGTATCATATCCCTGGATCATTTGGAGCTGGAGTGAGCGTTTGATAGAGTTGTTCTGATGAAAGCATGAGAGTTTGCCCCTTCTCTTGAGTATTTGAGTCTCTCTTTCTCTCTCTCTCTCAGCAGACCTCAAGAGAATTCGATTAATTTTTCCGGAGTTGATCTAATATCTTTCTCATTGGTTGCTTCCTCCAGCTGGATCGTGTCACCGCCAGGGGACCAGGCTCCACGGAAGTGTGCTTAACGGGAGGCAATCCCAGCCTAGTGCACAAAGCTCCCACCACCCCTTTAAACACGGGAACTACGGTTCTGTCACACAGAAAATGTCAGGCGCTCTATTCTCAACTCCTCTATAACCTTTTTGATTTATGCTATATGTTAAAAGAGAACAATTCACTGATGTTTTCTTTGGGCACAGACACTGTTCTGGATAGTCTAGGGGGAAGGTTCGGTGCTACCTCTGCAGGAACCACGCTGTTCTTTCAGATCTGGGACCACATCTGTTTTTTGTGATATCTGGTCGGTTTTTAGGCCTGAACTTATAGTTATTGTGGCTAAAATGAAGAATTACCATAGCCAATCAGACAATACACTTTATTACATTATATGGTGCATTTCATTTAGGTAAAACAGGTGTTTTGAGTTAGAATGATATCAAGTTACCGGGAAAGTGAAATAACCTGCACCTGGAGAAAGTACATATTTTCTTTTGATACAAAAGGGCGGAGGCACACTTTTTATTTGTAATTTTGTTTCTTCATCCTTTTTACAGAGGACAATGCTATTACAATACCTGGAGAGGAGCCCAGGTAAGTGGAGTGGGAGGCACTATTCACGTTCAGTTCATTCCAGTGGGCATGACAGCCCAACAACAAGTCAATCAATCACATGTTGCGTGCCAGTGTCGCAGTCTCTGTGCTTTAAAAGCAACAGTACACCTGGTGGAGGCACAGACAACAGACACGACTAGCTTGTTTCTGATCAGAGTCATCGGAGCTTTGGCACTGCACATACCTCCAGACACAGCAAACACACACAGGAATGCACAATCCCTGAAAATGAATAAGAACAATTCTGCAAGTGAAACTAAATTGGTAATTTACTATCTACTTATTATCTACTTTACTTCTGAGACTACTGTTCAAATTCCACTGTGCAAATCAAAACACATGCGCCTAAGATTATGGGGTGAGGAGGGACAACTGCCAACTCAAATACTTATGCAGGTAGGTAAGCAAAACGTTCTGAAAAATGTGGCTCAATCTTTCCTTCATCGGTGGTTATATTGGAAAGGAAGTATGGTCAACGTTTCAGGCCTGAACACACAATAATGAGCACCCCACTCCAAAAATGTTTAATGCAAACATACTCTGAGTAAAGGCAACTGTCCTGACGCCAAAGTCTTCCACTCGGATCACACAGAACCTGTATAAGGGTATGTGCAGCGGTCTGGGATGGAACCTGCAATCATATCACCTTACTTTGCATGTGCTGTGCTGTAAGGCAGAACACTCCGTTTTCTACTGATGTTCAATATGATGACAACTCTTCTGTTTTCATGACTCCTGCATAGCAGTCAATCATGACTCTGCTTTGGCCATCTCTTGAAGCTCACTCTGGAAGGTGTGTGGACCTCTATGTGTTACCAGGGAAGGGTGTACTCAAGCATGTCCATAGCTGGCAGCGCTCTGCCTTATCATGCAGGGCATTTTCTTTGCCATAGCAGAGGAGTAGACTGTTTTGTACATAGTGCTGTGCCAGTCAGTTCTTGGCAGGTGATAATAGGAAAATCTTGTTTTAAAATCCCAGATGTGTTTGTCAGAAAATTAGTCATAGGTTTCAGAGCTAAAAACCCTGCCTTGAGGACTAAGGGGGAGCGAATGTCTAGGTGACAGTGTTCTTGGCTGGGTGACAAATCCACAGCCGTGCCACCCGCAACCAACCTCAGATCCGACACACACTGTGCCTGTTGGAGTCGGAAAATGATAGCATCTAAAAAAATGTTTTAAACAACTGAATGCATATGCCACTGTCTTAAATCAAAACAACAAGATATGCTACCAAACTGTCAGTGCTCCCTGTAACTTCAGCCATCATACGCATTTTCAAGCACAACTTTGTTTTGGTAATCCTTGGCTGGTTTACATCATGGTTCTATGGCGTCACCAACAGAAAGCAAAGGCTCATGGGATGTCATTGTGATTTAACAATGATAACATGACTAACAACCCCCTAACATAAAACTCAAACAAAACAGCAACACATAGGCCTATAACCACTTTTAACTCCACCACCTTCAATCTATTTGCATGAAAAACCATCTCTCTGTTGGGGAAAAGGGTAGGGTCCAAAACAAAATCGAAGGAAGGTTTGTTGGCCCCGCAGCAATGGGGCAGTAGGTGTGGCTCATTGAGCCGACGGATAGTGAGCATGTGGATTAAACAGCATTTAGCCACACTTGTCTCCAGGGATATTCTTTGGCATTGTGCAAGTACACCCCGAGCCAAAGCCCATCTCACATATTGACAGAGGAGCCAGAAAAAACAAAAGTGTTTTTGCTTTTCCGAGGGCCGAGAAAAAAAAGAGAAATGAAGATGTAGTGGAGAGAAACAGTAGTCTCTCAGCCATGGCCTTACTAGATCCATATGCGAGGCTTAGAGGCAGGAAATACCCACAATTCAGTGTAATCAGGGTGGAGGCCGCCTACCCCATTGGAATAGTCCTGGTGGAACTGATTGGGCGCCATTAGGACTGTCCAGGCCTGAATAGGCAGCACACACAAAAAAGTTTAACATTTTCATGAGGCTGAAGACTTGATCAAGGATATAGGAACAAGCTCTATCTACCATGAAAACTAGACAAAGTGTATTATGTTTTGTTGAGGTTCATCCCTACAAATCAGAGCCTCATTTAGCTTAATTACTACACATATTTAGTTGGGATGTCCAGCAACATGTTTACTCTGAATAACAGAGCAACCTAAAGACTTCAGTTTCAATGCTAAGAAGTAGATAGTAGATTATATTTAATTCACTTTGACTTTGGCTTGAAGAAAACAAGAAGTTGCCTGTTTTTAGGGTGCCATTTCACAAAGTACTCAACTGTCTCCTTTACTGTGGTATAATCAACTAACCACACGAACGAATCATGGCAAACTGCAGTGTGTTCCTCGAAACACAACAGTTGTTTGACAGACTGGTGGTGTGGTTTCATGACGGGGGATAACCGCTGGCATGCTAAACCATAACAGCACTTCCTCCAAGCCAGTTAGCATGCTAGCCATAGCCTTTTGTGTCAAAAATATAGAAAGGGTTTCCCCTTATGAACAGCCGCTGTTTGGCTTGACTTTTATGAAGCCAGAGGGAGTTGGATTGTTTACTGATGCCTGGATGTTATGCCCCTGGAAAGAAGGAGTGTGGGGATGTCAGTTAAGGATTGAGAACCATGGAGACTGACAGCTGATTGGCTCAAGAGGAGAGAGCATCTGCCATTGGTTTAACGTGTGACCCAATAAAGACATCTATGGCATGGGTGCCAAGATCCCCTGAAACACTCACAGTTGTCCTTCTACAAGCACACACGCGTGAACACACAGCCATACATGATCACACACACATAAACTCAACTCACTGAAAAGAGGGAGGACTGGTATAGTTAAATCGTTGATTTGTACCTCTCTCAACTCTCACAAGCCCCCGGTGTCCCCTGCCCCCGCTCCCCACCTCCCACTCGATTCTCAGGTCAACAGAAAGCTCAATATGAGGCGAGTCTGGTCGACTGTGACAGCATATGGTTATCCACTCTAGCTGTCTAGAGACACTGGTACTTCAAATGTGGTATGTCCAATAAACAATAGACTAAAGGACTTACTCAATCACAGTTGGTGCTGCTTGAAATAGAATACATTGTAGTGGAGATTTAAGCATCTCTGATTCACATTACAGTTAGTATTACATGATGTAAGTTATCATCTAGTTCCCAGAAATGAATTATGTTGATTAACTCGTGCCGCCCCCACCATTTTATTTACTCAATTTACTCTCCAATCCTTTCATTGTGTGTGTGAAAAAAGGTTTTGAAAAGGTTGAGGAACAAAGATTCTAAGAAAAGTAATTCAAAAAGGCTTCCTTGCGAATGCACTGCGTGTCTACATCTTATTTTTGTATTAATATGATGTGAGGTCCAGTTACTAGCGTGACACTGAAACAGGTAATAGTAATGGCTACTTTTACCATGAGAGGGGCATCAATGCTGCCTTCACATGCTAGTCAGATTTTGTTTGGTTTGTGAATTTTGTTGTAGGAGCGATGTTAAAAATGGCGGTCGCAAATAGATTACATAAAAAAGCATGTACACAAACAACAGCTAACAATAGCTGCACTGTTAAAAATAAACAATTACATACCTTCCACTACCAAACCAGTCCTCTTCTTCACCATGTTGAAAGTGAAAGGTCATTCAATTTGGGAACTGGGTATCAAAATTATCTCTGAGTTTCCCACTGGTAACGATTTGAAGGGGCGTATTTTCCCAGTCTCTTATTTACCGTAATTCCGTTAGCATGAAGGCAGCGCGAGGCAGTTTTTCCTACTTACAGCGCGGATAGCCGGTCACATGACCCCCAAATCTGCAGACAGGGAAGTTGTTTCTGACACGCAATGATCGCTAGATGGCACTTCTTGCTTGGGGAAATGGCATGGTCGGAAAATGAAATTGCCTTGTCAATCTGTCAACAGGATTGGAGGTGAATAAAAAATAAAAAAAACCTATGTAGTTAAATATCCTCTCTAGTTAATTATTATATTCTTTGTTCATTAAACATTTTTCAAATTGTAAAATAAATGTATTATTGTAGATAATTGTATATGAATTTCCAGTAGATGGGAGCTGTGGTGCTGATGGGTTGGCAGAAGTGATGGATACAGAGGGGGAGAAGGAGTGATGGAGACATCTGCCCAGACTGATAGCATCTCTGGTAGAAGAACCCCTGGGAGTGAAGAGGAGTTATCCTATTAGAGTTTCTCCACCACGCTCCAGGAGAGTGCCCATCAGAGTCTATCCCACCTCCTCTCTTACTCCTCTCATGAAGGGGGAAAGGCTAATGGCTCTGCTTCAATCCTTGCTTTCTTTTTCCTTCCTATCAATCTGACTCTCGGTCGTTCTGCTCTTCCAGTACCTCCAACCTTGCTCCCTCGCCGCTCAACCTCGCCACTCTCTTGTTCCATCCTCTACATGTATCTCTCTCCTCTCCTTTCTTCCTACCTATCAACCTACTTGTTCTCTTCTCTGCTTCCGCTAAAGGATCTCTAGGATCGATAGTGCTCAGCCTGTGCCTTAACACTGCCCCTTCAGAGAGTCGGGTCATAAATCAGCAGCAGCCTCTTTCCTTCTCCTCCAGGAAGGATGATTCCTCCACAGAAAAACATGTCCGCCAGGCGCAACCCGGCCGGAAAGGTGAGGACAGTTTAACTGGCTCGCCCAAACAACATCACCAAATCCCAAAGCCGGGACTACAAAAGACAAGGATTCCTAATGGTTTCAGGGGGAAGAGGTAGAGGGATACATGGGAGGATAAATAAGATGGCGGCATAAAGCTGTCACCTAAGGGGATGCACAACACAAGCTGTCCCACACACATGGGAACATGGGTCAAAACTCCCTATGAGAGATATTCCAGCTGAAAGATGTTTTTAAAAGTGAACTATTTAAGCAGAGCAATGACTGGGCCACCGGAATTTCGTTTTCATACTTCTATTATTCTTTAATGGAGCCCCGCGGATGTCTTGCGGTTGAAATATTTCAACACATTAAGACTTTTTCCGCACTAAAACAAATACTTGGATTGTCCTGGTCCAATTGTGTAATATTTGAATAGTTCAGTTCATTTAAGGGTCTAGAGACAAGGAAACAACAGAACTGAACTCTTTCCACTTGGTCAACAGTACCAGACTTTTACTGTTGAACATTATTGAACATTAACAGTCAGTCCAGTGATGTCAACCTACAGTTTTGTATTTGTTCAACTCAAATCACAGAGATAGCTATCTTAATTCACTCCCCCCCCAAAAAAGTGGTTCCTCTACATTTTGACTATCAAATAAAACATCCTAACTGCACACATATGTTTGATAGTGAAAGCTGAAAAGGAAGCTTTGAAGATTCCAACAGTGTGCATCTGGGCCCTCTTCTCTCGGAGCTCCTCTGTGTGAGTCTCCCCCTGACTCCCGGGCTGCAGCAGAAAGCCCCCTAACCCAGAGGCGTGAGTGAGGGCCCCCAGGTGACCCTCCAGTCTCCCCACATCCATCCCCAGCCCCTCACAGCCACAGGGGGAAGCCTCGAGGCACGCCTGACATTTTTAAGCTGTAATTTATGCATCCCGGCCACATCAGCAAGGGTGCACTTCTCAGACGCTACAATAACGGATACAGGGCGAGGGACCATAAAAGAAAGAAAAGAGAGGGGGGGAAATGTTGCTCAGGCCTTTTAAAGATCTAGGGGCCTTAGTTTGTCAACTGAGCCTGGTATAAGGTTGTCCCCATAGAGTTGGACTCAACAGTGATTACAAATAGTGCTCCAGCATCTTCAAGACATCAAAGGTGGTATGGGGAAGGTGAGTCACCCTCAGCGGGGGAGCCTGATATATGGAGCGAGGAGGCGGGAAGTAAGAGACAATATGAGGCTCGTTGAGGGGGTTTTGCGGAAACCTCTTGCACAAACTTTCAGTGCTCTGTGTGTGCCCTGCTGACCCCCGTGTCGGCGCTGGCTCTGTGCAAATCTTGTCAGAGGGGGAAAATGTGGATGCTGTGTGTTTTGCTTAACTGTGGTTGGAAAAAGTCTGAAATCATACAATGAACGTGACAGTAATTATTACATGTGGATAAGAACATGATATTACATTATACAGCGTATCATATGAATAACACATAAAGAACACATGAATAACATTATCAATTGAAATGAGGCGTCTACTATATCTTTGATACTTTTCCTGATTCTGTCCATTCCTTTCCTTCCATGTTGGTTTAGGAGCAGAGCTCCAAGAGTCAAACTAAGGTTTTACCTCAACAATTTATGCTTTGGAGACAATTTATAATTTTTTGTTGTTTATTTGTTTAAAGGAGTTGAGTGTGTACCACCACATATAAAAAACACTCATTGATTTGTGTCAATGACAGCAGAGGTTCCTTTCAATTTCACATCCAGGATTCTTTCTGTCTAGCCTCTCCCACCAGTAACATACACAGACAGGCCATTTTGTCTCTGCATTCAGATAACCAAAACACAGATAAGTGGAGACTCTCGTGAGACAATGGCTTTCTTATTGCAAGTGTGGGTAATCGTCCAGTTGGGCAGGGGGGGGGCGGGGTTAGGGGCAGCGTTGTGTTTTGGCAAATTGCGCCAGATTCATCTGGCTATAGGCATCCCCTTTCCTGTCGGCTGCTCGGGTTACCTCGGGCCCATCACAGTGCAGGGTCTTATCGCTCTAGCCACTCTCAATAGCCAGGGCCGACGCTAAGATTTCAGGTGCTGGCCCACCCCTCCAGAGGAACAGGTGTCCCCTCTGTCTGCCTGCTGTAGGGGTCCGCTGCTGGAAGCATGGGAAAGGGCAGGCAGCGCCGTGGTTCTACCCCACTGGACAGGTAACAGTAGGCCTTTGAGTTCTGGCTGAATTCAACTAAATTGGCATCGGAAAGAAGCGGGTGGAAGTGGCTGGAAGTAGAGAATAAAGAACGGAAATTCTCCCGACCAATTCCTATTGGCTTGATGAGTCGAAGCGGCCAAAGGATACAATGAGATAGTAGAGAGACCAGTTAGGATTGTCCATTGTATTTTAAAAGGCTGTTTTAGAGACAGATAACTCTCAAAAGAAGTACTAGTAGAGCCGATAAAGGTGTAGCCAGAGAACGGGTAATCTCCTGAGTGATCAGGCCTTTCTCATGGGTAGAAAAACAAACTAGTTAGTACCATTGTACGCAACAGTATGAAGTAAATTAGGCTTTGAAGTCTCTATAAGAACAATGGAAAAGTAATAATGCATGTTTTGAAACACTGTACCATGAAGGTTAAGGGACAGTCATCCAGCTGGGTTAGAGCTGGAGTGTCCCTTTGGAAAAACATTTTTTTTAAGTAAACAGCCAACAGCAGTTTATGTGACACAGTAACCACATTGAGTTGGCGGCCATTTTGGAAGGAGATCAAAAGAACAGCAGTGTCCCCCCGGAGCCTTCTGTCTGCTGGGAGGAAGTGTGATCAATGGCACAGGTGTGGAGAGGTGCAGCAGGCCAGGTAAACACCTCTGAGGCCTACACCTCTCCCAACTCAGTCGAAGAAAAAGAATCAGTCAGAGGACTGACATGAATGTAAAATAAAACAAGAATCTCATCATATTATTTTCCCATTAAACAGTAGTTGTTGCGTTCTATAATGCAGATAATGCAATACTTCCTAAAATAACACTTATAATTCAGTTCTAAATGATGTGTCTAAAGTTAGCTTGCATAATCAATTCAGCTCGAATGAAGACGTGCAGCTCTGTGTTGTGAGAGTGTTTGTCATGGTAGCAGAGTTACTAATCCCTGTAAACGTTTTCTAAATGCCCCTAACACACGTACAATCTCCAGTCCCAGCCCATTCATAAATGTCAGTGAAGTCATCTCAGTCTATCTAAGCCTCTAGGAAGCTAGGGGTCGAGGACAAAGACATTTGCAAATGTCATTAGCGACCTCTCTGCTCCAATCGGAGCCCTGGTGATAATATATTGATGGAGACTGTCATTAAAAACAGTTTCAGGCTCCTTGAGGATTCATTTGCACTGACCCAGAATGCAGTATTTTCTTAACACGAGCAGCGGGTTGCTTTGATGTTATCTGCTTATCCAAACAGGGGAGGGCTCGCCGCCCGGCCCGGCCTGTGGCCGCCTCGGTCCCGCGGAGGACGGCTACGATTAATCATTGTGAGAACTGCGAGAGCGCGCTCATAAATCGCCCCGCCGGTCCTTAAACAGGAGAGTCCCCGGGCGCCCCCCCCCTCCCTCATTTATCAACACTCTCCCACTCCGGATGTAGAGTAAATAAAACTGTGGATATGGGGGGAGGAGGGGAGGGAGTGGGGGGGGTTCAGCTATGTGATGTTGAGCATATCAAGAAGGACATAATGACTTTATTCTCTGAGCGATGTGTTTTTCTCCAGACTTGCCCCATGGAGACAGAGTGGCTGCCTAACGTTTCCCTCAAGTGGAGATGGAGGGAAAATGCAGTCCATTAGTGGCTGGATGCTCCTGTCTCTGGGGCTGCTCTGAGGCTCCTGTCTCTGGGGCTGCGCTGAGCTCATCCACGGCACACAGCCACAGGAAGGTGGCTGGAGGAACCGAGTCAAATTAGATTCTGTCATTTTTTGTCAAACAAAACAAAGGCAAAGGCTTATTGCTTGAGTAAACTTTTTAACTTCCCTCCTCCCTCCTCCCTTCTGCCATCTCACATCTCAGCCCAACATCGGAACACGGCAGGTTCTAGGGTTCTAGGGTTCCGAGTTCCACAACTGGGGTCATTAGAGGAGACTTCAGATTTCTTTCAAGTAAGAAGAAAATATCACAGAATTGTAATGAGTGTGAAAGGAGCGTCACGGCCAGTCTGAACATTGACAATGGACTGAATCAGGTTTCACACACACACACACACACACACACACACACACACACACACACACACACACACACACACACAATCCTACTCAGAAATAGCTTCAGGATGTCATTAGTTGTAATTTCAGGGGTCAGGAGTTTATCTTTGAACTCCCCCTCCAACTTTCACCTGCCCAAAGTAATCCCTTTGGGGGAGATGCACCTGTGCTTAGTTGTGACTGTCATACCATCACCTGGGGTTGTGTACAGAGTAAAGAAACTATTAGTGATGTGAATATTTTTTGCACTAATCCACCTGTAAGGACAAGTTATTCCACCCGACATCAACAAAACGGTAGGGTATACACAGTACAGATATAATAACACACTGTATGTAGTGTAATAACACACGCTGACTTGATCCACCTACAATGTGTTGCATCAAACCTTAGATCTCAGCAATACCAATGAGGGATAAACAATTGATCCAACTTTCCCAGGATTCCACACCCAGAGGGTGAGGGGGGGGGGTAACATGGGCCCCTGTGTCGGGCCCCTGTGTCTGGCTACACAGGGCTGCTGTGAGAGGCTGGGAGAGGCTGCGGCGGCCAGAAAGCACTATCTCCATCATCAGTACGCGCCTGGCCTGTCCTCACACTGGCAACCCAACAAAGCCTGCCTGGAGACAGATGACAGCGTCACAAAGACAACACAGGTGGCTGCAGACCACCTGGAGCAGAATGGGACCTGACGACACCGAGGCCTGTGGGACAGGCAGGGAGGGGATGAGAGGGAGAAGATGACAAATGGGGGGGAGGGGTTGGAGAGGGGTTCTCTGAGAAAGGGGGGAGAATGGAAGAAGGGGTGGAGGGGGAGAGAGAGAGAGACAGACAGAGAAAGAGAGGCAAACAAAGAAGAGGAATTAAAGGATGGAATGAAAGAAAAGAGAGACAGAGAAACTCCCTCTTTAGCTCCTCTTTGATGAGATTAGGATGTTTGATGTCCTGTTTGACCAAACATTTTATATTTTATAGTATGACTCTGTTTCAAAAAGACGTACATAAAGTGTTAAAGTGTAAAAGTTTGTTAGAGGTGAATATGTGTCTCTTTTGTTCAGTGAAGGTCAATGAAGCGCACTCTTGTTAGAATAATGGTTGGCATCACTTTTATTTTAGTTTTACAATCCATTCCCAGCAACAGTAAGAGCCAGCTCTCAAATGACACAATAATGTTGCTTATTTCTGAGTTTACTCCTTTCTCCCATTTCTTTTAACAAAGCCATTCAACAATGATAGAGTTCCGGTCCAAATTGCGATTACATGCCCTCCTTTCAAACGGTTCTCCTTCGATCAAGATAAATCTCTCAGTAGGAGGACTGTATACCTACCTTTGAACTGAGGCTGAGAAGTTTTAGTGCTGTGACCCCAATCCACTCCTCCTTATAAAGTGCACTGAACTTTTGTCCAGACAGCACAATCCGTGGATCAAATTCTTCAACGTGATGGGGAATTTCTGGAGCCAGTCGATCTTCACTGCGTGGTTGGACTTCCAGTGGGGTTTAGCGACGAATGGATCTTCATAGGCTTTTCAGAGATATCAGGTTCACCATGTGTTGGACTTTGAAGGACTTGTAGTTATCATTTAAAGACACAGTAGAGAAAACATATTTTTTGAGAGAGATATAAAGAGACAGAGAGAGAGAGAGATATCTAAAAGAGAGATAGTGATAGAGTGTGATAGAGATAGAGCGTGTGTGTGTGAGAGAGAGAGAGAGAGAGAGAGAGAGAGAGAGGGAGAGAGAGGGAGAGAGAGGTTTAACAATGGTCTGATTAGAATCACAGAAGAAGAAGAACTGTTTTCCCAGCAGTGGGCCTGGTTCTGTTTTAATGTCCCGCTATTGTCCACAGTTTTACATGGCTGTAACAAATGATATGACTCTACCTACTGCTGAGCTGAGCGCTGTCCACCATCAGTCAGTCAGACTGATAATGCTCTATCCTCTCCCTGTGATGACGCCCACCATGCTTTAATGACCATCACTGAGACCAGAGTTTTCACTATATAGAGGCAGGAGGTTCCCATGAAATCAAAACCAAGTCACAAGACTCTATTTATATTCCCTTGGCTTCTTTTTACCTTTCTTTCTCCTCTCAACGGTGTCCTCCGGTATAGTCACTTCTTTATTCCTTCTGTCCATCGCCCGCCATTTTCTTTTCTCCTTTTCACTGTTCTCATTTTCATCCCTCATCTCCCTGTCCCTGTTTGTCCACATAGAACTCCTTTAATCTCCTCATCCACTTCCTCCTGTTTCTTCTGCTTCTTCTCCTCCCCTTCTCTTCCTCTTTCTGCTCTTTTCTCCTCCCCTTCTCTTCCTCTTCCTCACCTTCTCCTCCTCTTCCTGCTCCTTTCTCCTCCCCTTCTCTTCCTCTTCCTGCTCCTTTCTCCTCCTCCAGTGCCGCTCCTCTCCTGGATGTGTCTGTGTGTCTCACCCCTGTCCCCGGGTCAGGCCCCAGGCCACACACGTCCCAGAAGGCCAGTCTGCAGGTCCCTTCACCCGTCGTCTTCAAAACCCAAACAGACAGTTTTAATTGGTGTTCCAGACTCAAGGAAACTGGGCAAAAATATTTGCATAATTTCGCAGAGGAGGGAGGAAATTGTTTAAACATGTGAGCCAGAGCGCTGCAGTAACCCTATCTGCAGGCCGGCTGTCTCTTGGGTGCCACCCAACGCCAACTGTGCCAAGAGGCAGCGTCAGGGGCAAGGGGAGCGAGGAGAGGAGGGAAAAGGTCACCCTGGACGATCTTATCGGGGTGTCTCACCTTCTCACAGCTCTGCAAGCCAGAGAGGACCTGACCCAGGCAGGGCCAGCCTCCCAGCCCCCCAGGATCACATGACCACAGAGCTGGGTGTTTCTGATTATCCCGGAGCCCTTCCTCATCTCACCTGTCTTTTTTCACAAGCACTCACGAGGGTGTTGTATTTTCACAGCTTCACAAAAAACAAAATCGACAACAGGAGTTAGAGCTCCTCAGATTGACATCGGTCGTTAGTGTGGTGGAACTCTTCTCTTTGATCTCAGTCAATATTATCGGACACACAGTATCCATCAACCACTGGATTTGTGAGAAGAAACTATAATAGAACAGAGTAGAACAGGATACAAATATAGTGAGATGTCGCATTTTGATCCTATATGGTACATCATGGTGGGTAGCAGAATGGTATTCCGGTTGGGATCTGCAGCTCCAGTCTTATTCCCACAGAGAGAGACAGTGTGGTGGGCGTGAGGGCCACAGCTGAGCTGGGCTGATTACACTGGACGGGGCCGTGTGTGGGAAACACATCCAGCTTTAAAAGCTCTCGCAGGAGATAACATGAGCACCATGCAGATAGATCACATGGGAGGCCTCGTTTACTGGGATGCCAGCTGCACACGGACACTGAGAGAGTTGTGTCACCTTGTAAACGGCGAGGAGGAGAGAGGAGTGAGATGTGGTGAAGTGAACGAGAGGTGTTCTGGCTGATTGACACACACCAGAGGGATTAGGAGAAGCGGGAACTCTGAGGTCTGGAACTCCAGCGTGGATGATGAGGACAAGAATATTTATAGCGTCAGGTATCTCTTATGAGAACACTGCATGTGTCTTTACGGTTCTCCACTCATGCAGTGTGTTGGGTGGTTCGACTGGGACTCACGAGGGCTTTTTAATATAGCAATTCAATATAGCCTTCCAATATTTTGCAATATGCATGCAAATTATTCTAATCTCATAGCTATACAGCATAGGGAAAAATATTTTTAAATATTCATTGGCATTGTAATTGACTGTTGCTCCAACCTAATACATTATATTAAAAACAACTTTGTATTCCGCAAAAGTGATTATATCTAATTGAGATGGGATAAAGTGAGTAATCAGATGATCAGACATTAGCGTTTTATGAATATAGCTTGATTATGAAGCGAGTGTGGGGATATGTCCCTCTACAGAGCCCTTACCCAACACCCCTGTGCTCACACACATTCATCACAGTCACTCATCAGAGAGCTGTTCTCCAGACAGTCACAGGCTGAAAGATGATGGATGAAGACTGTCTGTTTGATGAATGTGTGATGTGTGCACGTGTGCATGTGTGAGCGTGTGTGTGTGTTGTTGTTTTTTCTTACACATGTGTGTGCATTCGTGTGTGTGTGTGAGAGTGAGTGCGTGTGTATGCGCTGACATAACACAACCCTCTCTGTCATGCATGGCCTTGGGAATCCTCCACGGATTTAGAGGTCCACTGGCGAGCCTTCTGGGGCGTCCTTGGAGCTGCCTGTTTGTCTCTTTCCACACCATCGACTGGCCAAACAGAAGGGTCCTCTGGCTCTCCCATGGGTCGGCTCCCTCTCAACCCCCCGGCCGCTTTGATCTGACTGACGGGAGAGGGGGTCTGAGAGGGCTTTGAGGGCTCTGAGCTAGGTGTGTGTGGGTGGGTTGTAGTGTGTGTGTGTGTGTGTGTGTGTTTTATGGGAGGGGGAGGAAGGAGGTTGGTCCGGGTCAAGCAGGTCAAAGGTCTACGTCCATCCCTCCTGTCCGCCTGTCTGCTGGTCACAGTGATTATGAGGCCCTTCTACTGTTCCCATTCACACAGACACACACTCAGAGAAACACACAGACACATACTCAGAGAACACACAGACATACACACACACACACACACACTCAGAGAACAGACAGACAGACACACACTCAGAGAACACACAGACACACACTGAGAGAACACACAGACACACACTCAGAGAACACACAGACATACACACACACACTCAGAGAACAGACATACAGACACACACTCAGAGAACCGACATACAGACACACACACACAAACACACAGTAAATACAGATGTTCATTCGACGGATCAATCTATTTGACAGACACCCAGGGATTACCCTAATGAAGACGGAGGAGCTGGAGGCTTTTACATCTTTTACATCTTTTACATCTGCCACTGACTTGTTTTCAAGCTTTATGGAACTATTTTGAATTTGTTAGTATCTACTATTGACTCAACAAGTACAAAATGTGTTTAAAGTAATTATAGTTTCATATTTGCTGGATGTTGAATATGGTGTACTTTAGCTGCTTACATTTTGCATTTGATTATGCCATAATTTGGAAACACTGTTTTTAGGACTTGAGTGAGCCTATCTATATGTGTGTATATGTGTGGGTGCATGTGGTTGTGTGTGCGTGTGAGTGCGTGTGTGTTAGACCTCCATGTGGGTTCCTCCTCTACACGTCTCCCTGTCCACCACAGAGCCTCCTCCTCATGCCAGCTCCGACCGGGACGTCCCATCTGGAGAACACAGAGTAATTAAGGTGCCATCTGATCCACCATCAGGCCAAGTCACTCTCCAAGGAGGCGTAGGCACGCGCACACACACATTCTCACACACACACACACACACACACAGGTGATCCATCATGCGGTGTTAACTGGCCCACTGTCACTGTCAGCGCTGTGTCGGGGAGATGGTGGTGACCTTGGGGCGTGCCTACTGAGAGAGCCACTCGCCACTTCAGCTACCTGGAAACAGATAGAAGAGACTTGTGAGTCACTCTGAGTAACTACTTGTTTAGTTATTGATGCTCAGGTGTAAATAAGAGACGAGCGTCTATCAGTGTTGCTCGCACACACACACACACACACACCACATACACACACACACACACCCACATGCCCACATAGGCACACATTTATACACACACCTTGAGTCAGCACAATAGTTTACTGCTGAAGTGATGAGTCATGATGCTGACTCTGTGTTGTAATATAATAGTTATTGGAGTCTGAAGGAAGGTCATAGGAACAATCAACATAAAGTCTTCGCAGAAAACAGGAAATCATCAATTTGTTGAAGTGCCACACAAGTCGAGTTGTTTTTTAACATCTTGTAACGTATTGGTCGTAATGAAGAGGAAATAAATTATCGTCAACAGTTTTACTTTGTTGTGTTTGCTTTGAACCTGCTGCCACCCAGCTCCAAAAGCCATGAAGAAAGAATGAAACCATATCTCGGGAACTTTCCCCCTTTCTGACCGGCATTTTTAAGACATCACGTTCTACATGATCACCGTGAAATCTTTCAGCTTTCTGATGTGGTCACGAGAAGTTCAGCTCTCTCTTAGACAAACATGCCAGTTTGGGTTGGGGTAGAGTTGCTTGGTCATGTCCATCAGAACCTTCAGACAGCCTGTGTTCTTCAAGAGGTCAAAGGTGACGTTGAGTTGTCAAAATAAGACTGATGGTTCACTAAGAAACACTTTATGACTTTTATTTAGGCTTTTGCTAAGACCAAAACTTTCCATACAGGTAAATGAATTATTTGCAATGATCTCGCCCTGTAAAACATTATTAACGTTCTCAATTCCATGGCATCAACAAACCTTCATACGGCAGTTTTCCAAGGAATTTGAACAACCAACTCTTCAGATTCTGTACAGTAATGTGTCCGTCCATCACATTATGTGCAAAGGATTAAGAATAAAGCTGAATATAGTCTGTCTGAAAATGTTATCTCTCTCTGTATTTATTAAGAGAGCCTGAGTTGGACACAGACAAAGTCTCAGAAGGCTGGGTTGGGTGTGTGTGGAGAACAGGGGGGGACAGAGAAAGAGACAAGAAAAAAGTTTTAATCCACAGTCACAGGTGTGTTACACTTTTGTTACCCCCACAACAGAGTCAATGACAAAGGGCCGGGTCCCATGCAGCCATTGTGGCCCGGAGAACAATATGGAGGCTGTGAAAAGGTAATCCCTTTGGACTGGTGACAGGTTGGGCCTTTAAGCAAGGTGGGGACTCATTTCTCCACCGGGGCTGGGCCAATCGGGTGACAGGGATGGGAAAATCCAGGCTACTTACAGCAGCAAGATGTCGCCTAGAGCAACGACTGGGATCCTTTGTAAAGGAAGATATCTCATTGTCAAGCTCTGGCCAACTAATATAATGGCCATATAATGTCATGTATGATGAATGAGAATGGAGAATCAACAGAAAGGGTATTAGAAGGTGTTACAGACTGTGTGAAATCTATTCATGAGGGTTCAGAGAGGGTTTTGGAGTGAAATCTGTCTGGTAAACAAATTCTTTTGACCCCAAAAACTGTTTTGTTTAGAACTCAATATACATTATGAATGTGGTGTAAAAAAAAGAGGACAAACATTAGTTGGAACGCAGGTGTGACTGTAAATACATTCTCACGCACTCTCGTGGAGGTTTGTCGTTGAGCTACAGTATCAGCTGAACTCTTAGATCATGTTGACAACTGAATACGTTTTTTACTCAGAAACCCAAGTACACATTTTTTGACTCTACACATTCACATTAAAAACCGTGACAGAGATTTCAACGTATCCGATTTCTCCTCGCTTTGAAACAAACAGAAAGGGTCTCTGAATGCATATTTCTCCCCCGAAACTCAGAAACAAAAGAGTGAAACAAAGCCATGTGTGGAGGATAAACAAGCTCCACTGAGTGAGCCTGGTGTGAAGCGTCATAGAAAGGTGGTGACGGGATGCCTTCCCAGAAGCCTCCGCCCCTGTCCTGTAAACAGCCTGGGGAGGACCTCACCACACAGGGCCTGAGAGCAAACACCCAGATCCCGGTCTTCGCCCGGACTGCCAGCAACCAGGAACCAGGAAGCAGGAACCAGGATCCAGGACTCTTGAGAAGCAGCCAATACGCACGGTGCCAGCCAGCAAAGCACCGACACCCCATACTGCTGTCGCCCGGCCAGGCAAACAATGAGAGGAGAGGCCAGGGCTGGAGGGCTTGGCTTGGATGTTGTCTTGTCAATCTGCACGCCCCACCCTCTCCCTCCCCCTCCTCGTCGCTCCATCTCCTCCTCCTCTCCATCCCACCACAGCCCACATCCCCCCCCCTCCTTCTCTCTCTTTGGCTCGACCTTCCCCTCGGAGCGTTCCTCTCATCCCCGCCACAAAGAGGCTCCATTCTCTCCTGAGAGCAGGCTGCCACTCCCGCGCTGTAACCCTATCACCTGTCTAACAGAGAAGTGTGTCATCTCCACAGAGGAGCAGGAAGTCTCTCACAGGCCAGAGAGAGTACACACACACACAACTCCAAACACACACACACAACTCCAAACACACACAACTCCAAACACACACACAACTCCAAACACACACTATACACACACAAGCGTGCACTTGCATGAACTGCAGCTAGAAAAACACTCACACGAATGTTTGTATTACTGTAAAGTACGTACTGCTGGTGTACATCGCATACACACACACACGGCCACACAGAAACACACTCGTACACCTAGGTATAATTTATGCTCAGTGACTTTTGGGGAATCTTTCCATCGTATTAACAGTACATCTCTACGTCATAATCTACGGTGTTTATGTAGTTTATCTTGGTTAGTTACCTCTGCGTGATTGTACTTTACTGACCTGCTGTCTAACTGCAACAGTACGATTGTAGCATCCACACACACGGAAATGGAAATGGAAATGTGTTCACTTTCATTCACCCGTTCCCTTTTTTTAAATGAGGTCACTCTAATGTCACCGGTCATAATTCACATACCTGGAAAGAATTCATTCGATAAACAAATCCAGAACGCAGCAGAGAGTTGACTTCACATGGAGGAAGTATATGTTATCCCAAACACGATTGAAAAAAGTTTGGCATTTACATATCCCTTTTTCTCATTAGTGATATTGAGTGACTGGATATTAAATAACAAACATGCTCAAAGTGGTCTTGGAAACCACAAAGGGTCCACTCTGGAACCCAGCCGGCAGGACGGCCTAAAGTTAGTGCTTTTGGTTGGACTACAAAGGCAGCCTTAGTGAGCCTCACTGTTGGCTTTGGACTCACAGTTCCTTCCTGTTCATGGAAATTTTCACAGAAATATGTTTGGGTCCTAAAAACAGTTTGATTTGGATGAGGGTGTGTGGCTGAAAACGCAGTTTTATATTAACGCAAATGCGTTCCACCTGTATAAATTTAAAAGCAAACATTTTGAGAACATTTTGAGAATCAAATTAAAAAGACGATGAGATATTATTTGAGCATAAGACTAAATACAGAGGAACATTTTTTCTGGATGCCAATTTAAGGTTTATTATAACTTCGCACAATTTCAGCGAAAAGTCAAGAGGGGAAAAAGGTGACCAAAAGTGTAGAGAAGTTTGGGAACTATACCTCAGTCGAGAGATCTATAGGAAGATTTTACCGGGGTTTGTGTTTTATTCTAAACCTTTACTGCTCTCTGCTGGTTGTCCTGCTCCAAGATATTTTTGCGAACACAGAAACACGACACTTTCAACTGTGGTCGCAACCTTTCTGTCACACGTCCTAATGGAGCCACGCCCCCTCCCATATCTCAGGTCCTACCCAGGATTGGCATGCCTCGCTGAAAAAGTGTATAAAAAGTCATTTTAGCATCCCCCCTAGCACCCCACTGATGAAAATGTGACCATGGCTGTGTGAGTGTGTGTTTCTCAATAAGAGATTAAAATCTGGTCACTGAGATGAATAATACCAGAAAATCTGAAGTATTTCTCTGGAAGTAAGAAAATCTCCTAAAGTCTGGGACAGGGACTGATTATAAACTTGGTCAATGAACCACTTCCACTGCAGGTCACTAACCGTATTCTCTCATCTCACCAGTAGATGGGTGCTAATGTGTCACAGGTGTTTTTGAGTCCTCAATTTGATGTAGGCCTAACAGTACTGTTTTGTGAAAAATGATTATTCATCATTCTGCAATTTAGCTTCAAATTGGATATCTTTAGATGATCTCCTTCCTAGGTTGTAGGTCGCTTTGGATTAAAGCACCTGTCAAATAAAAATAAATGGTGATGTACAACCATTTCATAGCCAGATGAAGAAAGGTTATTGCTTGTTGGATGAGGACCAACTCAGACAGCCTTCATCAACGCACCCTGAACGCACATCAGTCTTCTTCTGCATTGTCTGCATTTGTCTCTCCTAAACAAACAGAGGCAAACATGAGAGGCTGTCTCATTAGCTGTCCAGGCCCAGCAGATTGCTCCCCAGGGCACGGCACCAAGGCCTGGGAAACTCTTGAGAACTCCTGACAGCTGCAGACCTCGAGGAACCTGATGAAAAGTTCCTTCCTTTGCGCTTCTTTGTCTCGGGTAGCTGGCTCACTTGTAAAACAAGTCTCCTGCCCTCATTATGTGTGTGCTTACTTTGGCAGGGATACTTTAAATATATGTGCATTATGATTCAACGTTCTATCCCCATGGACGACTCAAGATCGCTGATCCATTCATTTCCTGATATAGCGCTGCTAGTAAAGAGCACCTGGTGGATTCGCAGGTTGCTACAACACCGTGTTTTTGGTGCCGTGATTTTACAGTGCAATTGTTTAGTTTGGTCATGACGGACTCGCTGGCTACGTTTTTAGAGCAAACACATTTGTATTGTCATGCCAACACCAGCTCATGGGGTTTCACTAGATGGAAGTTCTGGCCATAAGGATTACAGTATCCTGTTACAGATTAGGGCTACATGACATCCTCACTTTAGTAACCAGGTACTAACCCTTAAAGGATGAATACTGTATGTTTTCTGTATATGCTAATTGAACAGAATATATAGTTGCTGTTCTGTTCTCTTCATAGAGTCGATGACAGCAGAGCAGCGACACCGTTTGAGGAACTACCCAACAAAACTGCACTACTGAAGGGCTGTGGGGGTTCATAGTCAATTACAGACTATACAATTGTTGTGAATTGCTGGGACAGCATAAGAATGTGAACAGTCACTTTTTTTTCCTTCATTATAAGCATAACATCAACATGTACAAAAATGTCACATCCAGTGTAAAACATGGCATAACACTATTCAAAACACAACGATACAAACTAGATAGAGGTCTCCAACCCTGTTCCTGAAGAGCTACCTGCCTGTTGGTTGTTGCTCCAACCACACTCATTTAACCTGATTTCACACTAGTTACCTGATCAACCAGCTAATTAGAATCAGGTGTGCTAGATTTGTGTTGGAGCTAAAACCTACATTCAGGTAACTCTCCAGGAGCAGGGTTTGGAGACCCCTAGAATGAGAAACAAGAACGCAAACAGGTAAGTAAAAAAAGAAAGTTTGAATAAGAAGGGGGATACAGAACCAGAAAGGTGTGTTTTAACCACGTGCCTCATATCATAGTCGAGTATGACAGCTAATTGACAGTTGAGGCGGGAATGGGATACAGGGACGTGTAAACAGTCCACGCGGAGAACAATGTTATGCTGTTGCTCCGCACAGTCTGGCGGATGGAGGGACGTCTTGGCTGTCTTCTGATCTGCTTGACACAACGAATGGCCAAGTCTGTGAACAGAGATCATAAGAACCCACAATGAGATTGACAACTAAGATTGTGATGATATTATGACTTATTTATAGCTACAATCTAATACCTCAAATCTAAATCACAGAGGTCCCATACTGTTTTAGTCAGACATTCAATTCATTCAATCGATTACAATTAGCATATTAGTGACGTAAAAAATGACATTTGTCATAAGAGGCTGAGATTATTCATACCAAGTTTACAGGGTGTACGAAGCTGTTTTCAAAACGGTCATCCTGCAGAATTTGTCTGAGGTGAGAGATGTAGCTGGAAGCGAGGCGCAACGTGTCCAGTTTCGAAAGTTTGGTATCCGCTGGTACCCAAGGCAGGGTAGTTTTAAGTCTGGAAAATGCTTTGCTTAGAACTCGCATCCGAGCTCTTTCTCTGGCATTGGCAGCGTTTCTTTGCGTCTGTTGAGCTTCCTTTTGATGAGACTTTGAGATAAGTTGTTTACCCTCGGACCCACTGCGCATCCGTTTGCGCTTTCGGTCGAAGCCGTCATCTGTGCCGTACTCGTCGTCTGAGAACTCTGCTGAAGTATAGTGCACACCGCTGCTCCGCTTGTTGCTTCCCAACAAGTCTTTCCTTAGGTGAGATGTCTCAATGTCATCATTTTCGCTCACCGAGCCGGTGGACATTTCTGGGTACGTAATGTAATTGTTGTCGAATGCACAAGTCACTCCCAAGTGTCGATATCCCTTTTTAATATGACCAAAGCCGTTGAACAAGTGTATGACAAACCCGTGCCTTCAATTCAAGATATTGCTTCTTTTCTTCTGAAGATATCCAGTTCTACAAGTTATTTGTGTTACCTTAACGTTCTAAATTTAGCATTTACAGCAACAGCTACAATTAATCCTACAGGCTAAATCTCAGGCCCATCACAAACTTAGCCTACACTTGTTTCTTATGTGGATGTGCTGCTGCAGATCCCTCTACAACTAAACCTGTCCTCTCCCTCACCCTGCTAATTTAACTGTCCTAGACTTGGCATGAAGTATAGTATTTTCAGGAACTGTCCCCACCCCTTTTCTTTGGACCACCGTGACCTTCACAGAACTGTACGTTGGCAGTCAGACTGGCTTCTTCACTCTGGCAACTTGTAGCCCACTGGTGAATTTCACACTAGACAAAGTAGTGATGGAATTCACTAGATGCGATGAAACCAGGAAGGATGTCTAGTATGTAGATAGACTAGTAGAGTATAAGTAAGCTAAGCATAGGTCATGTCCTGTGGAGTGCTGAACAGGATGCTGAGTGATCTGAAGTAAACAGAGAGAAAGCTCCTGAAAGGCCCCTAGCTGCATCCAGACCACTAGCTTGTTTACCATCATCTGATTATAGCCACATTACGCCCCCAAACAGTAACTGTGGGCAGCCTAAAGATGGAACTGTGTGTGGAGGTCTCCCACAGATGTTTGGTGGTAATAGAAATGTCTGAGGACCTTATCAAAAGTGTCTAATCCCTCGCCCTTTTCACAGAGGGATAGAGTTACCGCAGATGCAGCCTGCTTTCACGCGCGGCCTTGTTGCATCTGTCTCAGCTGTTCAGCGTTCCCATGACATCTGGAGCACTGGCATGACTGAGGCGTGGTAGAGCAAGGGGGCGAGCCCGGAACATTCCCAGGGTGAGCTTCACCGTCATGTGAGCAGGCTTCGTTTCCCTGGTTACTCTTTACCTGATGTGAGGAGGCTACAAGGTGGTAGGAAGAGAGGCAAGAGGGAGGGAAACTGCATCAGGGTGTAGAAGTCTGATGCAGCGAAACGTCATTTAGGGGGAAATTAAGGATGTTTGTGTGTGATGAAGATCATTACCTTGAAATAAGGCACGCAGGAATCCTGGAAAGAAATGTAATTAAAATGACAGTTTTATTTTCAAATGTAAATGAGGAGTGAAATAACCTCACGCTTGAAAAAGTAATCTATTCTTCCGAATATTACTGGTAAATATGATAGCTGTGAATAGTTTTCTCCATAATTTGTGTGAAATTTAGATTTTTTATCACAATAGCGTGATTCAGCCAGCGATTATCTACACTTAACTGCACAGCTGAGATGCATGCCGTATTTTCGGTGCCTGGTAATGCCAAATTCACAGGGAAGGATGGAGGAAGCCACTGAACTCATCCTTTCTCCTCTTTATCGACTGTAAAGTTAGATGACATCAGAACTTCATTGTCCACTCATCCCATAACAGTTTTTTTGACCTATCATTTTTATGGGCCAAAAGAACTCCACTCCATGACCTCTCTGTGCCCCCCTCTGTCCCGGTTTAGAATTTCTCACATTTTACCCTCTTCTGGGGTAGGAATCCTCCCTAATCCACGGAAACGTTTCCCCATCTTCCTGTAATCCTGTTCCTCAAACCATCGTTCCGAAGAGAAGGCGCGGGGAGTCAGGAGGACCTTGGGGATCCACTTCACCGTGTCATCAGGTTGAGGTATAGAGTTCCTCCTGTCCTCGCTGGAGCGTCAGGCAAACTGCCATCTCCTCCACTGTCAGTGCATTCATCAGCGCTCAGGACATGTACATGCTGCACAAGGTGCAAGCTAAGGGATTTTATGACAAAATATGAGAGATTTATGTTTGATTTAATTCTCTGTCCTATTTTGTCAAAAGTACACGAAAAGTTATCGGCTTTGTGACACATATTTTTAGCCCCGGCACAACATCTTGTCAGAGCGGCGAGCTTTGCTAGACGGGGGTATCCATTAGTCAGTTTGTCAATGTAGTTAGTCAAACATTGCTCAAAACATCAGCATAATGGATGACACGCTGAATCTATTAGCCATGGGAATAATTAAAGTCAGGGGAAACAGTCATAAATATCTCATGAGTTTTCAACGGAGACTTTAGCATTTGTCTATCAGCATCGACTCTTACACTTCGTGACCCCCAGTCATGGCCTTGCTTAGTGTGTCTTGGAGGCTGAGAGACAGGTGCAGGCTGATGATGTCAGAGGGCGGTTTGTGTTTTGCACCCCAGGCTCAGTTCCCATGGTCACCGTGGATTCGTAGTTGCATTGGTGAACAAATGGAGTATGACACCAGCATCACAGCTATTAGACTAAATCAGTGTGAATCCCATCCCAGCACAATACACCTTCACACCCTTCTCTGAAGTACAACTTTATAATAGAGGACTAGATACTTTGTGTTTAACGATGTGTTTAACGAGTCCAACTGCAAACTGGTGATGTATTCTGATATGTTACAGTAAATATTTGCCAAACATCATCATGTTTCTCCTCTCTGTTTGGTAAACAACAGATGCTATTGGAGCAACAATTAGGGTTCATAAAAATCACCCTGTCTCACAAGGACATTTTAGAATGACTATATGACTGTGTCTCTACCTTCAGGCCTGGGGCCTGGTGAAGTGTTTTCAACTGCAATCCCAACATTAAAATATGCTTTGGCATCAAACCCCACATCAGCAGGACTAGCAGCTATGAGCAGGTCTCAGTCCGTATGGGAAAGACTAGGAAGACAGGGGTCCAAGATTGAGTCTGATGCGTGGGAGCCCCTGGTGAGATTATCGACCCTGGGCACAGGGTCATAAACACTCTCTCACACCCTCCAGACTGCGGCTGGGACTGGGCACAGGGGGCTGCAGGCCGCTGTAACGAATAGCTACCCTGTAAGTGTTTCGCTGGCCCTAGGGAAAGGGGAAGAGGTGGCGAAGTAACAGACCCTGACACCCAGTGCAGATCTCAGCCAGATGTTGGCTCCCTCTCGCTCTCTTCCATTGGCTGCTTCAAACGCCGGTGTTGAAAACCGTTTTCTCAGTGATGCGTGTCCTATGCAACGGATGGGTCACATACTGTGGGAATTATACAGTTGTAAAAATAGTTTAAAAGACTCTTAACAAACAGCATGCTGGGCTGGAATCCAGCAGGGAGAGTGTAACACTTGCTGCTTGGTTGGGATTTCGTTGCTGTAATTTTAAGGACAAGATCGGAGAAAAGTAATTTGCTTGAAAGCATAATTTAACCTTTTTCAGGTCAATGCACTGTGAAACTATTATCGTGTCGCCGTTGGTCATATTGGCTTATCATCTGGAACCTCCTACTCCACTATATCTGGATGTTTTCTATCTAGTGTCCCCATAGCTGAGTCATCATCCTAACCATCACAAGGTACAGGTATCCTTGTTCACTTCCTCTCCCTCGCTACAAAGGCATAAATCCATCCCTGGGTATGACAAAGCCTTGCAAGGTTATTAAACTCGGGCTTGGGGCCAATAGGAATTTACATGCCAATTCTGGAACACAGAGAACCCTCTCAGGAGTTTATGGAGCACTAAAGGGTTTCCATGGCGGTTAGTGTGGAACAGTCCTTTCACATGGAAGCATACTACATTTACTCAAGCATACTAGAGTGAATGGTCGAACTGTGTACTCTTCCTCATCTGCCTTCTGCTTTAGATGCCTTTAGGTACACATTCTGTTCACACAGAGCAATGATTCGAATGTTTATTTTTTTAATTCTTACTGTATATTGAGGGGACCACTATGAGTAACCACAGCAGGTTTCAGGCATCTGGCCCTTTCCTAGTCTAAGTTAGCAGGGGGTGCATTTCGTGGCAAGGCCAAACACAGACCTGCATATTTTGATAGCCGTCATCAGGTTGAATTTTTTCGAAAAGCAAAAAGGTTTTTGGGGAAAAAGTTCACAATCATTTAAACATGTATTTATTTTTTATATTAAATAAAACTATGAAGGAACAACATCGCATAATGTGTTATTGTTGTAAAAATTAGACTGAATTGTCTGACGGTGCATGCAGTAGAAAGGAACATAATGATTGTCACATTGCTTTCGCACTGGTCACACCATTTATAATAACGTTGCTTGGATCATAACAACATAATGCTCATATTAATATATTTGACACTCAACTGTATATTCAGGGCTTTAGGTATAATTAAGATATTATTATTATATTATTATAGAGTTATATACGTTTTTGCATCCTCGTCATTTTTTGGCTTCAATGGCTTTCATTAAAGGGACCCATTTGTTTGTACTTGGACTCCTCTTTGGCCTCTTGTCTTTGACCATCTTCGGCCCGTCGTAATCGTCCGCCTCGGAGGTGATCTCCATCTTCTGGATGATGAGCTTCAGCAGGCTGTGCTGCTTCTCCAGCACGCAGGACATCTCCTTCATTCTACACACAGGAACACACACTCATCTTAGATCCTCTTAGGCTCACCTGTTGCTCACCAGAAGGGTTGTCAGGTTTGGGCGTATATATTTCAACTGAGGTTCCTTGCAAACAGTGGACATCCTTTTCTGGATGTCCTTCCATTGCAAAGGGATTCTATAATTCAAGTTGGTGGAACTACTCCCAAATAACCACTAGGGGTCGATCACACACTCCACTACCAAAGCGTCCTGTAGCAACAATGTCAGGACCATAACAGTTCATCAACAAAATGTGTTTGTTTTTGCTCTCAAATGTGTGAGAAAATGGTTTTGTGTTTATATTAACGCTCATGTCTTCAGAAAGACTACCACCCATTACCATTGGGTCACTATAACCTGGGGTCCAATGTATTTGGTCAACTAAACCTTTGAAAACAATGTTACCATTGTCTAGACAACATCAGCTCTTTGGTTAACTCTCTAGCTTCCTCCAAAGGTAAAGCTATACATCTATGAATACCAGTTAGCCCCTGTGTCTGGGGAACATATTGACCCTGAGCAATTGTGCTTTTTTGGAAGCAGCTACAGCTTTTTATTCCAAATGTGTATTAGGGGAGTCATTTAAGGAAGCTACTTAGGTCACCATGTATTAAGATTCATGTTTTATACCATCTTCGTCGGGTTTGTGTCACTAAGACCCCAGGACAATAGGAGGGTAAAACGAGTTAGGCAGTAGCAGCATAGTTTCCACTCGTGTCTGTTACCTGTATTTCTGTTTCTGCTGTTCGTTCTCCAGGGGTGTCAGGTCACGGGAGTTCTGCAGGTGCAGACGAGTCCGTCTCTTTGTAGTCTCTCCAAAATTAAACAAAATCTGTCGATACCAGAGATTGTGTGATTGGATCGGAATCATTCTAATGAGAGTGGAATTTGACTTTGCTGACTGGACATAGATGAACAGACGACAGAGTCAGATATGGTTTGTTTGGTAACAATCGCTAAAATCACAACAGTAGTAGTAACACGTAAGTCAACAGTCCTACTTGATTGACAAATTTGACATGGTCAATTATACCATGGAACACTTGCGGTTGGGGTAGACGGTTATGGAGGGCTTGTCAACATGCTTCATGAACCAGTAAGGCAGCTTTTCTTCCAGATTGGTGTGGAGTTCGATCTTAAAGTGAAAAGTCACCTCAACAGTTCATTATACTTCCAGCCTTTGATTTGATATCACCATGTTATTAGGATGATTCTGGAACGGTCAAAATAGCATTATAACGTGTTCAAAACCAACAACCTTGTAGTTAGTTAACAAATACCTGCATTGCTATTCTCTTCAGGGCAGCATTCCTCTGAACCTCTGCGATGTCTCCTACAGCCAAACCAATCTACAGCACAGCCAATGAGAGACGAGTAAGAGGCATCGACATTTGCTGTGTCAAGCAATTAGCATCAACATCCAGAATTGAGCTCCTGCTTCTGTGAGAAGTCTTACTTCCTAAACACACTCTAACCAAAGTCAAGTGGCACTGCATGGCTGCTTACCAGGAGGTTCATGAGTAATATAGGCATGAGCAGAACAAAATTCACAAAAATGATGTATGTCAGCAAGGGGAATGGAAGCTCGTTGTTCAGGTACGCATCCAGGAAGTTGCCCTGGTAGTTCAGCTCTCCAACCATCATCACAAAGGTCCGCAGCACAGAGAGGTCTAGACGACTGAATTCACTCTACAAAGAGAACAACAGGACATTCCGTTTTGGTTTGATGAAAGAAACGACTGAGGCTTGATCTGAAAGGTAATGTATGTATACTGTATATTGGTCACATCACAGCTTTCTCATAGATTTAGGGACATGGGTCTTTTTTCTAACCTGGTTGAGCATAATGGCATAAAAGCACAGGCCAAAGGCCAGCATGAGGAAGAAGAAGAGGACTATGATGGACACCAACGTCTTCATGATCTCTCCGAACATGACCACGTAAATCCCAAAATGTCCAAACCTGAGGAAAGGAGCGGATGTCATTCCTGCCAATGCCCATCGACACAGGGACTGTGAACAGAATGTCCACAAATCCTATTTCATGTTCGGAAATATGCTTAGCGATATGTGACCTTTGGAGGAAGAGGAGGAAGTTGATCCAGCAGAGAAAGATGGCGTAAGCCCCTGCCTCCCAGTGCAGGGTCCCAGATGAGTTGAAGAAGAGTGGGATGATGAAGAGGAGGGAGAACACAACTGCACACCAGTCCATGGAGTTTGAGGCATCCTTTAAGTAGTTCATCCTCTATGTGGGGAAAATAACACAGTGTGAGAGAGGCATGGTAAACAAAGTGATCTCATAAACACAAATCTCTCCAGTTGGTCAGGGGTATCATTGGCTTCTGCTTTAGTGTCAAATTAGCCATATACTCAATGAACAATGAAGTGACTTTGAATTTCCGTGGACAGACCCTCTGCAGAATTGTAGCTCGCAGAGAAAGTTCCCATGATACTGTAGCTTGCTTTCAATGTCAATCGTACAGCTTCGGTGTCAATCATTCAGCTCCAAATCACAAAGAACCAGATCAATCACTCCTGATAGCCCGAGTGACCTCCATCCGAGGTTCCCCTGCAAATGCTGAGAGGGGGGGGGGCAGATTTATGGGAAAGGCAGACACACAGGGTCTGTAGAATACCTGCTGGGAGATCTGCACCACTTCCTTCACAATGCCATGGATGTTCATGAGGAGTACCATCACCATGCATAAGGACCTGGACACACTCTGCTGTTGGGGAAATGGGAATGAAGATTCAGGGAAAGGAGTAGACCCAAGGCATACATAGCTAGAGAGAGAGTTATTAAACAAGCATTAACTCTGATGACCGGTGATCAAATGGATACCACCTGCTGCCTCTCCAGCGAGAAACCGCATTCACCCAAATCCTCAATGACACATTGTTGATGTAATGTGCGGGCGTGGAAATTTGCGCGTTTCCACAGACAAATCTTAATGAGATGACACTCACGCTGACCTTGCTAGCGGGTTTGATGAATCTCTCACAGCTCATAATGAAAGTGAATAAATGAAGTAATAGGATAAGGACAAGGTTATTAGGTAGGCAATACACATGTGATGATGACGGAACGCATTCAAAGTAATAGGACATGAAATGATCTTGTCAGTGGCAAGGAGAAGCGGCTAACGGGCCACATGCTGCTTGAATCTCCATCAGGGAAGAATGAGGGTGACCCCATTATCACATGCACACAGGATGGTGTTGACGTCATCTCATTCAGTCTATCTAATGTTCACCTCTACCCATGTCTGTAGTTATAAAGGTAGACAGACTTTTACGACCGGGAGAAGGCATTACATTTCCCGCAGCGGTGAATATGCGCAAGTATTAATCAAGGATGTTCTATTCGCATTCATTTCAAGATGCTTCCAAACCTTCTGGAACCTTCAAACATTCTGGCAATCCTCTGAACACTCATCCTCCTTTGTTAAAACTCAACGATATTAAAGTCTCAAACCATCTGCTCTCCCATTTTACTAAAGAGTTTTTCCTCACACAAATTATTCCAACTGGCACACTTTAACACATGCTGGCATTCGCATCTGTGGCTGACACATGCTAGCATTAGCATCTGCGGCTGACACATGCTAGCATTAGCATCTCTGGCTGACTACCTCCATGAAGGATATGGGCACCATGTTGACTGATGTTTGGTTGTCTGGTCCAGTGAAGCTCAGAGTGGGTCTCAGGGTGATTATGAGGTGGGTTAGAGGCAGCAGGCCCAGCAGGTAGACAAACAGGTTGAGAATATGGGCCTTGCTCCCATATGCCAGCCTACAAGGAAAGGACACAGGAGTGTGATGATGGGATTGTGTTTTCATGCCACGGGTTTGTGACAGCAAAGGAAACTATTTTGGGAGGTGTTAAAATCTAGAAGAAACATTCAAATGCATTCCATATTAGAAATGGCTGATTTATCACGAGTCATTGTGAATACTGACCATTTCATCTCCAGGTACTTCTCACAGACTGAGTGGCTGAGGAGCTCTATGCGGTTGAATTGCACCATGGTCTAAAGAGACAGACAGAAAAAGGACCTTTGACTTAATGGAACAAACATGGCTGCAACGACAGGGCATTCTGTAGAAACACAACTCGAGCTGTGAGTCTTAATATACTTTACTCCCCTTCTAGGACAACAAGGTTTGCAGTCCACAGACTAAAAGACAAATAGTCGACCTACGGCATTATCATAACACATTTCCATATTACCTACTACTGTATATGGTTGTAGAGGAATGTGTCCCAATGGAAGCAAATCTAAACACCGTCCTCTGTTTATGCAACAAACTAAAAGCATGAAAGTCTTCAATTGAACCGACTACCTGTGCTGTTCATGCCAGTTTTGTAGACAGTAGACAATAGAAAAATAATTCTAATTCAATAGAAGAAGTCTTAACGCCATGCCTAGCACACAGTTTTCAAACAGGAGGAGAGGAAAACGGGTTAGACAGAGCCAGGTGTTTCTGCTTACATTCAGTGCAACTAGCGGCTGGACGTGCATGCTTTTGTCCTGCTCCGAGTGTTTCTTCAGCGCCAACGGAGCCTGAAGCCACTGGAAATTGTATTCAATCTACACAACAAAAGGAAATCAACCATAAACCGTTTACCAATGTTGTATTTATTCAAGGCGCTGCTGCAAAAAGTGCTGATCATTCAAAGGTGACTAGATGTCTCAGTCCTTCGTGGACTTGTGAGGATTCAGTTTGTGTGTTGTACAAGAGACCTACGTGGTAGTCATGGCTGTTGGCGTCGTCGTCAGACTCTGTCACACAGCTGTCCAGCAGGTGCTGTGCAAATAAAAGAGAAATTAAAACTTCATCTGAAGACACACATTGGCTTTCCGTGTGTTTTGGAAAATCCCATTCAAAATGTTTTGAATGGTCTAGTTAGATACAGTTGATTAGAAACCCCTTGGATTGGTGATTAGGAGTCAAACCTGGTAAGACTGAGGAAGAAACTCTATCATGTCAAGAACAGGACATCTCTGGCTAGTGCCATGCTTGAATGATGTTATTGCCTCAGCACATCTGCATCACAAAAGCACACCAAACAGATATGTCAAATGTAAGGAGCGAATTCGTAATTATGAACAATTTTGTGTTTTTTGTTGTTGTTTTTTTTTACAACAGTATCACCTGTCACTGTCAATGACGGTGTTGACCACTTCCTTCTTCCCGTGTTGTATTGCCTCATGAAGGAAGGAGGCGTGGTCTATATTGAGGGTGATCTCTGCCCCTCTTTCCAGCAGCAGCTTCACCGCTGCAACATGCCCCTCCTTAGCTGCCATGTGCAACGCCGTGCTCTGCAATGTCAGAGGGGCACACGACACGCAGTGAGACGCCTCACAGAGCCGCTCGGGTCCAACACTCGTGAGAATCGGTCTGTGAAAGAGGCGTGGCCAATCCGCTCTTTGTTCCGTCTGGACAATTACACACCTAATTTAACAACTCAACCAAACATTGTCCTCAGACAAAATCTGAAATGGCAGACGTCGAAATGCTCACAGGCCATCGAAAGCCTGGGTCTATACTAGCATTTCTCATCTATTATCTAATGCTGATTTCGAAGTAAGTTTCTCACAATCAATGACCATTCATATTTTCATTTAGCAGACGCTCTTATCCAGAGCAGCTTACACTAAGTACAGGGACATTCCCCCGAGGCAAGTAGGGTGAAGTGCCTTGCCGAAGGACACAATGTCATTTTGCACAACGGGGAATCGAACCAGCAACCTTCAGATTACTAGCCCAATTCCCTAACCGCTCAGCCATCTGACTCACATCTGCTCACGGACACAATGCCTGATGAAACAGCTGCAGTTATGCTGGCGTCTTACTTACCCCGTCCTCGTCCAACTTGTCCAGTAGTTTGATGTTGGAGGTCAGCAGGATCTTCATGGTCTGGGTGTAGCCCTCCGCAGCAGCGTGGTGTAAACAAGTCCAGCCTTTGTAATCGCTGACATTTCAAGACAAACACGTCAGGATTCAGGAAAAGACTTACTCGTCGTCAGTACACCACGCATTTACAAATGTCTTTTAAGGCGATAAGCAATAGATTATTTGACATCCATATTCACCAAACAAAGAAAAATAAAGAAACGTGTACTGAGCTCAAATCTATTATATTTTTGTGTATTTTTCAAAGGTGGGAATGGGACTGGCATGAGACCGGGTACAAAGCTTGTTATCAGGCGACCAAACAAGCCTGAGCGTATCTACAGTTTGACGTGGCAGCCGTGTGGACCTGGAGGAGAGGCGGGGTGCTGTTCACCTGTGGAAGAGGGCTCCTTTGCGCAGCAGCAGCTCCACTACCTTGGTGTGGCCCGCCCCTGCCGCCAGGTGGAGGGGGGGTCAGGCCTCGCTCGTCCCCCTCGTTCAGCAGGCGCGAGTCGGTGATGGTCTCCAGCAGCCTCTCACAGGTGTTGAAACGGCCAAACCTGACGGGACAGGGACCAGGAGAGGTTGTGTCAGAGGGGATTCATTAAGAAGTCGCCGGAAAAACTGGAGGAGGTTGGAGAGGAACTGAAGGAGCAAAAACAGGGAGGGAGAGGAGGAGGAGGAGGGAGCTGAAAACGAAGGAGGAAGAAGGGAGAGAAGGAAGAGAAGCAGAAGGAGGGAGAAGAAAATGTGGAGGAGGGGGAGGAAGGGAGAAAAAAGATGGAGATTCATCTTAGAACAACCAACTAGACCTTTATGTGCCCTTTAGCTCTAGTGCAATGGATGAATACCAGTGAAAAATAGAGGACAGAACAATCCACATCGCCCACACCTAATGGACCTTTGGGTCACTCTATGGATAACATTCAATTACATGTGCCTTTCTAATTCAATTCCATTGCAGCAAGCACTCTATGGGTGACTAATTGAACGATTAATGAATCAAGTGTGACTATTAAGTCCACACTGCTGTCATTCATCAGCAATGTGCTCTAGAAGTACTCTGTGTTCTAGAAGAGTTCGAACCTTATTCCGTTGAGTGGACATGGAAGGTGACTTGCAGGATCCCCAGCAGGGGGAACATGCACACATACCATGTCAATCCCAAACCTCCCCATGCCAGACGACAGAACAGCATATTCACAGGACAACAAGTCCAACTCACTGGGCAGCAAAGTGCAAGGCGGACTTCTTGTCCTTGGACTTGCGTTCCAGACAGACCTGCCCCGAGAGGCCCAGCATGTTCCTCACAGAGTCGGGGATCCCCAGCCTGCAGGCGTAGTGGAGGGGGCGTGCATCCCTCGAGGTCCTCGTCACTCAGCAGGTCCTTTATGACGCTGTGCTGTAGGGACACATCACACACGCATATAGGGGGGTCAGGTGGCTGAGCGGTGAGGGAATCGGGAGATGAATCGGAAGGTTGTTGGTTCGATTCACGGCCGTGCAATATGACGTTGTGTCCTTGGGCAAGGCACTTCATTCGGGGGGAATGTCCCTGTACTTACTGTAAGTCGCTCTGGATAAGAGCGTCTGCTGAATGACTAAATGTAAATATACAAAGAAAGTCTCATGGCAAGAGACACAACCAGACAAAGATATCAATTCGCATCACTGGCACGTCCAGAGAAGTTCATCACCTCTGTTTCAATTTGGCTTGTTCCTCAGTGAAGCACAAAGTGTTACAGCCCCGCTTGGCAGAGCTCTGAACGTGTATTTGGCCAAGAGGCAAGCTAATAAACTTCAACCGAAGACAGGTGTAAAAGGCTAACTATGTTTGGAAGTAAGTAAGAAGATTTTAGTGCCATTGAAGGACCAAATATCCACTGAGAAGAGACTCCGTGAAGTTGGTTACCTGTAGTATCTCCTGGGTGAGGTTCCTCAGGGCCTTGGGCTGCAGGATGGCAAGGTGGAGGAAGTTGCAGCCCGATCTGTCTTTAATGTTAACATCCGCCCCTGTGAATCAGAAGTGCACACACAAACACACACACACACATACACAGGCCGACACACAAACACACACAGGTCAACACACACACACAGACCAACACACACACACACACAAGCATACTTGATATACTTGCTTCGATGATGTCACCGTGCACGTCACTGTGAGCTCTCTTGTGTGTAGCTTTATCTTACCGTGAGACAGCAGGAGAGACACTGTTTTCCACGCTCCGCAGCTGGTGGCCAGTAGCAGGGGAGGGTGGCCCTTGCAGTCTATGCTGTTGATGTCTGCTCCCTGCACACACAATCAACATGCAGCTGGTCAGTTCATCATCCACTCTGTCATTGTGTTTTGTCACACGCACACTAGATGTGGTCTATAGAACCAGACGGTCAATTTCATGTTCATCAACTATTTGTAGTCTGTACACAAAAGAGGCCCTGATCTTACTTTGATCGTATCAACCCAGACTCCACATGTGACTGTGTGTGTGTGTGTGTACAGGTGTTCAAGTTGTATTTACCTTTGACAAGAGGTACTCAGCCAAGTCTTTGTGATCAAATATTGTGGCCCTGAAAATGAAATACACAATTTGGAATGAATCTCATCTGTGATTGGATTGTCCCCCATAGCCAACCACATGCGGTGATTTGACATCTTAAGGTCTGACCCGCTTTGAAGCTGAGAGTTAAATAACTAAATCTGATATTACACTGTACATAAACATGGGGATTTGCATTCAACCTACATCCCCAGGACACACGGGCCAGTCTGGATGTTTCTTCCCAGTGACTGGTGGCCAGGGAGCCATATGGGGGGTCAGGGGGATTTACCAGTATGGATTGAATTCCAAGAGATTATAATCCAGAGATAATTCAAATAAGGTCGAACGGAGGCCAGGGAGGTGGAGTGACCTAGGCTTTGTCAGAAGCTTGTGTTCTTCCTGTGTTTGGATGTGGATAACGTGTTAACAGCGGCTCAACAGTGATGAGTGACTGCTTAAGAGAGAGCTCTCAGGCAGCACTGGGAGGCAGAGTACCAGGGTGGAACACGTCGATATGAAGGAGAGGGGAAACAGATCAGGGCTGGTGATGGTGTTTGTACATGTGGCCTTTATTGCGGTTGACACAAGGAAGTGCACGCAAACAGATGTTGTGGTTGTGAAACAGGTCCAACGGGTTCAAATCTGTGCCTCTCTTTACGCGGAACACATTTTCTTTCCAGGTATAGGAGATGTTCAAGGCATATCTTTATGATGGTTTCAAAGTGGTAATTTCCTGTCCTTGCTCATGCTTAAAAAAAATACATTATTGGTTGTAATTGAGGTTTTAGTGTACGTGTTTGCAGATAGAATCAATTTCCTCTTTGCACAGCACATGATAGTTAAATAGTCGCCTTAGTAATAGGTCAGAACGCAAAAAAAACGATTATGTTTTGAAAACATTTGCAAAACATTGTAGGAGTACACATGCATGAAAATGTACAGTATGTCTTCACTGTATGTTTGGATGTTTGTACTCTATGCATACATGCGTCAAAGAATAGTTTGCATTTATGAATGATTGAAGTAATATGTAAAACAAGTGTTACAACAACAGGTGTTAAAAGGTGTTGCACCTGTGCAGGGGCGTCTGACAGGCCCCATCTGGAAGGTTGATGATGTCATCCACTCTACTGTAGGAACACAGCATCAGTTTGACTGCTTCTATTGCCCCCTGCGTACAGGCAAAGTGCAGTGCCGTGGACTTGTCAACCTAAACACACAGACACATGTTAGGCACAACTTTGATCATCTGGACAGACTGTATATATACATAGTAAACCATTCTAAACACTGGATTATCGTTTCCATCGCTACTACAAACCGCCTTAGAAGATGCTCAACAGACTGAGGAGAAACCGCACACGCGTGTCGGTCTACGGGTCTGTGACCCACATTACGATTAACACCGACCACAAGACAAACGCTCAGAGTGAAACACTTAAAGGAGGATGAGGGCTCCATGGAGGCTCCCCTGGTGTAACATGAGAAGGCCCCTGCCCCCCTGCCCCAGCCCTGATAGGTCTGATGGGTGAGGAGCATGGTAACACAAGCTCACATCAGCAGACACAGGAGAGCCTGTCTCCCACTCAGCTCCACAACATAAAAGGGTTCATCTGTATCAACCCAACCATCTGAGAGCATTACTGCAGTCACTGGCAGAAGCAATGTCTGGGAGGCAGTCACTATCAGAGGCAGTGTCTGTGAGGCAGTCACTGCCAGAAGCTGTGTCTGTGAGGCAGTCACTATCAGAGGCAGTGTCTGGGAGGCAGTCACTATCAGAGGCAGTGTCTGGGAGGCAGTCACTGCCAGAAGCAGTGTCTGGGAGGCAGTGCCAGAGGCAGTGTCTGTGAGGCAGTCACTGCCAGAAGCAGTGTCTGTGAGGCAGTCACTGCTAGAAGCAGTGTCTGGGAGGCAGTGCCAGAAGCAATGTCTGCGAGGCAGTCACTATCAGAGGCAGTGTCTGTGAGGCAGTCACTGCCAGAAGCAATGTCTGCGAGGCAGTCACTATCAGAGGCAGTGTCTGGGAGGCAGTCACTATCAGAGGCAGTGTCTGGGAGGCAGTCACTACCAGAGGCAGTGTCTGGGAGGCAGTCACTATCAGAGGCAGTGTCTGGGAGGCAGTCACTATCAGAGGCAGTGTCTGGGAGGCAGTCACTACCAGCTGAGCAGGGGGTTGTTGACAGTGTTATCGTAGGGAAATACTAACCCACCTTGTACTCTTAAAATTACTCAAATGAGCATTGTAAATCTAATGTAAATACTTTCATTTTGTGGTTAGTGGAATGACTAGAATGTCCATCTTTAAAGTGTAGGTCATGGTCCAATGCAAATGCAGTTGAATGTGTCAGCGAAGCATGTAAATCTGTTTTGGGGCTGGGTGAGAGTTGCAGTGGAGTAGATCCCTGTGTGACAGTTCATATCCACAGTTAATTGGTCTTCATCTCAGCCCAACTGCCAAATGTCTCAGGTGTTACCTGCTGCTGGTCGATCCTGGCCCCTTTAGAGATGCAGAAGCGGATCACCTCGATGTTGCCCCCGTGCACGGCCAAGTGGAGGGGGCTACTTTTGGACTTGTCCAGGTAGTTGATGTGTTTTTCCACTGGGTGGTCAAAATCCTCTCCTGATTGCAGAGAACACAACATCAGTTCTTTTTCTCTTAGTCATGGTTTACATCTGGCGTGGTGCGCCCCAACAGCTAACTGAAATCAGCAAAGAAAACAGGGAAACGCCAGAAACATGACAAATATTTAGTTTTTTCGGTTCTTCAAACATCCTCATGGTCCGGTGTGATTCACTGGTAGACCTCCCAGTCTAGTAAACAGTCTCACATGCTCTGCTTAATGTGAGGGCTTGCATTATATAAACATGCTGTTGTTCAATGTTGTGGTACAATATCTGACTGTAAGGTGAGTCCGTTTCCCTTCTTTTCCTAGACTAAAAGGATGTGATTTGAACCCTATGAGAACCCAATTAGGAAACCGAACTTCAGTGTGTGTCCTACCGGCCTTCAGGATGATGTCCATGGCTTCCCGAGCCCCGGAGAAGGCAGCAGTGTGGATGGCAAAGTGCCCCAGCTTGTTCTGATGACACATCCGAGCTCCATGCTTCAGCTGAGGTGGGGGAGGGAGAGAGGAAAGTGAGGATTTAACGGAAGGAGGGAGAGACGGGGGATGAGAGATGGAGGCAGGGAGAGAGAGATGGAGGGATTGAAAGACAGAGGCAGGGAGAGAGTTTCAGTAGATCTAAAGTTGAGCTGGGGAATTTGTTCCTCAAGTTTTACTCAAATTCATTTCCAGTAGTGAACACACCTCCGTGACACTTAGTCATACTCACCAGCATGTTGAGGGCCTCACAGTTGTTGACTGAGCAGGCCAGCATCAGAGGGGTGTTGCCCAGGTCACCCTCCAGGTTTGCATCGGTGCTCGTGTTCGACAGCAGCAGCTGTGAGGGAACAGGGAGGTGCCACGTGATAAACACGAACAAGGTGGAGGGGGACAAAGCAACATCTGTCCTCAGTTCCCTTATGGAGCCTCTCCTAGGATGTGAGCGTGTCTTTGGCTACCAGCCAAGTGCAAAAAGGACAGTTCTCCCCTGTTTGGGGTGCAGGGGGTCCGCTGAGGGCAGTGACCAGAGGGCAGGGGCCTGGGGTAGGGGCTGTGGGACAGGGCAGGGTGTCAATAGCTCACCTCCAGCAAGCTGTTGTGTCCGTGGCTGACGGCCAGGTGTAGAGGGGACATGAGGGCCGCGTTGAGGACGTTGGGGTCAGCTCCTAGCTCCAGCAGGACTGCGCAGCTCCCTGATTGGTTCCTCTGCACAGCCCAGTGGAGAGGCCCGTTGCCATCCACATCACAGCTATTCAGCTCTGCAGAGGGGAAGAGTGAACTCACACAGTCACTCACACAAGGATCCACAATGAGTCCCTTTGCCTGGTCATAACGGGATGACAGTGTCAGTGTCTAGAGCTAAAGGCCGCCTCACCCTTCTGGTCAGTGGCAGAGGTGATGAAGTGGAGCGCACGGACATGGCCCCCGGCGGAGGCGTGGTGGAGGGGGCCGGCCCCCTGCGTCGTCTCTCTCTCTCAGGACCCCGGGGTCCTTCTTCACTAGGCTCTCCAGAAGCCCCAGATCTCCATTTGACGCCAACTTGACGGACAAAAGTAGAATTGAACAGAAAAAAAGTTGAGTACATTAGTAACAGAGTTAAAGAATTAGAAGTGCTGTAGAACTGAGGAGACGTTTTGGGGATGTTTTTTTGTTGTTGTTGCTAAATCCATGGTTATTGTTTTTCTAGCATAGACTGTAGCATTGTCATAGTGCTTCTGTTGGAATCAAAACCCTGAGCTGTAGTGGTCTGGGCGTCTTGGTTCTTGTTGATACCCAGAGAGTGATGACTGACCTCAGAGAGAGCAGCAGGGAACGGCATCATTGATGAAGGGTTACGTGAAACCTCCGAGTTCTGGAAATGTTTGTAAATGCACCTCTGTCATCCCTTACTTCCTTTCCCACTCCCCAAAACAAAAAACGACTTTCTTAAACACAAACTGCCAGTGTTGTGATGTGTTGTGATGTTACGTTCTCTGCACTGTTTGTGAACGGGGACAAACAGTGAGCCAGGACTCACTTGGAAGATGTTGAGAGACGCCATGGCTGCATCGTCCTGGTCTATCACACACCTGTAGGAACTGTGCTGTCGCAACACCTCCCTGCTGAAATGCATCAGGGCCTTCTCTACACGAGCAATCCTCCGCTAGGAAAATCACTGGAATTAAAAAAGAAAGCACACACAGACTCGTACACCATCATTCAAATATAAAGCAAAACTGGTTATTTAATTCTTCTTTTTAGTAGATGTCCTTCTCTTCTTAACACGGAAGCTTGTGTCGCTAAGGGGAAGGACCTCCGCTTTGACAAGGGCCGTTCTAGTCCAGAGCGTCAGGCGTTCAGTTTAAAGCCTTTCTATTGAAAAAAGCAATTAAGTTATCCAACGTTCCACAGGAAGGGGAGACTGTTTGACTTGTTCCTGCTATCTCTACTTATGCCTGGAGAGGATGGGAGGATAGAAAAATGACCTTATAGAACTTGAGTCTATGACTCTGAATTACAGGATGTGTTGACCTGCACTGAACCTAGAAACAGAAGTAGAAGCTTTGCTAATACAAAACGTCAATACAAAAGCATTTCTAAATATTTGTTAGCATGGTGTCAGGAAAGTATTTATAGTGCACACAGTTGCTGGAGTGGAGAATCCTCTATCCTTCTATTTTCAATATATATGACTTTAATATAATATAATATATTCTAATATTTCAGTGCATTTAGTGAACCAAGACAGAATATACTGGAAACAATCAAATTATGGAAATGGATGTAATATAATTCTGGGATAATTGCACATTTCCGGATTATTATCAACATTCTGCTTCCTGTCATTCTCTGCAGTGGTGGAGAAGAGAGGTCATCAGTTTCATAATTAATTGGGCCCTTCATTTTGTTGTTTGCTGCAACCAAATATAAAGGATGTCTTTTTTATAGCTAACAGGGTCAACACTGTTGCCAAGTGATCACATATACACAGTATAAGCACTACAAAGGTCATCATAACCCCATCTGTGATACATGGATTTATTGCATTTGTTTAGTCCAGTTTTTTCTCCTTAATTGCGTCATTATTAAGACAGAGATGCAACCATGTGTGTGACCATATTGATTCATCATAAAGTCCTTATCATATTAGATATGGAATCAGTTTTCAGAAATGACTCAATAATTACACGTGGCCACTAATTCAAAAAAGCATCATAGATAATATGTGACAGTATAGTATCGTTTTGAACTTTATCATGTAATATAAAAATACAGTATAACAAACAAACATTATTAAGACAACCTGTTGGACATGGATTCACTAACCAAATGCTCACCAAAGTCTTAACCTTAAACACACGTCTAACGGAAGATTACTTACTTTAAAGAACCACAGTCATTGCTTTTTTCTTTAAATCGACTGAACAAAAGAAAATGAGAAAGACACTGAAGTACTGTAGAGACAAAGAAAGAACGAGAGAGAGAGAGACACTGAGGTACTGTAGAGACAAAGAGAGAGAGAGAGAGAGAGAGAGACACTGAGGTACTGTAGAGAGAGAGAGAGGTTCTGTAGATCCAGAGAAAGATGAACACAGAGAGATGAGGAAGTCCTGCTTACCGTTTGCTGTGGGTGCTGTGGTGGAGACCAGCCGTCTGTTTGAGCTGCCTCCCTTGTACCCGGTGAGGGTTTAAATACTGGTCACCACAGAGAGAGCTCCCATTTCAACAGCTCCTGGATGGAGGCAGGACCATGAGACCCTGCCCCTAGTCAGCAGCTTCTCCCCTGATCGCATCACACAGGACTGACCGTAATGAGACATGAGCTCTCGGCTAGGGACACCATGGAGACAGAACATGAGTGCCTTCACAACCCTAAAGCCGTGCACTGAAGAAGATCGTATCAATAGAGTTATGATTGTGGTGTGTTTTTTATGTGTTCTTTGATGCGGTCTCTCTACGGATAGACAGACCAGCGTAGAGTCCATGGAAGAGAAAGATACCCTGGCCACATCCTGAGTGGGGGCCCCACCTTCGATAAAGCTACCGTTTACAGTATTACCCTAGCTCTGGCCCTTCTCTGAGCGCCACCACACATTCTAACTCCTCTCCCTTGCCCCACTGCCCTCCCACAAACCAGTTCCTTTCAGTCCATTAAGTTCTCAACTACCTCGTAATTTGTATCTCCACTCACATTCATCCACACAGCGTCGACAGATGACTTGACTGTTGATGACGTTCTGAGATCCAGTGTTGAGAGCAGGGATGCAGGGAGCAGGGATGCAGAGAGCAGGGATGCAGGGATGCAGGGAGCAGGGATGCAGAGAGCAGGGATGCAGGGATGCAGGGATGCAGGGATGCAGAGAGCAGGGATGCAGGGAGCAGGGATGCAGGGAGCAGGGATGCAGAGAGCAGGGATGCAGGGATGCAGGGATGCAGAGAGCAGGGATGCAGGGATGCAGGGAGCAGGGATGCAGAGAGCAGGGATGCAGGGAGCAGGGATGCAGGGATGCAGGGAGCAGGGATGCAGGGATGCAGGGATGCAGGGATGCAGGGAGCAGGGAGCAGGGATGCAGGGATGCAGGGATGCAGAGAGCAGGGATGCAGGGAGCAGGGATGCAGAGAGCAGGGATGCAGGGAGCAGGGATGCAGAGAGCAGGGATGCAGGGAGCAGGGATGCAGGGATGCAGGGAGCAGGGATGCAGGGATGCAGGGATGCAGGGATGCAGGGAGCAGGGAGCAGGGATGCAGAGAGCAGGGATGCAGAGATGCAGAGAGCAGGGATGCAGGGAGCAGGGATGCAGGGATGCAGGGAGCAGGGATGCAGAGAGCAGGGATGCAGGGAGCAGGGAGCAGGGATGCAGGGATGCAGGGAGCAGGGATGCAGGGATGCAGGGATGCAGGGATGCAGGGAGCAGGGATGCAGGGATGCAGGGAGCAGGGATGCAGAGAGCAGGGATGCAGGGATGCAGAGAGCAGGGATGCAGGGAGCAGGGATGCAGGGATGCAGGGAGCAGGGATGCAGAAAGCAGGGATGCAGAGAGCACGGATGCAGGGAGCAGGGATGCAGGGATGCAGGGATGCAGGGAGCAGGGATGCAGGGATGCAGGGATGCAGGAAGCAGGGATGCAGGGAGCAGGGATGCGCTCATATTCCACAGAGGAATGAGCTTGAAGTTGAGAGTTAGTATCTCCATAGTGCTTATCAAGAAGGATTATCAGATAAAGTTCATCATTAAATAGGGATTACAATGTATTACAGAAAGGGAAGGGGACCTGTCTGGTGGTTTGGATTTATTTACATATGTGTAACTGAAAAAACAATATATATAGATATTCCATGCTCACTTCATTAGAATCATATTTCTATATTTGAGGTGTGATTAATTTGATTAAAAGCTTATTGAGTTAATATGGCGGACTTCCTTACTCTGCCAATCATGTTTATTAAAGTTTTGTATCAATAGTATGTGCATTCTCTCCTTCCGTATATTCTATAGGATCCCATGTAGTGTATTTTTTAACTGCTTAACTACATGCTCTTATGGTTCTTACCTTTGGGACTTATATAGTTTTCACCATGTATGCTTCATGTTTTGGTTAATTGCACTGTTTGGGGCTATCTCGTTGTTATGATCAGTGACCTATGCACTTTTGAAAACTCTCTTTTGGAATTCGCTTTGGATAAAAGCGTCTGCTAAATGCGTAAATGTAATGTTGCAAGTCGGTGCATGACTTGACAGCTTTCTCTTGTCATGTTAAGTCATTATCATGAGTCCACTTGTTTATCAATGCCTTCTGCTAATATTTGTCTGGTTGCTATCCCTTATCTAAAGTCATTCTTTAGACCCTCGTTTATGAATAAGTAAAGGCCATACACTGTAGTAAGAACAGCCACAGCACTACAAAGTGCGTTTGATAAATTGCTTGTTCAGTAATCGGTGTAGTAGGTATAAGGTTGCTTTGGTTAAACAAACCAACATGACTGCTGCAGAAGCTGCCTCCTAATGGTGTTTGTTCTGATCAGGGTGGTAGGATCTGGTTTCATTAGTTCAGAAAGAACGAGAGAGAGAGCGAGCGAGAGAGCGAGAGAGATAGAGAGAGAGAGAGAGGGTGGGGGAGCGGGATGAAGGGGGGGGTGGGGGGGTGGAGGGGGTGTGAGAGAGAATGAAAGAAGCCCCAGCGCACCAGAAAAAAAACGACAGTAGAATCTGAAATGTCAGTGACATCTTGTCTATATGTCATTACTCTTTACAAAATATGGTTGACTTTCTCTGTATCTAAATGCTTGCTACCCCATTTTGGGAATGGCACAAATGTATTCAAGGTTTACTAAGTGCTGTTGTCCAGAGAGGCAGTAATAAATCAGCATGCGCTGTAGTTGAGGAAAGGGACACGTGCAGGACAGTGATGCAGGCACAGCATACTGTGTGAAAGCTAATGCAACAGCAGACTGACAGTCAGCTTGTTCTGAATGGTCTGTTAATGTGGCATGGCAGTGACTCTAAATTATACATTGATGGTCTAATGCATAGTGCACAGGGGCAGAAATCACCATGCCATAAATGACACCTTTACACACTCTTCAAAAACTCAGCCATGAGTCTAGCCATGTACTAGCTATTGCAAACTGTCAATCAATTAATACTTGTTTTAACTAGATGCATACTTGATAACAGTCACACTGAGTATGTGTTTTGTTACTGTAACTGTTGGCCACTCTTTAGCAACGTGAAATAGAAATAGCATAGCAATTTGTAAACTCTTGTTTCATGGTAAACTAATGTACTGCATTATAAATTGTTAACAAATCTGTTAAGAACCATTCAGAAAGGTCTTGAACAGTGTGTTACTCTGAGTCCAGCATGAACATGCTGACATGCAAAGTGAAGAAGGAGAAATCTATGAAAAGTCCATTAACCACTCAACATCTCTGTCAGACAGGGCAGTCCTGAGTGCTAGCTTGAAGTGAAGGGGCAGCACTGTGTGATCCAGCTGACAAGTGTGTGTGTGTGTGTGTGCGCGTGTGTGTGTGTGTGTGTGTGTGTGTGTGTGTGTGTGTGTGCGTGCGTGCGTGCGTGCGCGCGCGCGCGCGTGCGCGTACCCTGTTCATTGAAGTATGTCCATGCGCGTGTGCTGCGGCGGTGGTGGTCAGTTATTAAAGAGCCTCCTGGGAGACCCTGTCTGCTCTCTGGTGACACGTCCTCTCCACACCTGGCTGAGCATGGGGGCCAGATGGCTGAGCGGTTAGGGAGTCGGGCTATTAATCAGAAGGTTGTCGGTTCAATTCCTGGCTGCGCCACATGAAGTTGAGTCCTTGGGCAAGCTTTTCTTTGGCGTAGTTGGTAGTGATGGCGTTTGGGATGTCAGAGGTGCTACGTTCGAACCCAGGGCGGGACGATTTGCCCGATACCTCTCATGGAGCAGAAGGGAAACATGAAGTCGTGATACATTCTACGCCTTTTCAATCTGTGGAGGGGTGCAGGACGGTCGTTTTCAATGAGACACATTCTGGTGGTCTGCTGGTCCACGGATTCAATGTACATTTATTTCAGTTTGATTTGACGAAAGGACCACAAATGCAAGATCCTTGTCAGATATGGATTGACTGTCTCTTCTGGTAAATCACCATGACATAAGTGTGTTAATTATATATTTGAGAATATTTAGCAGAGAAAGCTCTTTAGTCATACAAAAGATTAGCTCATTTAACACACATCCTTAAAGTGCTCAAGGACAGAGTGATGTTCACGGTTTTTCTTTCTGCTTTGTGTTTTGAAAGTGAAGAACCATTCGGAATGTAAACGGTCGTGCTGTGGAATGGTTTGTTGAGGTCTGAATCTCAAGGATACAAAAACACTGAGATGTTTTCATTTGTTCTTCAAAAGGATGAAGAAACTGGAGGTGGTAATTTTCCAGTGCTGGTGTTTACAACCTACACACACAAAGCACAGTATCCTGTCACACAGTATCATTAAATGCAGCACATTACTGAACATTTTCAATGCAGGAAGACAATTTGACTGTCATTAGTGCCTGGCTTAATGTGTATCTATTAGTCGTTGGTGCCCCCAGTTGCCCATACAAGTTAACAGCACTGGGAATGGTCCGGTACCTTATCTCCTGTCTGACAGCTTAAACCTGGAAGTTGCTTCTTCATTTGCACTCTGTCTTTCCCTTTGCTACCGGGGGCAGTTATGTGTGAACACATCACAAGACGAATAATGACGTCTGTATTTGAATGGCAGAGCTTGAGCCATTCTTCACTTGTTAGTGTTCTCTGGGTGTGGTACGGGTGACAGAACCTGACCTGCTGTAGCTTGTGAGAGGACATGCTCATAGTATTACACAGAGAGCCTCTTTGCTGTCCCTCTAATTGCTCGACTGCTTATCACAGATCTCTGAAAGGAGATTTATACATCCATCAGGCAGTGTGAGTTTCATGAAACAAGCAAGACCAAACATCTAAGTTCCCAACTCACACGTGTATCTCACTGGGAAAATACACTACAGTGCCTTCTGTCTCCACTCTTGTCACTCGCTATCTATCTCTTCCTCTCTCTCTCTCTCTCTCTCTCTCTTTCTTTCTCTCTGCACTCTCTCTGCACTCTCTCAACCTCTATCTCTTCCTCTCTCTACCCCTCTCTACCCCTCTCTCTGCCTTCCTCTCTCTCTCTCTACCTCTCTCTCTTGCTCTCTCTACCTCTCTCTCCTCTGTCCCGCTACTCATGCCGCAGAGAGTCAAGTGTGAATGCACAGATGTGACAGATACACACATATACTGTAGACAGATACACACAGAGTGAGTGGCAGCAGCTTGGAAATTCAAACCTCCTCTGCAAGTCAATAATTACCTGTGGATCTGAGTGTTTATATAGTACGTAATATTCATACAGGACCAAATGGAAAGACCCATCCCAGTGGAGGGCCGGGCTGCTGCACCCTCATTCCAAACTCCTTCTCTCCCCTGCATCCTCGTCCTCACCATCTGCTCCGCTCACCACCGCAGGGTCATGTTTTGATCTCTTTACGTAAAGCACACTGAAGTGGCTCTCTGTATTCACAACGCCTCGTCTGTTGGGTTTGTTACATTTCGAGAGCTCAAAGCAAGGGAGCCAAAGTGAATGAAAACATAGCAGACGGCACACACCGATGCACTTCAATCAACCAGACACCCATCCAATAGAGAGGCAGTAAGGATGTTTATGATCGTTCTCCTACTGTTCGTGTGGGTTATGGCACTGTGGAAAGACATCATCAGAGGAAAGACACTCAGTAGAGGGAGAGGATCGAGCGAGAGAGAGAGAGGATCGAGCGAGAGAGAGAGAGGAGATGTAACCTTCACCGCTCACAGCCGCCCTATCTGCCTGGTTGTATCTGTCAGGGTTTGCAGGCTAACAGCCTGACAGGCATGTTGGGTAATGAACTGCTTCCCCCCCATCAGACGCCGCTCGAAGGTCAACCCAAAGGTCGCGACCCCGCTCCATCGCCCCCCCCCCACCCCCCCCCCTGTCCAGAATGAATTGTTTTTCTGCACGGTCTCGCCTCACTGCGTTTCGATCAGAAAGCATTTGTTGTCCTTTTCAGGTACCCCCCTCACGACCTGCCATCGTTGGAAACATAAACACAGAGCTCTCCTGACAACTTTGATCACAGTATCATTACTGTAACGTTTTGTTTTGAAATGAGTATAGATGGTTCTCATGGATGAGACCCGTTAACAGTGTGTTTTCTCTACCTGTTGAGTGAGACTGAAACTGCACGACAGAGAGCAGCCAGTCTGAGAACAAGCCGACGTATGAAGCTAGTGAGGACAACTCCATCTTGTGGAGACAACAGACTTTTAACTGCAACATGGACTATGCAGTTTCCCTTTGTGGACAGGGATACCTTTCAGACACAGCGTTTGACGGAAGAGTGTTTGTTCATTTGAGCTTGTGAAGTGAGTGTGTCTGTGCAGAAAAGATGACAGTCCTCTGTAGGATTACGCTTGTTAAAAACTGGGAGGATCATTAAAAATCTCTCCCACTCAGCTCATCATGGCACGCTCTTAAAACACAACTTCTTTTTGGTCTTTTCATAACGACTTTGTTAAAGACCCAGATGTCTGAATGGGTTTGAGTCTCTCATCTCGTAAACATCCGCCAGCCTTGAAGACACGACAGTGGATCAGCCATCATCCCACCCAACTCCCGCCCACAAAATCCAATTGCCCCTGATGAATCGGAAATTGATTGATCGTTATGAGTAGAGGCACTTACTGAGGTGATGAAGGCCCCTAAAAGATGAAAAAGAGAAGGGCGGGGGGCGGGGGGGGCGGGGGAGTAATGAGGAGGGGAGGGGAGGAGGGGAGGTGTCCTGAAGATGCATTATTAGATTTATAGATCCTTGTTTGGAGCACGGCGCTGAAACAGACTCATAAATGTTTTAGATTTAGGCTTGCAAATAAATATCCCCAACATGCCTTCTCAGCACACTGTAAATAACTCGAAACCCCTTTAATCATCCTCCTCCTTATATTTATATTTGGGATATTTATGGAAACTCATCGCTTGGCCTTGGAGTACTACTACGACGGTAATATCTTCATCAGTAATCCCTGTTAAACTCAGTCATCAACCAAACTAATAGACTATACCTGAGGTCTTTCTGTCACGGCGTGAAGTCAGAGATATACTGTATCAGGGCATCGCACAGTCCATTTAAAGAAGGGGCACAGAGCGTCTGTCCTTCACCCGTCGCTTCACTTCCTGATTGGAGGCTTGTGTTCAGTCCTCCCACAACAAACTGCTTCCCACGAACGCAGGTCCTGAGGTGGAGTGTAAAGGGTTAACCCTTTCCAAGAACATGATCATTAGCACACCACACTGCATGTGGGTTAGTTCTGCACACACTCTGGGAAAAAACGGTGTTATCTATTTTCTGGGCATGTATGTCACTGTTAGTGTGTGTTGTGTGTGTACTTGTGGGTGTGTGCATGTGGGTAGGCACGTGTGTGTGGTGTGTGTGTGTGTGTGTGTGTTAACCACTGTGTGGGTCTGGGCCCCTGTGAGTGGGTAGAGGTTTCACAGGAGAAGCTGAGCCACACAGCTGACCTTGCAGAGAAAACACATGCAATAATTTATTCATCGCTTATCACACACAAGTTCCTCTCTATCTTCTGGCTGTGAGAAGAATGTTCAAAACATCTCTTTCTCTCCGTCTTTCTGTCTCTGCTTCTCTGCTTCTGCTTTTTTGTTTTTAAAAGCCTGTTTGCCTGCCCTCCACCGACCTATTGATTTATCAACCTCCCATGTCTAAATAAAACCTAGATTGTAATCGTAATTGTGATCTAATCACTTTGTTTTCAGTGACTTCTACCACTCTGTCAAAATGTAATTAAACCTCATATGCTTCTCCTACTCTTCTTCCTCTCCTCTCTCTGTAAAAGCGCACCCGCTGGACTCCCTTGTCTTTTGTGTCTTTTTAAACCCCAGGGCAGAACACCTCTTATCGGACTGTCCTGCCAGCAATGTTAAACAAAATGACACAATACCCTGTGGGTTTTCCATTCAGTGTAAATGAGTTGTATAAAAACCAAGAAAGCACTTAAACACTCAACCCAGGAGGAGTGCGATGGGAGGGGGTGGATTTCATGATAAAAAAAGAAAAAAATTAAAGCAAAATAAAACACACAAAATGTGTTTAAATAGAACCCAACTCAATGTAATTTCTAAGGGAATGATCGACACTGCCAGAGTCCCGACCTTGAGATGTAAAGTGTCCCACAATTGCCTTCTTAACGCGGCGTGTTCCAGCAATGTCATCTCAATTTATGGAATCGTCGCTTTCAGAACAAGGGGGCAAAGAGTGCGTCTGCCTAATGTGTGTGTTTGCAAGTAATCAGCCTCAGTAATGACACCCAAATCATCTTCTGTGTTACTCTCAGGTCTGTGTGTGTGTGCTGGATGCATGAGTGTTTGCTTGAATATGCACCAAGACTTGCAATTTCATATTTAGTGAGGTGTATCACGAGTCTTGGATAGCATGCCCATTACTGAAGTGGAAATGGTCTGTAGTTAGTTACAGCCAGATGGATTTGAATTGCTTTTCTAAATCAATGGATGAATCATAAAGAGATGTGCAGTCGGGGGTGACTTGGGGCACAATTGTTGTCTGAGAATGATGTGTGTCGTGGAGACGTCCAGCTGAGGGTTAAACCACCACATCCACTGTTCAGTTCTGACATCACTGTTGGCTTAGCTTGACAGCCTGTCTCCCCCCCCCCTGTCTGGTTAGTGTGGGTGTCTGTGACGACAGCAACAGTACGATCACAATTAAACAGCCTCGTGGGGATACCTTAGAGACGTTGCTACCCAGCCTTACGCAGCGTCTATGGTCGCACAATGAAACATTCAATGAGTCGTACTCTGCCTAATTAAACTCTATTAGTTTAATTACCCCTGCCTCTTTCAAAGTAATCAAGAAGATTGTGTTCAGCCATGCGTTCTCTAACCTTCCCCACAAGGTGTTTGTTACACGTCAAGGGTACCGTCACCATGGCCACCCTATCGCTGTCTGTCGCTGTGGGGCCAGAGACCTCTCACCTGCCGCCCCCCCCCACATCCCCGGTGCGGTTCTTTCCGGGGGGGGTTTTCGTTACACAGCAGTACATCCTCTGTTCTGCTTTTGACCTACCGCACACCTGGAGTCACAGTCGCAGTCACAACTCTCTGAGAACAGTCGCACCTACTCTGAAACGTCATGGCACTCTACTCTTGAAACAGTCTGCACCTACTTTTAAAGTTAGCCCGGACTTGATCTCTCTCCGGGGGAGGTTAACGCGCGAGCGCTGAACCAGGGAACTCAGCGACGTCCTCCCAGGGTTCACCTTGATGACTTACCCACGGGTTACCTTGGCAATAACTCATCTCAGGCCATCTCATCATCACGGCCGACACTCTGCTTTCAGAGCCAGGGGAACCAGCCTGCGAGTGCTGGGAGAGCGTGGGGTGGGGGTGCAGGGGGGGGCCGAGTGAGGAATGTGACAGGGCGGTGAGAGCGTGTGATGGATGAGGGGAACACTGGAAGGCATGACAGGCCCTTCTCCAGGCAGGCTAGTCAGCTGGGATTTGCAAGTTTAAAAACTCTCAGCGAGGGAGAAATAAATGTGCTTTCTCACACCTCTGAAAAAGTGTTTGCATCGCAGCAGGCAAGTGTGTGGGTGATAGTGGCCCGCTCACCTATTGAAGGAGCATGTCTCCCATTGGCAACATTTCAGTAGGTAAACACAGAGGGATGGATAGAGTGATTGGCACACAAACAAACCCACAAAGCATACACCCACCCTTGCACACATGGATAAGAACACTCGAGACATCCCAGCCTCTACCGTAATCACCTCTAATTGCAGTTTACACACATCTACAATTTTGTACGACAGTTTTCAATTGATTCTGCAGGCTCTTCCCAGATGATACTCAAGCCAACCAGTTGACGGCCACTGCTCTATGTCTGGGGCATTCCTGGGTGCCAGGCAGCTTTAATAAGAGATGAGCTCCATCAGTGACCTGACCACATAATGGACCTCACACCCTGTCTGGAGAGTCGTGCACGTGTGTATTGTGGATGTGCACAGCTTTCAGTGTCTGTCTGTAAAGTAGTTTTTGTGTGTCTTTGTGTCTGTCTATCCCTGTGTGTGTGTGTGTGTGTGTGTGTGTGTGTGTGTGTGTGTGTGTAGGGTGCAGAGAAAGAGCTAGACGGGCTGAGCCCCAGGGAGGACAAGCCTGATCTCTCTATCTGAACAGGGCAGCTGTAAAAAGTTGTGGATGAGGAGCCAGCCTCTGTAGAGAGGACCCAGCCTCTGTAGAGAGGACCCAGCCTCTGTAGAGAGGACCCAGCCTCTGTAGAGAGGACCCAGCCTCTGTAGAGAGGACCCAGCCTCTGTAGAGTGGACCCAGCCTCTGTAGAGAGGAACCAGCCTCTGTAGAGAGGAACCAGCCTCTGTAGAGAGGACTCAGCCTCTGTAGAGAGGACCCAGCCTCTGTAGAGAGGACCCAGCCTCTGTAGAGAGGACCCAGCCTCTGTAGAGAGGAGCCAGCCTCTGTAGAGAGGACTCAGCCTCTTTAGAGAGGACCCAGCCTCTTTAGAGAGGACCCAGCCTCTTTAGAGAGGACCCAGCCTCTTTAGAGAGGACCCAGCCTCTGTAGAGAGGACTCAGCCTCTGTAGAGGGACTCAGCCTCTGTAGAGAGGACCCAGCCTCTTTAGAGAGGAGCCAGCCTCTGTAGAGAGGACCCAGCCTCTGTAGAGAGGAGCCAGCCTCTGTAGAGAGGACTCAGCCTCTTTAGAGAGGACCCAGCCTCTTTAGAGAGGACCCAGCCTCTTTAGAGAGGACCCAGCCTCTTTAGAGAGGACCCAGCCTCTGTAGAGAGGACTCAGCCTCTGTAGAGAGGACTCAGCCTCTGTAGAGAGGACCCAGCCTCTTTAGAGAGGAGCCAGCCTCTGTAGAGAGGACCCCAGCCTCTGTAGAGTGGACTCAGCCTCTGTAGAGAGGACTCAGCCTCTGTAGAGAGGACCCAGCCTCTGTAGAGAGGACCCAGCCTCTGTAGAGAGGACCCAGCCTCTTTAGAGAGGACTCAGCCTCTGTAGAGAGGACCCAGCCTCTGTAGAGAGACCCCAGCCTCTTTAGAGAGGACCCAGCCTCTTTAGAGAGGACCCAGCCTCTTTAGAGAGGAGGTTATCTCTTATCGGGAGGCTTTCCCAAAGAGAGAGCGAGGGATGACGGATGAAAATTGAAAGAGAAAATATAAGGTACTATTGAAGGTACAGTGTAAGAGAAATGGCTGTTAAATGTCCATTGGCACAGTGCCTGTGGGGAAATAAATACATTCCCTGACTTCATTCCACTAATTTTCAGCCAACAGGATCTATCGGTGAATAGCCCAATCAGACAAAGTACCTGCCGTTGTCGTTTCGATCCTACTGCGTTTAAATAGTCCTCTGTAAAGTTGATTGATGTACAAATCAAACACACACGTAAAATCCCCCCCCACCACACACACATGCTCACACACACATTGTCTGCACACATTTTCAGCGGAGGGTTGAAGCATTGAGTATCAACACAATGGAAAACACTGTGATGTAATTATTTTCTGGTTAGATGCACAGTGACAGAGTGATGTGACAGGTAAATAACACACCAGAGGCAAATCAGACTACACCTGTCCGGACTTGACCCCACTCCACCTGATAGCCAGACATACTGTCCAAACTGCCAGTTCTGTACAAACAGTTTTGGCCAATTAACTTTGTGATGGAAAAGCGAGGCAAGCCTACAAAAAACGAGAAAATTGAAAAATGCATGCCTGTGTCGTTCAAAACAAATGAGAAATTAATTTACCTCAAGAGAGTTAATCAAATGATTGTCAGGGATTTGATTGTGGACTAATTAATTTAGAGAGAGAAACAAGCTAGAGAGAAATAATGTTGCCCTAACTTCCCAACCAACATTTTCCACTCAATAAATAAAGACTTTTTGCTCAAAATGATATAATATCGTCTTCTTCAGTCACCAGTACATTCCCTGTTCGTTTTTGTGGACAAGGAAGACCTTGAGAAGAATGAAGAATCGGATCCGAGACACTTATAGTTCCGCAGGACCTAAACTCTATGAAATATAGTTTCATCGTTCTTCAGTTACCAAGAAGAGAGTTTCCCTCTCATGACCGTGCAGGCTGGTTGTGGTTTGCTGTCCGAATGATTAATCTTTTACATTATTTCACTCGGGAAGAAAAGCACCGCTGCCTATGTGGGCCCAATTACAGAGTTGACAACAATATCAATGAAAAACATGACTTATATTACCCATAAATAAATAAGAAATGAAAAACATGTTGAATAATCAGCCTGTAGGATATTCCAAAGTTTTTGGAGTCAAACGTTGTAACTGGTATCTCAGCAGGGAGAAACAACTGAACACTAAACAACTAAACATTAAAAACACATAGTTGACACGCTTGACAACGCGGTTGAACAGGCGACACACGACACTCCTCTAAGCGTAAATTTCAATATCCAGAGACTTGTGTCGGTGTGTCTTGCAGATTCAGACAGCGAAGGTCTCTGCGCGCTCCAGCGGTTAAACCCTGCAGCGTTCACACAGGAAGTGCTGACTCAGGTTTGTGCGGGGGCGACCCCAGAGAGAGGCGCCCGGGTCAGAACACTTGCCCGGGTCTTTTCACAGCAATCGGACGGAAGGGAATCCTCAGGATGTGTGTGTGCGTGCTGTAAGCACTGTGTTGCCAGGGGAGACGTGCGGTCCCCCAGCCGAGGCCGAGGGTGGCCTTCTGCATGCCGTGATTCCCGAGGATGAAGCTAAAGCTAAACCCTTCAAGCTGGAGGTCGTGGTGAATTTAGAGGACGGTGACGATAAGATTTTCGCTTCGTAAACAACACAGTGACAAAGTGTTCGATGATGAAGTCGTTCGAGTCAATCGTGCCGGTTGTGCAGCTGTGAATTCTTAAAGCTGCATCGATGTCAGATGCCCACCATCAATCTGAGGGTGTGTTTGTGTGTGTGTTGTTTGTTTTCTCGTAAAGCATGAAAATCATGTATCCAATTAGTGACCCATGCTCCAGAATAGGTTATCTGGACTGGCCCAGCTGGTAGAGGTCATAGGTCACCAATCAATCAGGTTTATTCGTCAGCATCTAATACAGTACTAGCTCTACAGTCTAGACAGACCCTGAGGGCAAGAGCACTGGCCACGCATACCACACACACGATCAAACACACGCACACACAATCAAACACACGTACACACACGTACACTCTCACACACAGAGCCCACACCCACACACTCTGTTCTTGGGGCGTGTGCTGTTGTGTTTGTTGTTGAGAGGATCAAAGGGGAACAGGTGTGTGTGTGTGTTGGGATGGATCAAAGGGGGACAGGTGTGTGTGGGATGGATGAGAGGGGGGTTGATGTGGAGCTGAAAGACAGCGTGTTCGGGTTTATTACCCAAGCAAGCTGGTAAGCCTGTTATGGTCAACTTTAGGGGGCCTTGACATGACCCACGGCTAAAAATAGCCCTAGCATACAAACAGGCTGGTGCCATGGCCCTGTTTCCACCTTGTTATTGACAGCCTGGCCCCCACCCCCATGAGATGACACACACCAGTCACCCCCACACACACACGCACACACTCTGTGACATAGATACGCAGTCTGCTACTCCATGGTTGATGGCCCCATGTTCTCCTCATCACATCCTCGCATTTCAGAGTTTCATAAATCACATCATTGAACACTCTGGTTCCCCCTTCAATATTATCCCGGAGAAAGAGAGAGAGAGAGAGAGAGAGAGAGAGAGAGAGACAGAGAGAGAGAGAAAGAGAGAGAGAGAGAGAGTGAATGTCACCCACCATTATGATTGTCTTCCATTTTCAGTGACATGAATGGGCAGTTCTCTCTCCCTCTCCCTCTCCATCCCTCACACGCACACAACACACACACACACACACACACACACCCGTAGTGAGACACAGACACACACAGACATAAATGCATGTGCAGCACACTCACATTATGTATGTAATATAGGGCTGCCTTGAGCCTTAGAGGGAAAAGTCATTGATGGAATATGTGTGATGAACAGGTCCAGCTGCTTGTTTTCCTCATCGACTTCACCCTTCCCCCGAGAACACCCGCACACACAACACACACACTCACACACACGACACACTCGCACACACAACCCACACACTCACACACTTCTTTGTTTTCTAGTCTAACTCACATTCTATTTATAGAAAGGTGTCCGGCATCGATTGAATACTTATTATTATAATTTAACTCAAGGGTTCCACCCGGCCCTGCGTTCTCTTTCTGGAGCCGGATACTCACAGTAAATTACAGTCCCCCACCTCTCCACATACACACACACAAGCACACACACACACACACACGAGCACACACCCCGCCCCTGCACTCCCTCCCCACACTTAATGCCACAGCAGCAGCAGCAGTACATTGTGCATGCAGGTCAACACGTCTGGTTAGCTTAAAGTTTCCATCTGCCCTTTGTGGAGAATCACAGGGAATAAGATTGGGATGATTTGTACCACTTCCATTGCACATTATAAGCACTTTGTTTTATCTTGCTGCTGTCTAGAGTACCCAGACGCATTACACATCTAAGATGTCAGCACGTTAGTCTGATCTGTAGTCCAAAATTGTTATTAGGATTTGTTTGTTGTACAGATGGACAGTGCATGTTTTTACCAAGCCTAACCCCATCATGTGCTGGTAGCAGTATAACCGTGTGTGTTGCGCGTGTGTGTGTGTTGCGTGTGTGTTGCGCGTGTGTGATGCCCGTGTGTGTTGCGTGTGTGTGGACGCTTGTTAAAAGGAAGCCGATGCATGACTGAGTGGGTGTACTTTACGACACGTGGGGAAAGGGAACCACAGGAGAGGCACGGGAACGAAGGGACGGACGGCCCACTCCTTCAGATGGCTCTGACTGGTAATGAGTGTGCACACACACACACACACACAACCACACACGCACACACAACCACACACACACACAACCACACACATGAACACACACCATTCAAGGGAGAGCGAATCATATCCATCAAGTGTAGACGCACACACACACACACACTCTCAACCACACACACACACACACAACCACACACACACACTCTCAACCACACACACACACACACCACACACACACACACACACACAACCACACACACACACACACACACACACACATGAACATACACCATTCAAGGGAGTGCAAATCATATACTGCATAAGTGTAGACACACACACACACACTCTCAACCACACATATTTACATTTACATTTTAGTCACTTGGCAGACGCTCTTATCTACATGAACACATCACTATTCAAGGGAGTGCGAATCATATACTGCATAAGTGTAAACACACACAAACACACACACACTTACGTGCATTACAAGGGGTAAATGCACAGGTACATTATCATGCCATGTCTATCCGGAGGTCATCAACTGCATGGTTGTGTAAAGAAACTGAAATCCAATCACAGTCTAACCTCAAATAAACAGGAATCAAATGTTAATTGGGCCGATAAGATATATTAATGACTCTGTCATTAAAGCGAGCTTGGGCCAGTGTTTGACTGACTAGATCTGCCCAAGAAGTGTTACTTCAGCATGATGCTGGAATTGGGGTTGCTATAGTAACAGCCCACACACACATGCCCGCATGATACTGGGAAATTAAAGATGCACAATCTCTCCCCCTCATAAAAAATATATATATCAGTTTAGTAGTCTTGGTAACCCACAGCGCATTGATAGAGTGGTTAAAAAAGTTAGCAATTAAAGACATTAGGCTGGTAAATCAAGTTAATCCTCTTACTCCAGTCCAGGGGCTGGTCTCTACTCCCAGAGGTAGGCATGCGACTGTGGCGTGGTGGAATACTAAACAGCAAACACACACGTTAACTCAGACTATCAGCCCACAGTGTGTTCATCAGTCCACACAGGACTGTGGTGCTACTGCACAGTACATGGGGTGCTACTGCACAGTACAGTGCACACTCCCTTGAACAATATATGTGTGTCTGTATGTGTGTGTGAGTGTGTGTGTGTGAGTGTGAAAGTGTATATGTGTGTGTGTGTGTGTGTGGGGTCAATACCATCTGATTTAGTGGGACATCACAGTACAGCAGAGTACACAGAACAACTTGAGAACTTTGTTGTTTTGTTATGTAATACAGGGATGGATTATGAGTTACACTACATGTTTTTTTATTATTTTGTTTTATTTGTATTTAGTTAAATATATTCACAAAGAGATTCAGCGTTTGTTAAGTTAGCTCATTATTCCTGTATATTTTTTGAGTTATAGTTCACATTGCACCCTAACATAAAGAATGCGACCTTGTCTTCCTCTGCTGTGAGCTACTTGCATGTCGGAGTCATTAGACAATGACATTTTGCCATGACAACCAGGTGAACGTAAAAAAAACCTTGGTGTTCAAGAGGACTGAGGGTCAGATGGCTGAGCGGTTATGGAAACGGGCTATTAACCAGAAGGTTGCCAGTTCGATTCCTGTGACATTGTGTCCTTGGGCAAGGCACTTCACCCTACTTGCCTCGGGTGGAATGTCCCTGTACTTACCCGTAAGTGGCTCTGGATAAGAGCGTCTGCTAAATGACTCTGACCAAGAGGACTACAGAGTCACAGATCACACTGCAGGATGGGCGTCTCCTCCAACTAAAGTCATCTACTTTGTGTCCCACCATGTGTGTGAGGGTGTGTTCTTTTACCATCTTTACACTGAGGATACGCTCAGTCGATGCACAGTTATTGATCTCTTGTCATTGGGGGGAAAGTACATGGAAGGTAAATCAATTACACACACACAGTGTATAATCAGGTTTCAGAAAAGCGCTGGGCGAAGGGGAATTGTTCCAAGTGACACACAAGCTATATGGGAAATATCATTTGTGTAATGAACACCTCTAATGTGAGCTGCTTGGGTGGATAGAAAGAGAGAGGGAGGGAGAGAGAGAGAGAGAGAAGGAGAGAGAGAGAGAGAGAGAGAGCGGAGAGAGAGAGAGACGAGAGAGAGACGAGAGAGAGCGAGAGAGAGCGAGAGAGAGCGAGAGAGAGAGAGAGAGAGAGAGAGAGAGAGAGAGAGATGCAGTTCCCTGCGTAGCAATTGAAGGATAAAAGAAGAACATTATTGAATAGACGTGTTTATTAAATTGAGAGTGGAGACCAGAGAGTCTGCCTGACACCTGCTCATCAGGTATGACAGGGCGTCAGTATGTTCAGAGGATGACTTGAGTCTCAGTGTACAGCGCTTTCACAGGTCATAGGTTTCTCGCCCCCCTCTCTCTCTCTATCTCTCTCTCTCTTGTACCTTCAAGGAACAAGGTCAAGTCATCTTTTCACTTTCTATGGATCACTTTTCCTACTGTATTGTGGGTCAATGGCCAACAACTGGACACTCGCAAGCGTTCCTATGGTCCTGTAAAAGCCAGCGTTCAATAGGGTGAGAACACATAAGACCTTTTAAACTAAATTGTTGTTATGTTTTCTCTTTTAATCCCATACCGTCCTGAAACAGTTGCTCTAGTGAGTCACAGATTACAAGCCTATGGATACTAAAACTGTACTAAAACTGGTTGACCTTTACAGACTGTGTGCGTTTTGTGTGTGTGTGTTTGTGAGAGAAAGAGGAGAGCCGTTCAGAGTTAGAGAGAGATGGACAGAGGTGAAATTGTAAAATTACAGTAGCCTATCATATTCTGAAACAAGCAACAGATAGAGATACATATTTACTTATTTATTTTAAATGTGTACTGTTTCACACAGTAGGAGAGCTAACTGTTCACACAGCCTGCAAACGGTCTAACTCTGGACAACCCATCAATACATTAAAACAAAGCGCAAAACAGCAGTGGATACAGATACTTGGATACGATGCCATAGTGTAGCATGTACTCATCGCTGACTGCACTGTTACCTAACTTATTACAGACAGATTTTTCTCGCGATTATGTTCCCTCTCGCTGACTATCGTCTGTTGTACCCGAGCGGAGAACGAATATGTTCTGTGTAGACTGAGTTCTAGTTGATCCGACGCTCCCCTCGGTCATGAAGCCTACAGACCAATCAAATTAGATTTCACTTCAAGGCTATGATGCAGCCAGCGCGCTCAGCGCCCCGCAACTCCTGCTGTAGTATACTGTGGGACGCTCCGCAGCTAGCCCCACGGTACGCTCATCCCGTTCCTTCCCGTTGCTTTTACGCGCTTGACGTCTGAAGATAGAAATCCAGTGGCCCTTTCTCGCCGCACGCATCACCCATCGATGGAGGTAACACTCTGTCCGAGAGTCCTCCGCATCCTCGGCAAAGCTGCCTTTCTTCGTTGCTGAGGATTCTAAGAGGATAAAACATTTTCCTCGGTCAATTTCAAACATAATGTGGGACAAACATCCAATAATTCAGCGCAGCGTCCACGGAGTGCTTGGGATAGTGGCTGCCTGACTACTGTGGATCTCGGATCTTTCTCTCTTTTCCCCATTGGAAAAAGAGGAGTTTGCATGCAAAAGGTGGTTTATTTCTGCAAGGTGAGACTCATAGTACATCATTTATAATTTACACTATTGTTATAGCTTTCTAAGGGTGCTACTTAAATGCAAAACGTGTGCTTTTAAGAGGTGTAGGCTGGTAAGTGAAGATTGTTTGAGATCCATGTTGTCCATAGAGTAATAAACCATTTAATTTGATAACATTGATTTGCGTCAGTATTGATTCATCTTGAATAATATATATATATAGGCTATAGGCGATTCAACAAGAAAGATTGGTAGTAGTCTTATCGACAAAAGCTTTGTCGATAGACCTAATCATTTGGCAAGTTTTTTACAGCCGTTGCCGACAGACTAAATGCAACACGAAATAGTGAAATAACCCATAACATAGTGATGAAATAATGTGTTTTATAAGAAAATAAGCAATCAAATGACTTAATTAAGTGACTGTAATTACAGTCAGCAGGCAGCAGACATGACACATTTTAAGGAACTGCCATATAATAGGAAACTGTTGCATCTTAGGCAACACGCTCTGGAAGATATGCATGAATAATTGAAAATCAATTGAACAAAAATGCCATTTGACAATATTTGAAAAGGCATGATGGAATATCAAACCATATGGTTTTAACCGAGTTGACGAAACTTATTGGAAATGAGGTCCCATATCCATTTGGCAAGCTTAATAGCCATAATAGCTTCTTCGAACCCTAACCTTGAGCAGCTAGAAGAGAACGATATCGATTTAGATTGGATGTGGCAGCGAGATAATACAAGTGTAAACTGTAGGTAAATGCACTCTGAATGGAAAAATACATTGAAAAAGATAAACTGCTTCTTAGAAATTACGTGAACCAAGCTTGAAATATCATGGTAAAACATAAAATGAGCTTCCCTGTAGATGGAATTTACTAAATAAATAAGCTACCATTAGCAACGTCCTGTTTCAGGGAAAAATGCCGAAAGGCGGTCGGCCAACTACGTTGCAGATTTTAATCTGTATTTTTTATCATGATGACCAAACTAATGTTGCAAATTACAAATTGATATTAGTTTGTTTCACAGCTTTCTAAATGAGTGGTTAATCTCGTGTTCTTGAAGCAGAATACTAGTGGAAACAGGTGCACCTGCCAGCTAAGCACAAAGATTCTGCATGTCCGTGATGTGCGCTGCATTAACTGTGCTGAGAGTGATATCATATCCCTTCTTGATACTAGTACTAAACCTGATCAAGTGTTCTCCACAAGATCTTAGCTTCATCTAAAATAAAAATAAACTCTCTCTTCTCTCTTTTCAGCCATGGAGGGACTTATCTAAGGAGGATCCAACATAATTAGGTTATTTGATCATTTTTCAATTTTCTTCTTTTACTTTCATTTCAAATCTTCTTGGGGTGAGCTTTCCCCCGTCCTCCAGTTCTCCATCACACTATGGCTGAGAAGGTTGGACCAGAAGGGCCCAAGCCCATCTCCCCACAGTCCACCCCTTCCCTCCCCCCAGAGCCCATCGATATCATCCGCACCAAAGCCCACTCGCGAAGGGTCCGTATCAACGTGGGGGGGGTTGAACCACGAGGTGCTGTGGCGGACCCTCGACCGGCTCCCCAGGACACGCCTGGGCAAGCTCCGGGACTGCAACACCCACGAGTCCGTCATGGAAGTGTGCGACGACTACAGCCTCAACGAGAACGAGTACTTCTTCGACCGCCACCCCGGAGCCTTCACCTCCATCCTCAACTTCTACCGCACGGGCAAGCTGCACATGATGGAGGAGATGTGCGCGCTCTCGTTCGGCCAGGAGCTGGACTACTGGGGCATCGACGAGATCTACCTGGAGTCCTGTTGCCAGGCGCGCTACCACCAGAAGAAGGAGCAGATGAACGAGGAGCTGAGGAGGGAGGCGGAGACACTGAGGGAGAGGGAGGGAGAGATCGAGTTTGATAACACGTGCTGCCCGGACAAGAGGAAGAAGCTGTGGGATCTCCTGGAGAAGCCCAGGGTCCTCCGTGGCTGCAAAGGTAAGCGGGAGGCGAGATGTGCAACAAACCAAAAAAAGACCAATCTGTCTCATCATCCCTACGGTAACACCACCTCCCCCTGTCTCGATTCCCATGAACAGCAGACCCATGTGAAAACATTCTACTTCTTCTATTCATGACAGATGATGGTAGTGGTTGTGTGAAAGCTGAATGGATCGATAATATATTCACATCAGGTATTTTTAAGGCATTCTTTCAGTTTTTCATTCCCCTCCCAGGCAGCAGTGGAGAAAGTTGGATTAGATACAGCAGACAACATGGGTCTCTGCGGGATTGTCGGCTCTAGCAGTGGGAAAAAAGAGGGGAGAAGTAAAGAAGTACAGGTTGAAGTGTCAGCTCTGATGTATATCTCAACAAGGAGCAGCAAGCATATTGGGTGCAGTGGACTCAGAGAGTAGACATAGATAAACGAGCGAGGGGAGCTTTACGTAGAGGGGGAAGGTGTCGGAACTGACAAAAAGTTACAACCAGGGCAGTGAGGCAGTGTTCAGTACACCAGTTCCAGTTGTTTGAATCTACTGTGTCGAGTTATGGAAGATGTAACGCTAGGGCAAGTCACGCTCTGACGTCTGACAGGCTGTGTCTCTACTCAGGGAGAACAGAACATGTTGTGTCAGTGAGTGAAGGGTGAAGCTTCTGTCTTAGTTTGGGAACCTCCTCTTCTCTCAGGCAGTAAATACACTGGCAAGGGATGGCAGACAGGTAAACCCAAGTCAGACACATGGAAGATAACGTTCTTCTAAACTCGTCCCGTTTTTACCATACAAGCACTGGACTTCTCTGGGGGTTAAGCATTGTTAGCGATGTGAGTGACGTAGGCCTCATCGTCACAGGAACCTCTCAGTGTTTCCCAAACGCTTTGTTCCCTCTCGCAAGGTCACTCTGCTAGCTTTGGGTATCCCCCACGGGTTTGGTTATCGCCATGATGCTATAATACCATGGTAACCGTGGTAACCAGCTGGCCCCACGTCGATTTGGGTCTGCAGACCGGGTTCCTCTTGTTTGCCCCCTCCGTCCCAGTGAGCCATTAGGCAGGCTGGCCTTGGTGAAATGCAATCACGGGTAATTTACGGTGTGTCTTCCGAGTACTGCTTCCATCTCTGAACTTGGGCTCGTATTTCACGTCCCAGGGAGAGGAGTCATAAACACATTGTCCTGCAGCTCGACGGGTGGACAGACGCAAGGCTAGCCCACGACCAAGAAGGGAAGGATGACTTTGTGCTATCTGAGGACAGTTGACGACCACTGCGTTCCATGGGGCATGGGAGCCACATCATGTGTGGTCACCCTCTCTCTCTCCCCCCCCCCACCCCCCCACCCCCCCCACCCCCCCCAAAGCAACGTCATCTGTCTTGTGATGGAGGCTTTCCCACAGCCGGGACAGGTCGGGAATCACATGCGATTTGATTTCAGCCCCCGGAGCCTCTGGTCTTATTTATGACGCAGGCCTTTGGAGGGAAAACAGCAGAAAGATGGTAATGACGTTGCCAGCACTATGCATCAAACTGGCACACAGGCTCACCCTAGCACAGGCTCGCAGCACATAGACTGTCACTTCCACTGTGCTCCCTCTTCCTTCACTGTCTCAGTTATGCCTTGATAAGCTCTGCCTGGTCAGACAGCATTTTCCAAATGAAATGGTAATTTGCTTCTTGCGAGGATCCACCTTAGCTCAGGGAAAGCGTTCATATCCAACCAGAGAAGATGTATTTCACATGAGTCAGATAGGATATGTGTCTGGCAGGGCTTCCTGCAAGTACAACTCCTCTGGCATCTGGAGAGTAATTTAATATGCCTTGATGCCTGTGATATTTACCGTGATTTAAATCAGGAATTGATCTCCTGTCCAGAGGTGTCTGAATGTTGCTGACCTGTTCATTATACGCTTGAGGGGAAGCCTGTGCAACTTCACAGGGAAATCCCTCCGAAATCAAATTACATTGACATTCTGTTGAGTGCTCCTGAAGGGGATCTTGAACGTGACTCTAATGGCCAACGTGGAGGCCTGTGATCATATCCAGGGTTAAGTGCTCAAGTGAGAACACATCTAGAGAAGAACTGTTCTCCAGGCATGCAGGCAGGCAGCCTGTTGTCAGGGAAGCCTCTTCCATTACGGACACTGACCCCAGTCCAAGAGAATGTCATCGCTTACACACCCCAGTGCTTTCGTATGATCTAACCCCAACCTTTTTCCAAATTCATCACACATTCTGTCTTTCTTTCTTTCTTTCTTCCTCTGTCTTTTGTCTCTCTCGCTCTCTCGCTCTCGCTCGCTCTCGCTCGCTCTCTCTCTCTCTCTCTCTCTCTCTCTCGTCTCTCTCTCTCTCTCTCTCTCTCTCTCTCTCTGTTCCCACTGTGGTGTTAGGTTGCTCAGGGCATTGTAGATATTAGATCCCTTTGCATACTTATTTGCGACACCTCTTTCCATGTAAACAAAGGTTTAGTATGAGAGGTCCGATATTTACAGCCAATGAAGCTAGTATTACAAGCATCAACAATATCAATAACAAACTCGGAAAGTGTGCAAGGTTACGAGTGGAATAAGAACAGATTAAAACATGAAAGAGTTGAGGGTTGCAATTAACATATGGATGAAGAAAGGGATGGAGATGAGTTCTGGAGAGGGTGCCCATCAGTAAAGTAAGCAGAAGCGAATATCAAGAGAAAAGAGAGAGGGAGACAGAAGGATAGAGAGACATTAGTGATGCCTCAGCATGCCCTGGTCTTTGCAAACCTATCTGCTGAATAATGAATGTCATGGTCAAAATAGGAAGCGGATTCTCTAATGCAGGGTCCCCACTGAGTTTCAGTATGGTACTCAGCTGTAGTGCTGCCTCACTGTTTACGGAGGGAGACAGAGACGAGAGAGAGAGAGAGAGAGAGAGAGAGAGAGAGAGATAGAGAGAGAGAGAGAGAGAGGTTAGGATTGGGGCTTGCTGTTCTACCTGGTGAAGGAGAGCAGTACACAGGCCTATAAATAGTCTCTCTTGTAATATAGCATCAATCTGAGGTGTTCAGTAGGTGCAATGCCGGCTGACACAGGTGAATTTACGAGAGGGAGATGCATGTCCTTACAAGCCTCGTGTCCTGAGTCTCTCAGACACAACAACAACCAAAAACTAATCTCAGTACTTCTGACTGAAAATACAAACATCATTAGTGGAGTTTTACGTCAGCAGAGTCCAAACAATGGAAGTGTAGTCTCCTCTTCACAGATGTCATGAAAAAACAAACGGGCAGCTTTACAGTGAAATCTAATCGAGCTTTATGTTGTGAAATTGCAGAGGCACTGGCCGTGTGTTATGTGAGTATGTTGGCTCAAGGGTTAAGGGGATATTGCTGAACAGCTGGGAAGCGTCTCCCTCCTGAAAATTAAAACCTGCCCCTCGCGGCGGGATCTTTACCGTCTGAGTCTCCAACAGCTTAACCACAGCTTGGACAACACAGTATCATGTCCAGCTAAATTATACAAGACAAACGGCTGCATCATCATCTAAATCTCAGACGCTTGGTCCTTACAAGATGTCCTTGTAAGGGGAGGGGAGTCAGGTGGCTGAGGGGTTAGGGAATCTGGCTAGTAATCAGAAGGTTCGATTCCCGGACGTGCCAAATGACGTTGTGTCCTTGGGTAAGGCACTTCACCCTACTTGCCTCAGGGGGATGTCCCTGTACTTACTGTAAGTCCCTCTGGATAAGAGCATCTGCTAAATGACTAAATGTAAAATGTTATGTCCTCTGCAGGATGTATCTTGTCCGCTGTTCCATACGTATCCGTGCCAACTGTGATTGCAGAAGTGAACCTTGAGCCCCACGTTGCCCCAGACAGGGAGCACTGCACCAGGGCTCTGGGGATGAGTCATGCCAGTGGCTGTAAACATGATACATGTACGTCAACAGCAAGCAACGTCCTACATTTATGGGATTGTTTTCAGCGGTTGGACCTTGTCCACTTCATTTAATATCAAAGATACACCTCTTTTAGCTTCCAGCACACTACAGACACCGCACACTTTTTTTTAAAGCGATTCATTCGAGGATTTATCGATGAACCTGTGATTGTGGAACTGTGTAATAGCCTGTTGGTTTATGCATACGTGTCTATCTGACCTGAACGATAGGATTGTTTGTCCGAGAAGAGATTTTTTTTGATGAGACAACCGTTTTTAGCGTTTATTTATGTGTGCTTTTGGAAAATGAATGATGTTCGAAAAACGGGCCGTAAATATTCTGGCATCACCTCGTGCCCACCCATTGGTGATTTAGTGAGAGGCTCAGAATGAACCTACCTGAGTTAGGACCATGTTTACCACGTTGTAAATTCATATTATGACCCGCAGCGTCGATACTTACCAAGTGCTCTGGTGGATCATTTGGAACAGCAATATACAGACTCAACACTTGAGACCTGAAATGTATTTGAGAAAGTTTACATGCGTAAAAAAGCTGTGGCGTTCATGTTAGAGCTGGGAATCGTCACAAGTTGTGTTATTCATCAGAAGTTTCCGTTTATTGGTCTCTTCTTTTCTTATTTGGACCCCTAAGAACCCATCTGAGCAATCCAGAAGCTCTCAGAGAGATCAATGGCTCCCCTCCCAGACATTTCAAGTAGCGTTTTCTTTTCTCCACACATGAGCAATGTCCAGATCTGTATTTGGTCTTAATGTGGATCTGCACCATTACTCTCCTCTTGATCTAATAAGCTGCTCTAAGTGGGTGTGCCAAGGCTTGGGCACAGCCACACAGTCACTGCTGCTATTCTGCCCTCCCACGCTTCGGGCCTACAGAAGTGAAGCAGTCAAAGTCTGTCGGCTCCAGATAGATGATGATCGTGTCTGGTGGTGTAGCAGTGGCTGTGCCCTACAACAAGCATCGTTGCAAACACAGTGTTTGTCTTGCACATACTGTCATAATGTAATATCTAATCAGTCTGAATACATAAATGTTTTAATAATTGGATGGATGTGTCATCTTCAGGACTGGATACTGACTGGTTTTTTAACATGCTTGGACGGGGTAAACGGCTCTCATTGTGTTGATGGGTGTGTGTGCTTATGTGTGTGGTCCTGTATTAGAGAGAGAGAGAAAGGGCTTCAGTCAGCAAGTCAATGCCTCTCTCTCTCTCTCTCTCTCTCTTCTGTCTTCTCCTTCTTCGTCTCTCTTCTCTCTTTCTCTCCCTCTCTCCCTCCTCCCCTCTCTCCCTCTCTCTCTCCCTCTCTCTCCACTCCGCTCTCTCTCTCTCTCCCCTTCCCTCTCTCTCTCTCTCTCTCTCTCTGCTGCCTTCTCCTCTCCCTCTCAAATCTTCTCTCCGTCTCCTCTCTCATCTCTCTCTCTCCCCTTTCTCTCTCTCTCTCTCTTCCCTCATCCGTCTCTCTCACTCTCGTCTACTCTCTCTCTCTCTCTCCTCTTGTCCCTCTGCCTTTTCTCTTCCCCTGTCTCTCTCTCATCCCATCTCGGACTCAGTCACACGGCAACCCCTACTCTCGACAATCCCCGACCTCTCCTCCCCTGCTCGCTCAAAGACTGCAGTCTTGTGGCCTCGTCCTCCCCGAATTCTCAAGACTCTCAGGATCGTCATAGCGCCATTTCCCTGATTCACTACACTACAGGTCCCGTTATCACTGCCAATAGCTGATGGCATCTCTTTCCTTCCCGTCTCCTGTACTCTCTTCTTCGAGATCTACAGCTTTCTTTAATTCACGTCGGCTCTGCGGACACCTACGCTCTTTTCCCTCTCTCCTCCTCTCCAGCCCATGCAAACGTCTTCACGGAACACAGGGAACACTGAGTGCTATCGAGAACCTCTCACGACCCTCCCACAAGGGGGGTTATTCCGTAGTTCCGGCTTATGTCTACTCTCGGGAGTCCCTCGGTTGGTCTCGTCCCTCTCTAGTCTTACCGAAGGGTAATTCAGCTTCGGTACTCGTCTCTCTCGGCATGCGATACTTAACCTATAGCAGCATAACGCTGTAACTAGACAGCATCGTCGGACCTCCAGAGCACCGGCATGGCATGCCTTTGGCTCGGCTCTGGTCTCCTTCCTCGCATCGTCTCATGCATCTCTGGACTCAGAGGCTAGCATGGTCGAACCCAGCGCTTAAAGCCCTCCACTATTGATGACTGGAAGGTGCAAAGAGTGCGCCAACGTCTCTGTCGAATCATCGTTCGGGGACCGATAGTAAACGAGGGAGATGGATAGAGACAAGGGGCGGGATCCAAGTCTCTGAATCGATCGAAGGCAAGGAAATCGTCTCGAGTCGGATCGAGAACCTATCCCGTTGCAGGTCTCTTCACCTCTCGCTACAGGGGCACAATACGGCGCTTCCGTAGCTAACTCTCTCTTTTCTCGACTCCCCGATCTCATGAAACTCGTCGTCTTAAAAAGAGCCTCTCTGCCGGTCCGCAACATCTGCTCTGCTCGGGCAGTACCAGGAGACTAAAGATATGAACCGCGGTCGTGCTCACCAAAGCCTCCGTGCCTAGCTCTCTACAACTTGCCGACAAAGCATCAGGGCGTCTCAACTCTCAGCAAAATCCAGAGCTTGCCGTTCATCTACATCGAGTTTGATAGCTGGGCCTACCGAATCGATGAAAGAGGACCCGAACTCCATGAGTCATTCACGTACGCGGGGAATGGAATTTCCCGGTCCCGCTCGAATCATCATTAAAATCAACACCCTCCTAGGACATGGACAAAAGGCCTACCAACGTGCGTACACTGGACCTCTTACTCTCTAGCTCTCCCGCTTTTACTCAAGTACAGGGCTGCTCACTCTCTCTGGCTCAGCACTCGGATCTAAACTCTTCGTCGTCACACAAGGGCCAGTTCTCATCCCGTTCGACGAGGGGGTCAGCTCATCTCTTGCAGGTCGCGAAGTTCTCTCGTCGGCCTGCGCTCTCAGCCAGTACCCCGAAATGCGGAGATCGGTACATCTGACGCTCGGCGACGGGTCCAGTCAGAGGGCGGAACTCTCTCTCAGAGGAGAACGCGCGTCGGGACGATACAGATACGTCTCGCTCGTGTGAGGTCGTATCTCCTCCTCATCTTACTTGCTCTCTCATCGTAGCCATATGGTCACAACACTAGCACTCTCTTGCATGGCTCAAATCCCCCACCATCCATCGTGACAAAGCCGTCTAAACTATCCCGTAGAGGTGCTAGCACAGAGCCAAGTCCTCTCTCTTTCTCTCTCTCTCCATCTGAGGCGGCCATGAAGCAGGTTGTAACCCCGACTTTCATTACTATCCTTTTCATCTCGGCATGAATTGTGGTCCTGTCCTTAGAAGCTCGATCGATAGGCATCGGCATTTTTGAAAGAAGCCTTTCAGCTTGTTGCACAAATTGATTCTTAGCTACTTCACTTTGCTTATGTCGTGAAAGCCCTGGCTGTCTGTACCACTCCGGCCTGGAATTTGTGTTTTCCTGAACGGGCATTTGACTGTGTTTGTGATTCTGTTATCATGTATTACCAGTCTTTATTTCTGAGCTGTATGCTTTCCTAAACCCATGCTCTTCCACAAACTCACCCAGGTCTTATTCAACTGCTTTTTATAATAATATGAAGTTTACGAATGAAACAAACCCTATATACCCCACAAAACCCTAGGGCCTCCCTGTATATCAGATCTAGTGCCTTAGTGCCTTTATCCGGTATCACACCAGGCCAGCTAGTCATTTAGGTAGAGTACACCTCCTTCAGTTCCTGGCTTACGTAACCCTTTCCACCGGGGCCCATCTAATCAGCACAGCCTTGCATTTAGGCAGCAGCTCCCAAATCCTCTTTAACCCCTGCATTGGTAATCAGATAAGAGAGAACCTGCTAGATTATGAGTGCCATGATCTTGCCTGGAACTGGCCTCACTGGAGCTTCTATCAGCTGGATGGTCCCTACATGCGGGACTCACCCTACCCTCCCCTCTCACCCCTCCCAGACCCTACCCGCAAACCCTCCCTACCACCCCTCTCACCTCCCTGCCCCTCCCCATCCCACCCTCCCACTCACCCACCCTACCCTCCCCACCCTCCTCTCCCACCCTACCTGCGGGACACACCCTCCCCTCCTCAACCTCCCCTCCCTCCCACCCCACTCTACCCTCCCCTCCCCTCCCACCCTCCTCTCTCACCATACCCTCCCCTCCCTCTCACCCTCCCCTCTCACCCTCCCTCCTCTCCCCGGATACTGGCCATGTCTTTATCACAGCGGATGGGATTATTTATTTTAAGTAACCTGGTCCTGTTGTGGCCATGTATCCCTTAGTATCGGGCCAGTTATATGACAGGCATCATGGAAACATTAGGGGGATGCAGATTATAGGTTTATCTCTATTGTTAGTGCACTTCCTGGGCACTCCGTCAGCTATATACGCTGTGGTCCTGAGGGAATATTGTAAAGTCGGCACTTCGAATGTCTTTCAGAGAGATTTCGTTTAGGAAATGACCAACTTTTAAGACCTCATATAATTTTCATAGAGTCCTTTGTTGTGATGAGCAGAGCAGGGGTGGAGAGTCTAGACATGAATAGAAATACAAATGACTACACTGTTTAATCAGCTGAAACCTTTTTAATGTACAGTAGATGAAAATTGTGCTATGAATGGTGGAGGTTAGATTATCTCCTGGGCTTAGGGCTGAATAGATCTAATTTGCGGTTTAAAGTACAGGTAGCTCAGGGTCACTCCTCCATGAAGCCGTATAGTTAGGACAGGCAGACACTATTGATCACACTAAGGTGATGTCTCAGAGCGTCACCCCCAGGGTCACGTTCCCACCGTCAGGCAAGACAAAGTTCTGGAAGGCAACACAGCAGAGAACTGTTCAAGCAGATGACCCTGAGAAATTGACCTTTCAGAAAAAGAAAAGAAAAGTGTGTTTCTGGTTAATTCTCAAATACCCGTTGATCTGGGGGTTTGAAAAATTGAAGGCTGGGCAACCCTTTACTTTCTCCTCTCTGTCTCCTCTAACTCTCTACTCTCTCCTCCTTCTCATCTAACTCTCTACTCTCTCCTCCTGTCTCCTCTTACTCTCTCCTCTTTCCTCCTGTCTCCTTTAACTCTCTCCTCTCTCCTCTCTCATGTAACTCTCTATCTCTCTCCTCCTGTCTCATCTTCCTCTCTCCTCTCATCGTCTTCTCTCATCTAACTCTCCTCTCTCCTCCTGTCTCCTCTAACTCTCTCCTCCTGTCTCCTCTAACTCTCTCCTCCTGTCTCCTTAACTCTCTCCTCTCTCCTCCTGTCTCCTCTTCCTCTCTCCTCTTTCCTCCTGTCTCCTCTCCTCTCCTCTCTCGTCTTCTCTCCTCTAACTCTCCTCTCTCCTCCTGTCTCCTCTAACTCTCTCCTCCTGTCTCCTTAACTCTCTCCTCTCTCCTCTTCTCTCTCCTCTTCCTCCTTCTCCTCTTTCCTCCTGTCTCTCTCTAACTCTCTCCTCCTGTCTCCTCTAACTCTCCTCCTCTCCCCTCTAACTCTCTCCTCTCTCCTCCTGTCTCCTCTAACTCCCTCCTCTCTCCTCCCTGTCTCTTTGCCACGCTCAGTTCTATTTTGCTTCTCCATCTCCCATGGGGCCTTGCATGCCGAGGAGCCCTGGCCCTGGTGCAGCTCCCTGGCCCTGATGTCCCGACACTACTGGCCTGGCCTGGGGACATGTCGTGCTGGACCTCACACAGTCTGACGCTTGGGTAGTAGACATTGCAGGCGAAAATCACAAGGCGTGGCTAATGCTGATTTGGTTATCCTCGCCATTTAAGGGGACTCAGAGGGGTTTGATGGGTGGAGAGGAGGGGGAGGCCTGGGTGAGTTTGAGCCGTGACAGAGCTGCAACAACATGGAATTCGAGGCACACTTTCCTTAAGCCGTTTCGAATGATTGCAAATAATGTATTTGGAATGATTTCAAATCCAACAGTGTGCCAAATACAGTTTTGGGGGATTTTAAATACACGTACACAAACATTGCTTCCTCTCCCTCCTCTCGTCCCTCATCCTAGCGATCCTCTCCTACGAAGAGAGGGGGAAGGGAAGGGTGGTGGGGTGGGTGGGTGGTAGAGAGTCGTAGGAGTCATCATTCTTAACACTGTGAACACCAGGTCTCCATTACATGCTTCACTAACCCCCCTCACACACACACTATCCCAGCAGACATGCACACCACACACACACACACACTCTATTTCATTCTCTCTGTCTTTCTCTCACTAGCTTACTCCCTCACTCCGACAAACAAGCACACACTTATACTCTCTCTCTCTCTCTCTCTCTCTCTCTCTCTCTCTCTCTATCTATCTCTCTCTCTCTCTCTCTCTCTCTCTCTCTCTGTCCTTCTATCTTTGTCTCACGTACTTTCAATCACACTCAAATCCCCTCTCTATCTTACCCTGCCTTCAAGCACACACTCACATACAAACACACACACATACACACCTTTCTATCTGAGAGCCTTTAATGACTGCTGACCCAGGAAGGTTTTCCTAGGGTGCCACAACACTGTTATAGTCACACTGTGCATCTCTCCATCTCTCATCCTCTTTTTCTTTGTATGTCTACACCTCTCTCACCTTTCCGTCTCTATGCCTTTCTGCCATCCCCCTTTCACTCTACATCACCCACCCTATCTATGACTCTGCATTCATCTGAATCTCCCTTCATCATTCCTCTTTCATCTCTCTTTCCTCCCCTTGGACCCCTCCGCCCCCTCTGCTCTTTTCATTCTCATGTCTTCAGTTGCTCGTGGTAAAGGATGAAATTGACGTTTTACATCTCCCAGGAAGTGTATGGGCACTCTTAGGCAGCTCTATATTTGGCTCTCGGACAATCATGTTTGGGATTCAGCACCACGTCGCCACGGCTCGCACTCCTTCAGGTGCACCAGCTCTCTTCCTCCATTAACACTTCCTGAAAGAGCCAGCGCGGGCCACAGGAGTTTACGGCGCAAAGTGCAACAAGACATGGCAGCCCGAGAGGGTCACATTAACGACGTAAAAACACAGACACCTTGACAAATAGTCTCCCCCAAAAAAATCCATATATGTTTATACCACCAATGAAAAAACAGGTCATTTTTCTTCTCCGTGGTGTGATTCTGTGCCTGTCAGTCTGGAGGAGGTCAGGAGCCGGGGGTGGAAAACAAATAAGAAATCAACTTCATTTATCTTGTTTCCGCGGAAATGCCGTGTTTGCATAGTTTCCATGGAGATGGTGTTGCACCATGATGACTTATCTTACCCGGTTCTATTCATCTCCAGGCAGGCTGTGAGAGAGAGACCAGCTGGTTCCTCACCCCCACGATCAGCCCTGATGCAAATGGAGAGAGAGACACAGTTGATCCTTCTCCTATCAGGGATCCAGCCTCCTCAGTCGTCTCTCTCGCGCGGCTCTGCGCTGAGGGAACGCAGGGTGATTAGGGACGATGTCTTCAGCGTCCGGGCCCGGCTCTCGCTTCTCTCCGCGGCATGCGTCTTCTCCCGGGCGTTCTGTTTGTGTCGAGAACGCCGAGGCACTTTCACGTCGGGAGTCGTCGAGTCTCGCCCTCAGAGGTGTGAAGCGCTCCTTGACACTTTGACGGCGTCTGTGTGTGCCGTCTGCCTCGTGTGCTCCGTGGAGACGCGAGTGAAAAGGAAGTCATTACCGTCCTCGGAAGAGAGTGTTTTCTCCACAGCACACAGGGCCGCTTGAACGAGACCAGGGTGAAGGACTGGATTCGGAAGAGCAGGGGGCGGGGCGGCGAAGGTGGTTATGCCTGGCGTTCTCTTTTACAAAGCAACCACGTTTTCATATTTCATTACATTTTGATGGCCCCTGTGATTGGATGAAAATGAGGCCGATTTAGCTTGAAATGAGGATATGGGTTTTATAATCACGGCTTGGTAATCACAGCTGAGAGGAACCTGCAGGGAGGTGCTGTGGATGACTCACAGGAGCAGCGCAGAGCACATGCATGAACACACACACACATACACTCCGGTGACCTCTGCAGCCAACACCTGGTGTCTTTGAGAAAGAGAACGAGTGATCAGATCGCCCACTATTCTTTCCCCCCACAGCCCCACAGCCCAACAGCCCCACAGCCCAACAGCACCCCACCCACACAGCCTCACAGCCCCCCAGCCCCACAGCCCCCCAGCCTCACAGCCTCACAGCTTCACAGCCTCACAGCCCCACAGCCCCACAGCCCCACAGCCCCACAGCCCCACAACCCCACAGCCCCCCAGCCCCACAGCCTCACAGCCCCTGCAGCCCCCCAGCCCCACAGCCCCCCACCCACACAGCCCCACACAGCCCCCCAGCCTCACAGCCCCCCAGCCCCACAGCCCCCCACCCACACAGCCCCACAGCCCCACAGCCCCACAGCCCCCCACCCACACAGCCCCCCAGCCCCACAGCCCCACACCCACACAGCCCCCCACCCCCGCAGCCCCCAGGCCTTTGAGTGCTTTCCTCCACAGTAACCAAAGTCAAGAGCACCGGCCTGGCTTAGGGCTCCAGTGTGAGGGGAGGAGGTTAATTAACATGAGACACTAAAGAATCCCAGGGGAAATTTAAGAGGAGAGAGACAGATAACACTGTGGTGGACATGAGCAGTCTGTAGTCGAGTTAGCCGTAGTTTTAGCTAGAGGGTGACAATAACATGCCTGCAGTACAAATGGGTCCTCTCTATCCATGCCTCCTTCTCTCTTTCGCCTCCCTCCCTCCCCTCTCGTTTTTAACACCTCTTTCCACCTTGTGATCTTCTCCCCCTCTCCTGCTGCTCCCTCTCTCATCTGTCATCTCTTCTCTTTCCCTCTCTCCGTCTCTCTCTACATGCTGGGAGCGTCACCAGGGGCGGTGCTGCCAGCTGTTTGCCGTCCCTGCGTTCCCCAGGAAATGACACGAGATATTATTGTCTCTCCTTCACACTCTGTGCAGCGCGGGTCTCACTTGGGCTGGGTGAATGAGTGACTGACTGACTGTAAAGACTCAAAATAGAAAACAGTTTTTCCCCTTTTTCCCCTTTGACTTGATTTTAAAGGTTAAGGAACGACAGACTCGTGTTCCAGCTGATTGTGACCGCAGCACACATTATTCTGATAATCAGCCCTGAGTCTCAATAGTAGACCCTTGAGTCTGCTCTGCAGGGCTGCAATGATCCTCCCGTCCTCTGGGGGGCCTGGGGAGGCATTGGCTGGGCCTCCAGGCTCCTCACTGGGTCTGAAATCAGCTTAGTTAGGCTCTGTGGGAGGCAGGAGACAAGGGCCCGGCCATGGAAGGGGTTGAGCAGGGACAGAGACGTGCGTGCAGACCATGTGACCTGTGTCAAGGCTAGAGCACTGGAGTGCTCCACTGGTCGTCCAATCGCTCGCCTGAAAGGGATGGGAATTAGCGTCTGTCACACTTCACAGTTCAGACGTGTTGTCTCTCAGAAGGAGGTGGCATGGTGACAGAGGAAAGGGGAACTAGCCAATGCAAGGGTCACTTCCTGGTTTATTTGTATTAGTCAAAGTGGACTTTGTACGTTCCCATTGGCTGTTGAAACAGAGTTTCACACCAAACTATTATCCCACTCTTCTCTTCTTTCCTGTTCATGTCATCTTTCACAGACTGGCAGCCTACGCCATGACAGTTTCTTTTCTCTTTTCTTTCCCCTAGTCCCCCGTCAGTCAGTCAGGGCAGATCACAGGGGATTTGGCCATTTGGATGTCGACATTTGGAGGGAGTGCTCGGTCAAGATCGATGGGGTGACTCTCAGATATCGACTGCTGTGGTAAAAAGCACTCCTGTCTCCTTGTGATTGACTTGAGGCTGGGGAGCGCAGGCCCACTGCAGCAAACACAGGTGCAACACAGAGGGAAACACAGGTGCCACACAGAGGGAAACACAGGTGCCACACAGAGGGAAACACAGGTGCAACACAGAGGGAAACACAGGTGCAACACAGAGGGAAACACAGGTGCCACACAGTGGGAAACACAGGTGCAACACAGAGGGAAACACAGGTGCAACACAGAGGGAAACACAGGTGCAACACAGAGGGAAACACAGGTGCAACACAGAGGGAAACACAGGTGCCACACAGTGGGAAACACAGGTGCAACACAGAGGGAAACACAGGTGCCACACAGAGGGAAACACAGGTGCAACACAGAGGGAAACACAGGTGCCACACAGAGGGAAACACAGGTGCCACACAGTGGGAAACACAGGTGCAACACAGAGGGAAACACAGGTGCAACACAGAAGAAAACACAGGTGCCACACAGAGCGAAACACAGGTGCAACACAGAGGGAAACACAGGTGCCACACAGCGGGAAACACAGGTGCACCTGGAGGTGTCTACCCTCTCCCTCCAGCCTGAGGACTCTCTCCTTCTCTCCTTACTCTCCGTTTCTGACCCTGACACTTCACTTTCTCTTCTCTGATTTTCTCTCACCGTTCTTGATGACCTGATGCCTTTCCTTTCTGCTTTTATTTTCATTCTCTCTTCTCTTGGCCTGCCTCCCTACCCGCCCACGCTCTGGTCTCCTCTCTCTCCTCTCTCTCTCTCTCTCTCTCTCTCTCTACTCTCTCATCTCCACCCTCTCCTCTCCTCTCTTTCCTCTCTTTCCTCTCTCTGTCTCTCTCTCTTTCTCTCTGTCTCCAAAACCAATCTGCCTCTCCAGCCGACAAGCGTAATGAACATTTATGGGAGTTTTCCATCGAGCGTTTCACTTAATTTGCCATGTGCTCTACCATAAGGTGCAGCCCAGTACCACTAGCAGCCCCTCAGCCCACCCATGTCCACTCTAGGGCCTGGGGCGTGCTGGTATTAACCATTGTTGTTGGCGCTGTTCCTGGTAAAGATTTTTTTAAGTGTACTTGTCTCGCCATAAATCCCCTCTAAGTATCATGCCAGTATCTAAAGGCCAATGAGGTCATCCACTTCAGTGCCAGCCTAATAAATAGTATTGAGAACTAAATAACACAACTTCTGCTGATGGATGGACGACATGAAGGTAGCGTTGCGTGGTCTTCATGGCGATGAAGGGCCTTGAACTCCTGGCCCTCCTAAGTTCCTCTGAATGGACAACCTGTTAAGAGGGTGCTAGTAACTTAATCACACTAAAGCTGCTTTTACGCTGCATTAATGTGGCCGTAAAGTCATCTTAAACTGCATATACGGCCAGCATTTAAAAACAAGCTTAGTACTCACTTAAAGCATGACCCATAGCGCATATGCTTGGCGCCCAACCACTCCACCAGAAGTGGACTGAACGTCTTTACGTAGCGTTGAGTGGAACCTGTAACAACCCCAGTGCAATCACTGGGGAGAAATCCCCAGAAATCTCCTAGGTTTTGTTTTTTCGGACACACCAGTGAGATTAGACCCCCCCCCTGATTTAAACCTATACATTCTGAATGAGCAGAGGCTCATGCGGATTATGTTCACGGATATTAAAGCGGGTGATTCATCCTCTCGGTACGGACCATGTTATGACTTCAATATGTATTTATTCCTCTTTCTTCGCATGGAATGCTTGATGAGGCACTAGCTCTTAATCTGTCTGAAAACAGCCTCTGGTCAACCTGGATTTGGGGAAGTGAGGCATATGAAGAGATGACCGTGTTTTAATGACTAGAGTAGTCTGTTTGTGTGTGTGAGCGTCTGTGTGTGGTCTCTCATGTCTCACTTTCATCTCTAGAAACGCTCTTTAAATGACTCTTTTTGTTGGGAATTTACAGAAATTAAAGCAGTATAGTTGCTGGAACGTTATCGCAAAGGACAGAGATGAAAGCTGAATAAGATGATGGGGGTTTTCCATTCCTTTCACACTAACTCTCTTTGCTTATAATAGTACTATCTACTGAACTTTTAAGTTGGCAGACATATTCTACTGACTGTCCGTTCAGGAATGCACTGATTGTTTTGGAGTTCACATTTCAAGATACTGTATGTTGCTCGCCAACAAAGTAGAGATAGTCAGTTCAAGGAACTAAACTTTAGTGTTCATTATATGAGTTTATATTACTATTATTTTCCTATTTTTATATATAATTTTCATATGATGTTTGATGGAACAGAATAGAAAAGAACCAGAGCTGCTAGATTTGGGGATTAGGAATGATATCTATTGCAACAAGAGAGGTAGGTTTTTTGAGGAAGAGATTATTTGACAATCTTCTATAAATTCCGGTAATCTTAATTTCATGTCCCAAGTATAGTACGGTCCCCTCCAATCCCCCTCCTGTCAGCCCTTCTGTCCCGCCACCAGCCTGATGTTGTGTTGTAATCCGCTCTGACGTAACCAAGTCTCAGTAACGGAAACAACTCGTTGGTTCCCATAACGTCAGCACCACCTTAGCCTCGTCTGCCCCCCTCCCTGTTGTCATGGCAGCGTTTACGTGATCGTCAACTGCGACAATCTTTAATTAGTTATCGGGGTTCTCCGTGTATCAGATTAGTTCTTAAGTGGGCCAGAGGCTGCCTAATTAGATAGGCCCGGATTTGGGCCGGTGTGGAGGCAGAGGAGGGGAGACTTAGAGTGAGAGGGTTACAGGACTAACTGTATTACACTGGGGTTCAATGGCTAATCCGAAGCAATTGCCTTCCCTGGAAATGAGAGGGGGAGTAGAGAGCAGACAGGGAGGAGGCCGACCGACGGAAAGAGAGATTAAAGAGAGGTAGAACAGAAAAGAAGAAATGTTTGGAATGTATTTTCCCCAAACTTTTTTTATTTACTTTAATTTTTAACTTACTTTCATTTTATTTAGTGTTCGTTTTTTTACTATCAACTTTTTGGTGTCGGGTTGCGTGTGAAAAAGTTTTGAAAGGTAAAAAAAAAGAGAAAAATATGTTTCGAAAGGTTAAAAAAATATTTCCGCACTTCTG
>CAEFZP010002538.1:157500-185000 GCA_903064625.1 Mallotus villosus | reverse complement strand
TTTTCCCCTTGGACACCATAAACCGTGTCTGGCTTGTCATTGGGCCAGCTGGAGCGTCAGTGTTCCGAAGCGGCTGCCCAGGTGCCCTCGCATCAGGGAGGACACCTCCGAGGCCTAACGAGCGAAGCAACAAGTGGAGGGAAATATACGATCCGTACCATCGAGCGTCTGATTGGAGAAACTCAGAGAGGAGTAATTTCAAAGTGCAACCGAGTAGTTCATTAAAAAGGACTTGGCAGGTCGGCTGCGTCAGGGCGCGGGGGTCAGGGGGTTGACCCCCCCTCCTCCTCGTTCTGGCGCTGGCAAGGACGGAGGGACATGTTGCAGCTGTGTCCTCCTCGTGGTGCTGGCCCTGGGCCCAGGCCCAGGCCCGGCTCACTCCGATAGGCCTCTTCTCCAGGTCCACGGTCTGCCTCCAATCCCCTTTAAGAGCACCTGCACCTGGTGCCTGTTCTTAGCACAATTGATTTCCACCTGTTGTTGTGAGGCTATGAAAAGGGAGCTGGGGAGAACACAGAGACAGTAGTTACACGCTGTCATTGTTAATGAAGCAGGACAACATTGTGGACTCTTCTTATCTCTCCCCTCATTCCCATTATGAATACCTGTTTCCACTGGTGTTGTGTAGCTTCTGATTCCCTGATGGCTCCTCTCAATCCATCACCAGTAATCAAAGAGACTCTGGCAGCCATACGCTCACAGAAGCTGCCAATAAGCTGCTCGCCGCCACGGACAACAGAACATTCTGGAAGATTGGTGCTCTTTTTTTTGTATTCCATCAGCGCTGCTCAGAAGGTTATTGTCTTTGATGTTCTGTCCAGATCTGGAGTCTGTAGTGAGCTCTGTGAGAGACACAGCAGTGATGCCAGAGTTCATAACGAGAGTTTGGGGGTTTTCACAGTAAGTAGGCACTCATTATGACACCTGAAGGGGAAAGGGTGAAGGGGGAGGGGTGTGTGCGTGCGTTTAAAATTCACTTAACCTCTTTAATGTAAGCTGATTTGATCCCCTACCATCCCCATCCCAACTGCGTCTCTCATTAGCAGGGTAATTATCAAGCGTAGCCTGGAGACAGAGCTTCTGATGAACATTTTGTCAGACAGGAAGAGTGTTGTTATCATACCTCTAGCTAATTAGCCCAGGTCCTGACTCAGCACTTATCTCACGTGCTGGTTAACTAACCTTCTCTAAGAGAAGAAGTGCTGGTAAAAGAGTGATGTCACTGCTCTTCCTGTGTGGCCTCTTCCTGTCTTCCATGACAGTGCTCCGCCCTCAGTCCCTAATAACAAATTGACCTTTGCAAAGGTGCTTCCTGTGGGAGTGTGCGTCTATCACAGCAATTAGAGCTTTATAGCTTTCGAGTCGTGAGATCCCCAGCGCTGGAAGGTGAAATGAAAGGCGCCCTGTGGTAAAAAAAAGAAGAGCTTCTGGGACATAGGGAGGAGGGAGGGGTCCAAAGAGGGAGACGGGGTGAGGGAGGGGTGCAACGAGGGAGACGGGGGGGTGAGAGAGGGGGTGAGAGAGGGCCGTGGAGGGCGGCAGGGGGATGAGCCGCCCTCGCCTCTAAAGTCATGTAAGTTCCCTTCTTTTTTTACGACCTTTCAAAGGGAGAGAAGAAGAGGGAGTGACATCACTGGCGAGCGAGGGAACGAACGCGGGAGAGAAGGAGAAGAAGGACAGAGAGAGAAAGAGATAAAAAGAGAGGGAGCGAGGAAAGAGTTAGCAGAAGAAGAAAAAGAAAGGCGAGTGGCCCTACTCCACCTTTTAAACCACCTTGAATAGGCGAAGGAGAGAGAGTGCGACAGAGAGACACAAAGAGAAGAGGAGGCCTTTTGATCTGGTTCTCCCAGAGCATTGACAGGCCCACCTAGCTAGCTCTGCTGTGGCGGCGCTCTCTGGTCCCCGCTGAAACGAGCTGACTCGGACGTCTCCCCCATGGGCTCTGGGCGGCTTATTTCCTTATCAAAGAGCTTTCCCTCAGTCCCACGGTGGCAGCAGGGCTGGCTTGCAGTCTGCCTTGTCAGTTTATTTAAATGACTCGGGCTTTTATGCGTGCTAGTCATGGGAGCAAGGATAGGCTACATTTCCATTTTTGTCTCTGTTTCTCCTCTCTCAGCCGTGTACCAAAGGTGTCTCTGACTCGCCCGACTTTTAAAAAATGCCAGCGCGAGTGTTCTTTATCCATCTGGCGTTGGGGGGTTTATTTACTCGGGCTAAATTACCCTTTTAAAGTGTTGTTTAACATTATGACGGCGCCTGCATTTCCTGCTCGACCTTGTCGGTAAGCCCTGGGGCTCAGGCTCGAGCTGCGGCTAGCCATGGTGTTTGCCGGTCTCGGTGTCCAGGGCATTTGGAAGATTGGTGTTGGTCTCTTTCATTGCCTCAGTGTCTCCGTCCGACCATTCATAATCCATGGCAGAGATGTATGGGGAAGATAAGCGAACTAAACAGAGTTGGTCTAAATATATCCAGCTGGAGGTAAGTGTGTTTTAGATGCATGGAGGCTCCCAGGAGGGCCTTTCCCCTGCCTTGTATTTATGTGTCTGCAGTATGGTAGCACTGACTCTGGTGTACCTGCCAGGAGGCTGGGGAAGCACACACACACACACAGTTACACACACACAGAGACACAGACACACAGACACACACCTCTTATTTGGCTAATTCAGCAGGCGGACATGGCCACAGGCGACGAGTTAATGAACTCCAAATGTTTACAGAAAGACAGAGAGAAAGGGAAGAGAGAGTGGAGAGAGGAAGAGAGAGGAGAGTAGGAGAAGATAGAGTGAAGCTCAGTGTGTTCCTCTCTCTTTCCTCTCTGTCCTCTCTCTTCCTCTCTTTTCCGCACCTCCTTCTCCTCTGCCTCCGCCTCCTCTCTTCTTCCTCTCTTCTTCCTCGCTTCTTCCGCTCTCTCTTCCCTCTCTTCTTCCTCTCTTTTCCTCTCTCTTTCCTCTCTTCGTGTCCTCTCTCATTTCCTCTCCTCTCCCTCTCTTTTTCCTCCTATCTTTCCCTCTCGTCCTCTCCTATTCTTCTGATAAGTTACTGTGCTCCTGTAAAAGCAGTTGTAGCAGGGATGAGTGCAGAGATGTACCCAAGCCCTCATACGCTACATAGACGAGCATAGACCCAGACTCTGCGCTCTCTCGCTCTCTCGCGGCGCCCTCTAGCTCGCGTCTAACGATCTCTTCCATGACATACAGATGCTACGGCAAAGTACAGTAAATACAGGCTGAGTCACTTGGCTGCTGAGTGAATAATGAGGTATTGTTATCTAGCTGCAGCTGACACAGTGAGCTGCCATAGGCCCATGTGAAGAAGCTGAATGAGAGGAAGTCTGTAGATGACATGACAGCATAATGGACCAGGAGGCCTGGAGGGCGCTGTGGGCTCTGAAGATCCTCTTTGTTTAAGCTTTGACAACTGACACACACTTCTGTTTATAAAAAAAACAATTTAATCCATCAGCTTTCTTCTATGTGTTTGTCGTTAGGTTAAGGGGCGTGCCTCTAGAACAACATTTTTGCTATATCAATCGCTTATATTAGCGAGTCAGCATTCTTTCTACTGGTCGAATATCTGGCAGGGATACCCTACATCCATCAAAGTCGATATTTTGTTGTCTTCTTTTATTTTTCCTCTGTAAGCAGTCTGCCTCACATCATTCCTCACTTCGTTCACATCACAGAGGAAAATACCTTTATACTGTATATTACTGTGAACTGACCTGAGACACACACATCACACAAGCACACATACCCGTTTTATTAAAGACACACGGGCGTGGCACACACGCGGGTGCACACGCATCAAAAACACCGCGTTCTCCCTCACATGAACACGCGCACGTGCACGCGAAACGCATCGTCGTCGACGCGCTCCGTCACAATCCCCGCGTTCAATCATCCCAGGGGACTTCACATTATCCTGACATTCACTCGGAACCACCATGTGCCACGGGAACATTCCAGCTCCCATCAACGCAAAAACTTGGCGGTTCACATCCATCAACTCTGTCTCTCCTTTCTAATTCTCTCCCTCTCTCTTCGTGTCTCCTGTGTCTCCTGTCACTGCCTGTTCTGTACCTAGAGACCATCTGTACTCGCTCCCCCGTCGAGGCCAGGTAGACACAAAGTTCTTTTTAGCAGACAATGGAGTGACATCGTGTCCCAAGTCCCACAATGTATCACAGCATCAATAATAGACCAATCTGGAAGGTTCATCTTAAGGATCTTCAGACCCAACCAGTAGAGCACAGAGATGAAGGAATCCATCATTCCACAGGAAGCCTCTCTCCGCTGTAGCTCTGCAGACGTACATCTGGTGATGGATACCAGGGGACAGGGGACGTGGGAGAGGGCTGTTGCGGAGGACAGATATGACTAATAAAAAGGAAATTGGTTGCGTGGAGTCGTGGGGTCTCTCAGAATACACTACATGTGCTCAGCATAGAACCCGGAGCAGATAGTAGTTTAGTCATCCATCATTATCAGGTACAGAGCTTGTGTTGCTGGAGACTTCCTCCTCCCACAGCCGACTGTGTTAGGAGGTAATGAATAGGAGTTTGGACTCCAGGCTGTAATGGCTCTATGGCCGTCTCTCTCTCTCTCTCTCTCTCTCTCTCTCTCTCTCTCTCCTCCGTCTCCCTCTCTCTCTCTCTCCTCTCTCTCTCTCTCTCCTCTCTCTCTCTCCTCTCTCGTCTCCCTCTCTCTCTCTCTCTCCTCTCTCTCTCTCTCTCTCTCTCTCTCTCTCGCTGTAGAAGGTGTCAGCTGGGAGAACGACGCTCCAGTGCCTGCCACCTGTGATTAATTTTGATCAATAACCAACACCAATTACCTTGGCCGGTCGAGGGGCAGGCAGGGCAGGCACACAGGGAGCTGGAAGCACCGGATGAGGAAATGAGAGCACATAAACGTGCGTGATGGTGTCACATGTGCGATGCGATGATCTCATCCATTAAGAATGGTCTTTAGGGCCAGGGTGTGTTAAGGAGGGCGTGGTGGGCTAAGGCTAGGGCTAGGCTAGGGCGATTCCCTCCCCTTCCTCCCATCATTTCCTCCTCCCAGAAACCCATCCTTTCCCTCTTTCATCTGTCACCCGGGGCACGCGGGCCAGCCCTCTGATGGATGGAGGTCTGGTGTGAGCGCACGTGTTGGCCTCTTCTCCTCCTCCTCTTTTCCTCCCTCTCTCCTGTATCTCACTCCCTCTTTCTGTCCCTGGTCGGTTTGACAGAGACACCTGTGTCGTTGTGTGAGCGATGGCTTTTTCCCTTCTTTCGGATGACACTGTAATACCCATAATGCCAGGCGATGTTGTGATTGATGGGCGGCAACGGTGGTGGGTGTGAGAGGATGGCTGTCATTCTGCGAGAGAGAGAGGGAGGGGGAGAGAGAGAGAGGCGAGAGAGTGAGAGGGAGGAGAGAGAGAGGACGAGAAGAGAGAGAGAGAGAGTGGGGGATGGGGAGGGTGATCGGAGAGAGAGAGAGAGAGATGGCAGATGTCCCTGCTTACTCTGATTGTTGGATTACTAACAAAGACAGGACACACAGTATTCACTGATCTTCTTAGAAACAAAGAAAAGAAAGAAAGAAAAAACGCCTCGCTCTTATCTAACTCTCTCATTTACCTCTCATGAATGATCCCTTAACCAAAGGAACAAGTGAAGGATACCGTGAGGAAGTATTTGAACCAGGCCTTTTGGCTTCAGGTGGCTTTGCTCCGCTGAGGAGAGGTGCCCTTCGCAGGCTCGTAGCCAGGTCCTGACCCCTCTGCCTGGGAGAGAGGAGGACAGATGAGAGTCATTAGGCATCAGAGTGCTGCAGAATTAGCTACCCTGTAATTGAAGATGGTCAGGTGACTCCCCGTCACATCTGAGAGGTTTCATGGAGAGACGGGAGCTATGGAGGAGCGATCCCAGAAGCCTTTGCGGCCGTCCACTCATACCCTAGAGTAACGAGGCCAGTGATTGTCTCTTTTATAGTAAATCTTGTAAACATTACCTGACGTGTGCGGCTGCAATCAGCAGTTTAGCCTAGAATAGAGCCCCCGGTTCAATATCATAACGCTCGATGCATTTCTCACTTCCCCCAATCCATCATAAGTCTGTTTGGGGAAAATATTTCACAGTAATTGAACCTTAAGTGTCGGGTTTCGGCAGCCATTTATATTGAGATATTAGACAAAGTAATTTGGCCCAGAACAGATCTCATTAGCATCTACCGTTGGGGGCCTACCATGATGTCATCATAAACAAGTGCTGCAGTGTCGTGTACAGTACAGGACCAGCTAGCTCTCTGGTGAAGGTGATTGAACGAACCTGTGATGCTCACAGCGGTGTGCACAGTCAGGGGTTACCCTGGGTAATGTAGTAGAAGGAGAGGCCTTGCCTGGTTTATTAGATGCACACAGGGGTCCTTGGTGTGACTTAAAATGGGGGGTTCCTACCCACCCTCTCCCTCACACACACAAACAAACACACACCACACACATAGACAAACTGTAGTGCACACACACAGTTACACACAAACAGTACAACCCTTTCACAAACATGAAACCCGCATATATAATACATGCTCCCACTGAGATGTACTAATGGTACAATAGTGTTTGCGTTAAAAACAAGCACACACACACACACATACACACCCACACACACACCCATCTCTCTCCTCTCTCTCTCTCTCCTCCTCTCTCTCTCTCTCCCCTCTCTCTCTCTCTCTCTCTCTCTCTCTCTCTCTCTCTCTCTCTCTCACACAAATCCTCCCTGATGATGACATCCCAGTCCATGGTCAGTAGAGCCATCTCCTGTCCCGTGAGTATCGACTTTATTACTGCGCCAGAAGAAGCCCCTCCCCCTGACGGCCATCAGCAGGCTCACCCGTCGGACCGCCAAATGTCTCGCTTCATTAACAAGATCATTATCACCCCTGATGCTTATCGACACACACACACACACCCAGACACATGCACACACACGCTCACACACACACGCTCACACACACAGAAACACAAACACACACCACACGCGGCGTGCTTATGTAAATTGAGGTACTGTAAACGATTTCTCACCTGTCACGGTCCAGATGACTTTCTCCCCCCCCATCCGTGCCTGAAGAGAGTGTGTGTCCATGTGTGGTGCATGCATATGTGCTGGCGCATGCAAAAAAAAAGTGTGTGTGTGCGTTGGCCTATGCGTGTGTGCCACCACTCTTGTACTGCGTAAGAGGGGAAGGCATGAATGATTTGTGAGATGAAGGGGTACTCTGAATGATCAGGACTGGATGCTGATGTTAGTGAACCAGGTCATCATAATAACCAAGGAGCCGCGGTTTTTTCATCCATATTTTTATACACGGTAATTTACAAGGTATACCAGTGTGACACAAGGAATGATTCATGGAGAAGATCTCCAGATCTACTGGAAGCTCCATGCAGCAGAATCCCAAGTCCCACAATCATAAATCAAGGTAGATTCCCTGGTTCACTCTTAGACAGGAACGTGCGTAGAGAGGGGGAATTTATCCATCGCACGTTTCAGCGTGACACCCTTTCCCCACTGTATATGATATATACCTACTCTGCATTTTCTGGGAATCCTAGTCTAACAGTAAATGTAGACATATTCGTGCTTATTTATGTGTGTGTGTGTTATTTATACTGGCAGTTTATAAATGTTTAACTAGAAATGAAATGATTTCTCGATGTGCAGGGGATACAGTCCTACAGGGAGTTTCATTAAGACTAAGAGGGCTTAAGGGAAACCCCCTCTAGGTCCAAACATAGGGAATGCCCACACTCTACATACAGACCTCCATTAACATTTATTTATTAGCATTCGGGTTAAAGGCTGAGGCTAGCTAAAGGATAGTTCTCTGTAATGCTATAGTTAGCTTCCCTCAGAGCAATGTTTGGCCCCAGCATAGCTGCTTCTGGGAAGAAGAACAAGGATAGACGGTTAAAAGCTTTTAGACGGTAAAAGCTTTTAGACTTAAAAGCGCTTGCACACGGGACGGCTTTATCACCACACATGTGGTCACATTATTCCCTTGGTCAGCCTGGGAATGGCTGAACGGAGGACGAATTTCAGTTACAGTAAAAGCACTGTTGTCTACTTGTCTACAACATCTGCCTTTTTGAAAGCTATGCCACTGAAGTCTTTTGACAACTTTACATGAAAAATACTGTCGGTGCCACTTGTAGACGCGCCAGCAGCTAGGCGTGAAGTAAACTGCCTCAGCATTCTGCCTCAGTTCATCCTGTGTGTCTGAGGTCCTGTCTGAGGGTCCTCCTGGAAAAGTCAACACTGAAGGCTAATAAGAGTCTGTCTGCTGGCTGGCCGGCTGGCTGCCACTCCCGCATGGCTCCCGAGTTAACGTGACGCCAGCAGCGTGATGAGGAACCCAACCCAACCGCACCAAAACACACACACACACACACATGCACATGCACATACACACACACCATGCACATACACACACGCACATACACACATGCGCACACACACACACATGCACATACACACATGCCACACAATGCACACATTGCCTCATCTCACTCTAACGTAAAACAACACACAGATGCTCTCTCTTCTCCTCTCTTCCCTCTCCTCTCTCTCTCTTCTAGATCTTCCTCCATTACTACAAGATGCTGTCTCTTCTCGAGCTCTGGGTCTCTGACTCTTCACACTACAATAGAATCGGGTCAGCGCGCCTTCCTATCTACCGGGTCGGTTGCAGTCTTACGGGATCATACAGAAAGTGAACTGAGCTTCTGAAGGAACTGAGGGAAATCGGTACTTGACGTACTTTTCTATATTCCTGTACCCGTCTCCTCGACTCTCTTTCGTCTCTCTCTCTCTTCATCCCTCTCTCTCTATCAAACGTCTCTCTCTCTACTCGTCTCTTCTTTTACTACCGAGATCGTCTCCTCTCTCTCTCTCTCTCTCTCTTTCTCTCTCTCCTCTCTCTCTCTCTCTCGCCTCATTCTCTCTCTCTCTCTCTCTCTCTCTCTCTCTCTACCTCACCACCTTGATGGCTGCACTATCTCCCAGTCCCATGTTAATCAGTTGGTGCTGCACTATACAGTGCGCCCCAGTCACTGACACTGGTGCAGTGTTATCCATAATTAATAACATCATTAGACACTACTGAACACTCCCCTACTTTGATTTTGGTGTGTGTGTGTGTGCTGTGCGCGTGTGTGTATGTGTGTGGCTGTACTTCAGCACAGTGATTAGTGGACGTTAGGAAGCTGTCAAACCATATCTGATGGACAAAAGGTCATATACTAAAACCTGCTCATTAGAGAGAGCGGGGAGAAAGAAGGGGGGAGTGATGGACAGGCCTGTCGTACGTCCTACCTCCCGCGCTGGAGAGAGAGAAAGAGAAAATCTGCATTTCGGAGCTGGGATACCGTTGATGTGTCGGAAAACAGACTTTGTTTGCAGGATTGTACAGACTACAGAGGACGAATGAGAGCGAGAGTGTGCATCCACCAGCGAGAGAGAGAGAAAGAGAGAGAGAGGAGAGAGAGAATGAGAATGAGAGAGGGGAAGATAATACGGGCTTTAATGAGAATGAAAAGAGAGGGAAAGGAAGCATTTAGAAAAAGCTTTCCATTAATCTCATCTCTCTCTGCTCTCTCTTCTCTCTCTCTCTCTCTCTATCTCTCTAGCTCTGTACTCTCTGTCTCTTATCTCATCTCTCTCCTCTCTCATCTCTCTCTCTCTCTCTCGCTCTCATCTCTCTCTCTCTCTCTCTCTATCTCTCATCCTCTCTCTCGTTCTCTCTGTCTCTCCATGCTTCTTCAGGCATCTTAACTGCCCTAATCTGTTCGCGGGGGGATTAGCTCAAATTTCAAACTGTGCTACAGTATAGTCACACTGCGCCAGCACGGCTGCTGCCATGTACACACAGTGGCATAGATAAACATGTCTCCAATCATGTCTTATTCCCACTCTCACTCTAAGCCATACGCAATTCAATTAACAAACAATTACATCCTAATTGCCTTCATCCCTATTGCCATGGAATCAGTAGCTCTTAGAGTAGAGAGAGAGAGAGAGACGGAGAGAGAGAGAGAGGAGGGGAGAGGAGAGGGGAGGAGGAGGGGAGAGAGAGAGAGAGAGAGAGAGAGAGGAGGGAGGAGAGAGAGAGAGAGACAGAGAGGAGGCGAGAGGAGGAGAGAGAGAGAGGAGAGAGAGAGAGAGAGAGAGAGACAGCTGCTCAGGGCATCCGGGAAGCCTCCTCTATATTGCGGCAATGTTACTGGAAGTTTTTCTGGGTATGATGGCAGGACCGAACCGGATTGAATTAGCCTACCATTACTGACCACTTAAAGGGCCACTGTAATGGTGTGGGAGAGAGATTTTAGCACCCTGAAGCAACATCGGGGGTTGTTTCTGACAAGGTACTTCCTGCTTCAACTTCTTTCTTTTTCTTCTTCTTCCAACGTTTGTGAAAAGAGGATGTTTGGATCAGTGATGTTGTCGAAGACATCCGTGTAGACAAAAAAAACAAAAACATTATTCACATGCGATAAAAGTGGAAATATAAGAATGGAGTGATTTGCAGTAGAGTCCTCCCTGACAACGTCTCGCTCGACCGCCCTTGGAGGAGAGAGGGAGTCAGGCGTGGGTACCAGAAGAGAGGGGGGGGGGTCTGATTGATGCTTGAGCCAGGCTGAGAGCTACACGACCTGCCGTGTGTCAGTCAGACGGTCTGGCTGGAAGCCCTGCGATGACAGACGCTCCTGTCAGGGGCCGTGGTTGGCGTGGTGACCGGGATTAACGCATCACACCCCGTCAGCAGGTCTGTCCCAGCCCGCTCGCCCAGGTGATAAAACACTCAGGTGTCACTCCTTCTGTCCTCGTTCTAAAGCTGTTCAGAGGAATCCTGAGGGGGGGTGAGGGGTGGGGGGCTGGGGGCGGGGCGGGAGCGGGCTGGGGGTGGGCGGGGGCTGGGGGCGGGGAGGGGGGGTCGGTGTCATCATTGGTAAAGATCAACAAGGAAGAAGGGCAATTGATACATAATGTATTCCTAATGAGGTAGATTACTGTGTTATTATGTACTGTCTGCCTTTTGTACGAGGCGGGTCATTGGCTGTTGAGATGGCATCATCACCGCCACAGCACACAGGTCAACCCTGTTAGAGGAGGTAAGGTCAATCGACAAATAGTGGAGAAAATCTGCGCCCGTTGATAAGGCCAGTTACCATGACAACCTGCTGTAATAGATTGCGGGCTATCAAATTGTGGAGTGCTGGGTCCTTGAAGACACAGCTATTGTGGTGGTTATGCGTGGAGATCGGATCGTTCCCCTGGGTCAACACGGCCTGTACTCTCCTCTCTGGTGAGGAGAAGGCTGGAGGCTGAGCAGTTTTGGCACTATGCCTCAGTTCTCTCTCTCTTTCTTTTTCACTCCCTCTCAAACTCTTTCTCTCTCTGTGCCTGAACAACAATATCTCTCACTTATCCTCAGAGCAAACAATCAGAGCGAGAACAGTTTTACTGTTCAGTCAATGTTCTTCTTCATGTACAGAGCCCATTACTTGTTTTTCACTGACATGATTTATCCATTAATTATCTTCAGAGCAATGGACCCTCGGAAATGAAAGCATGTTAGCATCGCCTCTGGATGTTAACTGTTTATGAGTTGGCCAGGAACGTTGACCCATAGGTTGCCTGGGTAATCGTGCGTTCCACGGTTGGTTGGTGTGGCACATTGTTTTATTTAGGAGGGTCGGGCTGGAAACACACTTGTTACATTTGTTATATAAGCGAGGGTTTTGGAGAATGAATATTTAATTGGGCCCTTAATGTGGAGTGAATGCTCAGGTGAGGGGGCGGGGAGTGGGCAGAGAGTGGAGAGCTGTATCTCTGTCCAGGAACTGGCAACCAGCCAACACACTGAGGAGAAGAGAAGGTCCTCTCTTCTTCTCTCTTCTCCCACTGTCATCTTCTCTAGCTCTATGCGGGTGTGTCATCTTAGCTATACTATCTGATCCTGGGTGTAGCGATCATCTCAGCGTCTCATCTGTGTACCCCTGTCATCTCCTATCTTCTCCCACTGTCCTACTCTACTTCTCCTATTTTCTCCCCTGTCCTCTCCTCTCTTCCCTTCTCCTCTCCCCTGTCCTCTTCTCTCCCTTTCTCTGAACATTAAGTCAAAAACGTTGGTCAGGGGGGACAGGGGTTTAGTTTGAGTTCAATCCTGAACATTGAAGAAATTAGGAAAGGTCCGCTCCTTTTCTCTTAACTCTCCTCTAGCTCTCATCCTCCGCTTTCCGTCGCACCCCCAGGGCCATCGAGGGCTGTGCGTGGGCGTGTGTGTGTTCGCACACGTGTGGTGGTGTGTGGTGTGTGTGTGCAGCCGCATGCGCATTCGCGTGGACGGATCTGTGCCAGCGAAGGGAACTCAAAGGGTCTCAGGAAGTAAACAAATGAAAGTGCGGCGATGTATGACGAGCGGCTCCGAGGTACAAGCCTGTACCCTGGCAGACAGGCGCGGTGACATTCTTACATCCCCTCGGCCAGGGCCCGTCTACACGTCGCCCTGCTGATGAAACTGATAGACCCAGCCTGTCTGTTCCAAATGGATGCTTCGTTAAGTCCTGGAGGGAGGAGAGAGGGCATAGCGAGGGATTTAACGGACTGGAGGAATGGGAGATGGGGGGGTTTAGAGGAATTAGTCGGGATATACTAAGGAATCACCAGGGTGGAATAAGGAATCACCCGGATCAAATCTCAAGCGAGGGGAATGAGAGAGGAGGGTGAAGGGAATGGATCCACGGAGGGCCACAGAGCGATACAATGGCCTGCTGTAACAACCCAGACAACCTGGATGGGGATGAGGCCTGGCTGGCAGGGGGAGAGAGGCAGCAGCTGGGGCTCCAAACCTTGGCTTGTTTCATGGAGGAACACAAGGACTGATGACACAAGAAAGCTCTCTCCTCTAATTATCTTTTGATAGGCTGACTGCTGCCCAAATAACAGGCTTAGCCAGCTCCGCAGAGAAAGACATGTACCCCTCCACACCACCACCACCACCTCCACCACCACCACCTCCACCACCACCTCCACCACCACCTCCACCTCCAACCCTCCAGAACCCAACAGTTCTTTCAAGTTCTTAACTTCTCACCAGGGCCCAGTTCACCAGAGCAGCCTTCACTTCCAAACTCACTGTTTGGCTGTAAATTAGGGCTGGCTGACATTTCAGTGATGAAAGTAGTAACAGTCCCTTGTTATGGCACTTATAAACCAAGAGTTCAGGAGAGCTTCACAAGAGCCTTTTGAAGTAATCATTCATTCTGCTTTCTTTGGGTGGTAAGTGGAGACTTTGCTGAAAATCGGTTCGATCAAGGCGTAAACAACAATAGAATTCGCTTCCAAGAAGTTTAAGTCAGAGCGATTGGGTTATTTCTGTGGCTCACAGAGCAGCCAAGTGTTCTGGTGTGGTCCAGAGAGGTCACACCATCTCCCCTCTCTCTCTCCCAGGGGGTGGGGGGGGAGGGGGGAGGTCAGGGAGGGGATGAGTGCAGTCGGCTGAGCAGAGGCCTGACACACCTGGCTCACGCAGACCCTCAATAGGGGTTCTGTCTGCACACTGTCTCGCCAAACTCTCGTCCCCGCTAGCTCCTCTGTCATCCCTCTCTCCCATTCCCATATTGCCATACCCATCTCTCTCTGTCTCCCCTCTCCCTCCATCCCCCCCGCCAGTCTCCCTGCCTCCCCTCTCTCTCCCCCTCCAGCGGGCCAGGGGGAATGAGCCAGGCGGCCGGCAGGGTGCGGTGCTCTAACGCCTGCCTAATTGTCCCATCGAGGAGGGTGAGCCTGGGGGTGAGGGGAGGGGGTTACGTCAGGCGTACTGTGGGGAGAGGAGCAGGTTCAACTCCCTCACAAAAGACACAGGCTAATGATAGCAGCGGGGCACCCAGGAGTACCCAGGGACCCCCTGTCTGCGTGCCCGGCCAGGCCCACACAGGTGGCTGAGGAATGGGGTAGTTAGAGAGGGGAGAGGGAGGCTCCACGGTCAAAAGAACCTCACCATCCACGCCCAGCAGGTTGCTGCAGCAGCCATATGGGGACTCCAGCCAGCCCGACCAATGGACAGACGCGAGAAAGGGGCGGAGAGAGAGAGAGGGAGGGGAGGGAGGGAGGGAGGGAGGAGGGAGGGAGGGAGGGAGGGAGGGAGGGAGGGAGGGAGGGAGGGAGGGAGGGAGGGAGGAGGGAGGGAAAAGATATGGGGGAAAAGGAGGGATGATCGAGCGAGAGAGAGCGTAAAGACAAAGGGACAGATGGCAGAAGGGCAATTGCGTCAGCCCTGAATTGGGTTTATGTCTGGTGTCATCGTGCGCTTTGGTGAACAATGCAATCTATCGCTGAGGCTTCATGTCAATGTCCCACTCGAAGATAACCAGTTGATGCCTAGTATTGGTATGCTGATCAATATTCAATCTAACATTTAAATTGGATTCAGCCTTTTGGCAGAGTAGTTGATGCACAGATTAAAGCACTTTGTCTTCGTCCAGGATATAAGAAGATCTCTCGTGCCTGTATGTTGTCTCTGCACAGACATCCCCGCATTCATCCTCACAAAGACCCGTTGCTTAAAAAGAAACATTCCTGATAAACTGTATCTTCTCCTACTATGCCATGTTTTTATAGATTTTACAGCCACAATTTCACTTGCCTGAATGCCTAGGAGTTGTCTGTGTTCTTGTGAATACATCTATCCACAGGAGCACTGTTATGGGTCTCCTGTCTGATCACAGGAGCACTGTTATGGGTCTCCTGTCTGATCACAGGAGCACTGTTATGGGTCTCCTGCCTGATCACAGGAGCACTGTTATGGGTCTCCTGCCTGATCACAGGAGCACTGTTATGGGTCTCCTGTCTGATCACAGGAGCACTGTTATGGGTCTCGTGTCTGATCACAGGAGCACTGTTATGGGTCTCGTGTCTGATCACAGGAGCACTGTTATGGGTCTCGTGTCTGATCACAGGAGCACTGTTATGGGTCTCCTGTCTGATCACAGGAGCACTGTTATGGGTCTCCTGTCTGATCACAGGAGCACTGTTATGGGGTCTCCTGTCTGATCACAGGAGCACTGTTATGGGTCTCCTGCCTGATCACAGGTGCACTGTTATGGGTCTCCTGTCTGATCACAGGAGCACTGTTATGGGTCTCCTGCCTGATCACAGGAGCACTGTTATGGGTCTCCTGCCTGATCACAGGAGCACTGTTATGGGTCTCCTGCCTGATCACAGGAGCACTGTTATGGGTCTCCTGCCTGATCACAGGTGCACTGTTATGGGTCTGCTGTCTGATCACAGGAGCACTGTTATGGGTCTCCTGTCTGATGTCTTTCTGCTGTCACGTTCACTAGTGGGTCCAGACAGCTCGGAGAGCCAATAAGCTTAGTGTCAGCTTGTGTGTGTGGAACATAATTGACACACCCACACACACACATAATACATTGCACAGTAGTACATTTAATTAGGTTCACCTGGAGAGTTATTGAAATCCTAATTGAATAAGTTAATTTGAGTTCAAGCTGGACACATATCGAGTGGATGAGAAGTCACTGCATGCATTTGGAAAACCAAAGTCATACACATGCCCTTTAAACTGAGCTCTACTGTTCAAACACAACATTACAAGAATAAGTTTGAATATTTCTGGAATATAATGAGCCAAATCACTGTCTGGCTCAGTAATTAGACATGACTGATGCGTTGTATTTTAGTTATTAATGTGTCATGAAATAATCATTAGGTAAATTGCACGGGTGGCATTTAATTTAAATCATCTCCCAACACAAGAAACTCATTAAGCAGGACTGCTAAGGTTCTGTGAATGATTTCCTGTGGCCCCTGCTCAATGTGGAGATATTCTTAGCTCTGGTAGCTCCAGGCAACTGTTGCCATGCATACATATCCATAGATATGCTTGGTGGGGCGGAGTGGGGGGTTTTTTCTGGGTGGGGAGGTGAGTGCTGGAGCGAGAGAAGGAAGGTGATTGGAGAAACGGGCCCGGGAGAGACCATTGATTTCAGAACAGTGGAAAACAACCGTTTATTTTCCACCATAGAGGATGAAGCCATGAAAACATCCCTGTTCCTCAGCTCATCAGCATCAATAGGTCGATCGAACGCGCGGGTGTCTTGCAAATGAGTACAAATAAGTGTGAAAGATATTTAAATGACCGTGATTCTGAAAGCATTATATGAATGCAAGGAAACGTGGTATTTTCAGTTGATGTGAATGGTTGTGTATCAGTGTTGGTTGCGGCATTGTGTGGTGTGGTGGTGTTGTGTGGTGTGTGTGGTTGTGTGTGTGTGTGTGGTGGTGTGGTGTGGGTGGTGGGTGTGGGTGTGTGCGTGAGTGTGTGGTGGTGTGTGTGTAGGAGGGTATGTATGCTGTGCTTGTACACGTGTGTGTGTGCACTGGAGGGCTTAAGTCATGCACTTGATCTTGAGGCCAGATGCTTCTTGAAGCTGTATAAAGCAGAGGTCCCGGGAAGGGAACACCTTAAGCCTCTCACGTTTTGACATTTCCCAGCATTGCTTGACCTGCAGGATTTAAGTCCATTTTTTTAATTCACAGAAGGAAAAACCTGAATCCAGGACCAGTACAATAACATCATAGTCTACATCATGAAAGACACCAACACATCACGATCAAAGATACATATTGCAGAACTTCATCATAGAAATGTTAGTCTGAACTAAATGCACTACACTCTCTCTCTCTCATTGCAGTTTATGTATCATCCATATTCAATACCTTAGAGATTCCGTCTTGAATTCACTTTTAGTCATTCGGAGATGCTTTACTACGGCAGGCATTGCTAGCATGACTAAACTGTACCATAAGGATGCGATAGAACCAGTTCTAACTATATGAAATAGTCTTGCTCACATTTCAATAGCTCTATGTTCTTTAGGAATTCCTGTTCCTTCCACCTCTCAGAGGCCTCTGCTCTCTCTACCCTGGCAGAGGCCTATCGATCTGGGCTGTGTCGGCTTCTGACAACGTGGGGAAGCCAGACTCTCTTCTCTCTGCAGCTGAATTCAACTGTGTTTGAACCTGGCTACTTGTAGATGGAAAGTCTTACTCTTTCAGTTCTCACTAGACCGTTCTCTTCCCTCCATCGCCTCCTTCTTCCTCTCACGTGCCATGGCACCACCATTTGCTACATGAAGGGAATGGCTGCTCTGTCCTCTCTCTCTCTCTCTCTCGTACTCTCTCTCTCTCTCTATCTCTTCTCTCTCTCCCACTCTCGCTCTCTCTTCTCTGTTGTTCATGTGTCCACTGTAGGTCCTGCTTCCTTCTATCCTGCAGATCCCCTGCAGATCCCCTTCCGATCTCCCAGGATCTCGGTGATCTTTCATGAGCTTCGTATGCAGATCCTTCTTCTGGTACTGCAGATTTGCATAGACCTGACCTTTATTCTGAAAACCTTTCAAGCCACGGTGATTAAGGACCATGGAGGAGAGAAGAAGGAGATGGCAGTGCTGCTTCTTGCAGTCAGAGTTTGGGGAATCAACCTGATAGAACAGGAAAGGTTGTGTCAACACATTGAACTCCCTTGGCTTTGCTTTATCTATCCATGGATTGCTCCCAAGCCCTGGACTCTCATCTCATAAATATGAACCTTGCCCGTGTCTGTGTTTGATCTATGCGTGTGGTGTGCGCGTGTGTGCGTGCGCGATCCTTGTGCGTCAAAGTTTGAAGAAGCGCCGTGGCAGGGGGGGCCGAGGGATCGTCTTGTGTCAGCCAAGTTTCTAATTCACCAGCCCTATTGATCGGCTCCCTAATCAATTCAATTATTTATGTTTGAATCTCCGTGAGCGTGACTCTGGACAGCCCTGGAGTGTCCTGGGCGTACGAGAGAGAGAGCGAGGGAGAGAGAGAGAGAGAGAGAGAGAGGGAGAGAGAGAGAGGAGAGAGGGAGAGGGAGAGGAGAGAGAGAGAGAGGGAGAGGGGAGAGGGAGAGGGAGAGGGAGAGGGAGAGGGAGAGGGAGAGGGAGAGGGAGAGGGAGAGGGAGAGGAGAGGGAGAGGGAGAGGGAGAGGGAGAGGGAGAGGGAGAGGGAGAGGGAGAGGGAGAGGGAGAGGGAGAGGGAGAGTCAAGCTTGCAGCACTGGGCTGCTGTGGGCTTTTTGCTGTGCTTGTCTGGTCTCCAGGCAGCCTGACACAGTGAACATGAGATCACCAGCGTTGCGAGGCTGCAGTGGGACGGGGCATTCTGGGTGTCCAGCCCCGTCTTGCATTGACAGTCTCTCAGCCAATCACCTGTAGGATATTGCTGGGATGTTCTGTGCTTGGACAGCAGGAGTCTGGAGGTGCAGCACAGTGGCGGTCAGCAATCGCTTCTTAATTTAATTAGATACAACAGAAGCCATCATTTAGGCTCGTAAATGCCACGTCATGGCAGGAGAATGTGCTGGATGTCAGGGGACATTACTGTTTGTTTACCTCGGAAGCCCTTCGGATTGTGTGCACAGAGTAGTGCGTGTGTGGTGTGTGTGTGTGTGTGTGTGTGTGTGTGTGGTGTGTGTGTGTGTGGTGTGTGTGTGTGTGTGTGGTGTGTGTGTGTGTGTGTGTGTGTGTGTGTGTGTGTGTGTGTGTGTGTGTGTAGTGGTGGGGTAAGGGAATAGGTAGCTTGGATCTCTAGATGATTGTAAATGCTGGTCCCACAAACACATCATCTTAAGGGATCCAAATCTAATCAAAGCAAAGGAGCTTTTAACAGGAAGTGGCTGTGGACCTGGGAGGACGGGAGGAATGGAGGTGTTCTTGGTTCCATTGCTTTTCCCTTTTCTCACTTCCCCTATCCCTGCTTCTCCTAGTTCTGGCCCTGACTGTGTGACCCCCACCCCAAAGCTGGGGTCAATGTCAGTCTGTCACTTGATGCTCCACACACACACTGTCATTGTCATTGATACTTCCTGAAGCCCCCCCACAACAAACATGTTATCATCCATCCCACTCTGCTGATTATGACCCTAACCTCAACACTGTGACCCCCACTGAACGCACACACGCACACACACACACACACACACACACACACACACGCGACACACACACACACACACACACACACATGCACACATCTTCATTACATTGGCCCTGATGCCAAGGCTCGTTGAGGTGATTGCTGTTTGGGAATCACCAGGTTACCTCCCTTACGCAGGAGAGGATCCTTCAGGAGAGGGGCCTTTAGGTCTCGCTCTCTCTCTCTCTCTCTCTCTCTCTCTCTCTCTCTCTCTCTCTCTCTCTCTCTCACACACACAAAGACACACACACACACATCATATAGCCTTATGTGTCAAGGCTGGCCCTGCCTGGCCCTCCTCCCTCCGCCCCCCAGCCTCGACACTCCCCTACTAACAGGCTGACAAGGCTGTTGCGAGGGACATGGCATCATGATTTGTGTTTCATGACACCGTTTGTCTTTCTCGTCCTTGATACCAGGACATTATTGCCACATCAGAGTCAAGTCATTTGGTTGGCAAATCACAACTGAACTTTAAATAGATTCCTCTATTTAAAGGAAAAGACCCCCTTCCCCCCCGCTCCCCTCGCATAACAGACAGACTACAGAGAGGCAGGGTGGACAGATGCTAGTGTCAGGTTAACGTTTGTCTGACACTACTTTTTTCCGTACATTTGGCTAACCCTGATCCTAATCAGACTCTGTATTTTTACATTCACACCGTGATGAATTGAAACTTCTCACGCAAAAAAAAAGGTCATTCGAATAATGAACATCTGGCCGTACTAAATCTCCATTACTCTGAGACCTGTTATATCTGTAACAGCTCCCCACGGCCAAAAGTTCAGTCATGCTTTTTAGTTTTAGTGAGATCCCTCAGGTACGGACCCCTATCAACTCAGAGTCCTGGAGAAGAGGGGGGTCGGCAGTGGACAGGTTTCTGTGGACTGATGTAAAGAAGGTGTGAAAGTGTTGCAGATAAAGCTCAATGGAGTGGGACAGATGGTAACATGAACATGAGGCTACAGGATAGAGCAAACACCTGGTCATCTAGCAGAATATACCACCCTGTTAAAACACCCTGTCAAAGACAGCGCAATATCGCTGAGTAATACAGTACCATTCCTGTCTACAGTGTAGGCTCCTGGTCATAGAACATAAAACATTATCTCGCTGCGATAAAGACTTCTAGTCATATAGTGTAACCTCTGCTCACGCACTCGCACATACACCGTTTCGAAATAGTGTGAGATCACCAGTACCTTGGGAGTGATGACATCATCATCGAGTGCCTGGACTTGGAGGCTTGTAGTGCTGGTGTTTTGAGCGTCTTTGAACAGACTGATTACGGCGTAAAAGCTCCTCTGGCACTAACAGGGGGGTGTTAGCATTTCTCACATTTCCGAGTTGAAGGACGTGTTTTATTTACGTATTCAGTGCATCAAGGGGACAGACATGTTGAAGTTGAATGCTAACAGGGTACTTTAGTCACAGACACCTCTCTCTCACATACACACGTAGACACACACATTTCTCACACACACACACACACACACACACACACACAGACACACACACACACACACACAGACAGACAGACAGACAGACAGACAGACATACACACAGGATCTGGAGTGTTTGGCAAGCTGCTAAGTGAGTGTTCCATTCTTTTTTGAGGTACATCGTAGATTTCTTTCCAACAAAGTCATCCCATATTCCAACATGTGGAAAATCCGATCCGTCCTGTGTCATTGTTCCAGAAATATCCATGGCAGCATCGATCAGGGCACTCCTGGGTCTCACTCAACTGTGTGGTTTTCCACACTGGAGGTCTAACAGCCTTAAAGCAACATCCCCCACAATGCATCAGCCTCCATCATCTGTGCTTGGCAGCAGAAGGCAGATAGTTTCCTCTCTAAGATAAGATCTGGGAGAAGCTGGCATAGCCCTCCCCCACACACACTCACACACTCACACACCACACTCTCACACACACACACACACACTAACCATAATGTATTTACTGCCATGAATTGTTTTCTTGTTATTGTTGTGGGAAATTGCCTTTTAAATGCAATTAATTAATCAAACGCGGTAAAGGTCGTGTGATTTTAATGAAACAGTTTCTTTTGTTCCAACTACTTCCACACAGTGTGAAATGTTATGGAGTTTATAGAATCTCTCTCTCGTCCTGCTGAATCTTAAACTCTCAAACATGGCAAAGGATCTTACCATATCTCTACTGGTCAGTTGATGCATCTCATTACGGTAACTGGGCAGTGATGTCACCCTGAGCTGTTGTCCTTGACAACAATCTGAATGATGTGACCGAGGGAGGAACCCCTGCTGAGACAAGGTTCCACACTACAGGGTTCTAGAGAAGAACACACGTTCGAATGTTCTGTGAGCCAGACAGGTTAAGCATGTTTGTTTGTTAGTTTCCAGCAGGATGGTTTCAAGACTGTGAAGAATACCCTGGTCTTTGTATAACTAATTACTGTAACAATGTACTGGATGTACCCTTGCAATTGGTGGTTTATATCATATTTAGCCAACGCCCAACAGTAGGCTATTGCCTCATTGAACGAATGTGTCGGAGATGTTTTTAAATGAACTCTGACATTGTTTCCCTCCCTGTCCTGAAGGGGATGGCAGGTTAGACACGCGGGCACACAAACACAGCGGCAATCAGGAGAGGAATCCTCACATTCTCAGATCATTAAAAAATACGATAAGTCCTTTGCCATGGAGGAAATGTCAGGAGTCTTCCGGCTGATCCTGCCAGTACACAGTGTGCTAGTGTGTGTGTGTGTGTGTGTGTGTGTGTGTGTGTGTGTGTGTGTGTGTGTGTGTGTGTGTGTGTGTGTGGTGTGTGTGTGTGTGTGGTGTGTGTGTGTGTGTGGGTGTGTGTGTGTGTGTGTTTGTGTGTTTGTGTGTGTGTGGTGTGTGTGCTCTGCTACAACATGCACTTTCTATACTTCAGAAATTTACAGCCCTGCCATCATACACCCCTTTTGACTCGAGTGACCCCCCATCGATCATCCTCTAATCTCAGTTTGCCTGGGGAAGGGTAATGCCGTCACGCCGGGCAGAACACCCATAAGGGCGGATGTCAGCGGGGAGAAATATATCTCTTTTTACATTGTTATTTCTATCAGGACATAGGAGGGGGGTGAGTCATAGGAGCTGGATGGGGAACAGGCCAAGAAGGAAGAGGAGGAAGATGAGGAAATGCATTGCCCTCCACTGTCTTGTCGTTCTATCTGTTGTTGCCCCTCGTCTGGGAAGTTATCCCCTGTGACTGTTACTGTGGATGTAGCTCCTTCCTCCCTTTACAGAAACAACAACCCATTTCACCCAGCCAACCCCCCTTCCTCTCCTCCCCAGCTCAGAACAGCCGATAGATTTCTTTGCCGGTCTGATTTGAGTTGCAAATGCCGTGCCTCATGCATAAACCGCGACTGGCTGTCCGTAAGGAGAAAGACAAAAAGGAGAAACAGAGAGGGAAAGCAGCTGAGCCTCTCCCGTGAGACGAGGCTGTTGCCCTTCTCTACCTGCCGCTGTTTGTTCGCGAGACAGAGGCTGTCGCCCTTCTCTACCTGCCACTGTTTGTTCGTGAGAGGAGGCTGCTTCACAAAGCTGGGTAATGATGCCAAGCAAGCTGTTGTTTTTTGGAGGGGGTGGATAAATGAGTTAAGGGAGGGGTCACTGGGGAGTGAGGGGTGGCAATGTACCTGCGTGAGCTGTCAGATAGAGACCAGCATGGTGGGAGGAACAGTGCGGGTATTTCCCAGCGCAGGTTATTCCCTCCCCCACGTGTCATTGGAATCCCGAACGCTTGTTTATCCCGTTGTAGATGTTAAATCACTAAGTATGAGTCTACTCACACACACACACACACACACACACACACACACACACACACACACATGATGACACTTCTCTACACTAACCAGCTTCTTTCATATGAACACACACATACACACTTATCCCTCTGCTAATCCAGCTAATTGTGACTGGCTGGGCCAAGATGCAGTAAAGGGAAGGTCACCTTGCGTTTGGCCCTAGCTGATAAGCTTTAATGTTGACTTTTATGTGATGCAGAGCAATCCCAAGGCCCCTGTGCAGCTTACAACTGATCAATACAACCACATCAGACAGTCGCATTATAGCATCCATGCACACCAGGAAGTGCATGTGTGTGTGTGTGTTTTGGGCACTGTTCAGATACCGAGGTATTCTTGAAGTGAAATCCCTTTTCTCCAGTTTATCAGTGATTCTGTATGTAAGCTTACTGTAGGAAGTCAACGATCGATTGACTGCAAATGGTGACCAAGGCAACACACCCTTTTAGAGGGAAAGTGGTATCCTTCTGTGTGTGCGTGTGTTAGTGTCGGTGTGTTAGATGGCGTGTGTGGCAGAGAAGTGCGAGTGAGCGAAGAGTCCAGCATAGTACCCAAAGGCATTAATGGCCACCTTGAACACTCACCTTCAAAACTCCTTATTGCAAAGCATACCTCTTCCCCTCCAGCTCACATATTACCACCCTCTCTCTCTCTCTCCTCTCCCTCCCCTCTCTCTCTACCTACCCTCTCTCATCTCCTCTCTCTTTCTCTCCCTCTCCATCTCTCTCTCCCTCTCCTTTTTCTTTCTTTCTTCCTTCCTTTCTCTCTCTCACTCCCTCTCCCCTCCCTCTCTCCTTCCACTCTGTCAGTAATTCAGACACATTTTGTCACAAACATTCTGCTACTGGGTCTCTGCAGTGTTCTGTACCAGCCCACAAAACCTACCCACATCTCACTTCTGTTTCCTCCAATTCATTCCTGACCCTGACCCGTGATCTGTTTGACTGATTATCTCTGTTTAGCTTACGGTTTTGTCTCCCTCTCAAACTCACAACGCCAACCCACACACAGAGACACGTACACACACACACGCTCCACGCACAGAAACACACCACCTGACATTGCTTCTGACGGACTGTTTTTTTCTTCTTCAATTGAATAGGAAGTGTTTTCCTCCGTCCCAGGAGCAGGCACTGGACGAGGAGGAGGCAGAGAGAGAGGGGGAGGAGGAGAGAGAGAGAGAGCATTGAGAGCATAGAGAGGAAGTAGAAACCCTGGAGCCAGCAAAGCTAAATGTGGAGAAATCCAAATCTTTCAATTAATCTGCTTATCTCCCCTGTGGGCAGATGTTAGTGAGACTCCACTGGGACACAGGTCACTGACATACACACAGACACACAGAGAGAGAGAGATCGTTTGGGAGGGGGGTGAGAGAGAGAGAGAGACAGACAGAGAGAGAGAGATGGTTGGGGGAGGGGGGGTGAGAGAGAGAGAGAGACAAACGAGATGAGAGATGGTTGGGGAGGGGGGTTGAGAGAGAGAGAGAGAGACAGACAGAGAGAGAGAGATGGTTGGGGAGGGGGTGTGAGAGAGAGAGAGAGAAACAGAGAGAGAGATGGTTTGGGGAGGGGGGGTGAGAGAGAGAGAGAGACAAACAAGAGAGAGAGAGATGTTGGGGAGGGGGTGAGAGAGAGTAGAGACCAAGAGAAGAGAGAGAGAGACCAAGAGAGAGAGCCCAAGAAAAGAGAAAAGAGAGAGAGAGAGACTAGAAGAGAGATAGATGACCAAGAGAGATAGAGAGACATTATTTTCTTCCAAGTAGGGTATCCATCATTATCCCTCACTTCTACAGCATGTTGTCCCTGTAATTTACAGACACATTTTATTACCTTCTCGTCTGTCTGTCCGTCTGTCTGTCCATCTGTCCATCAATGTTTCATAAGCAGCCGGCCAGTATTTTTAGGGCCGCCGCCTCCCCCCCCTTAGGCAGATGAGGGGTTTGATTGTAATCCACGGTTGGCATTCTGTTACCCAAGAATAGATTGTGCTCTAGAGTTTTAATCTGTGCGGACACGATCCCTGCCATCTGATAAATGGACTGAGTATTTTTTTCAGGTGGGCAATGATGACAGGGACATCTGATAGGAGGAAAGGAGAGGAGACAGCAGACTTCGTAGGACAATAAGAGAGAGAGAGAGACATAGACAGAGAGGGACAGAGAGAGAGAGAGAGAGACAGAGAGAGAGAGAGAGAGAGAGAGAGAGAGAGAGCAGCAGGCGGCAGTTAGGGAGGATAACATAATGGGAGGAAGGAGAGAGAGAGAGTAGAAAGAAAGATAAAGTAACAGGGATGAAGAGGAGAGGGGAACATTTTAAAATATGAAACACGTAGATGGTTCACAGGAGCATTTTGCTAGAACCTAGTTTTTTCCAAAACAAGATGATTGGCTGTGGGAGTGTGGGATTAGAGTTATTTTCTACCTTTGTGTAATGTGCTACGCAATTCAACTTCATTTGTATTTTACAGTATCATATTGGGTTTATTATACCACTCGTGCTTCCTTTGGAGATGTCTTTGTACAGCTGAAACTTTGTGATGAATGAGACCTAAGCATGGCTCCCCAGTCTATACAAAGCTTAACTGACACAGGCAGGCACAATATATATATATATAATATATCGTATATTGTACAATCCTTTCATACGTAGTAAAATACAATAAGTGTTGCAAATTGCTTTTCCAAAAAACATATTCCACTGAGAGCCAAGGCTTGAATGTATAGCTGCTTTCTGAATGGGAAATAATACACACTGATTATGTCACGTCATGCTTAGGCCGGACAAGGAAATGACTTGTGAAAATGGTCACAGATCTATTTCCATGTAAATAAAGGTATGGAGAATAGTTTAAGAATGGAAGAATGAAAATGTAATTATACTTTCCAGGAGAATAGAAACTGATTGAGTGGAGGGGAGAGGGATTAAAGTAGTCTGTTATTTGCTACTGTAATAGAGGGAAATGGAAATATTTATTTGATTTATTTGGCTCCTTTTCTCAGAATATATATTTTTTCAGTTGAGAAACCTATAGAGATACAGTATTACTGTAGCCAAGTCTCACTCTCTGGCTCCAACAGCCGATCCTGCATCATTTCCATTGAGGATCATTGCATGGATTAGGATTAGTGAAAATCTCAATGTTCATAAATCATTTCATCAAGGCTTCTGCCTACAGCGTCATAATGTAATCTTGAATTAAGTGAGTTTATCCAACTCTTCAATCCACTTTATCCTATAGCCTACCATAACACTTGAACTAGAATTGTGTCACAGTAAAATCGAGAAATCTTTATTGGACACATCCTAGTACAAATAATGTATTTAGTGTTGTCAATTATTATATAAATGATCTGACTTAGTTGGTTTAATATCTGTGCAAATGTAATCAAATATTTACATCGAAGACCACCGTTTTTCATCTGGCTGAGGTTCTCATAAGGAGTTTGTAAACCGAAAGCTAACAGCGCAGATTTACTGTCCGCGCAGAGCAGAAGATCGCCCCCCATAAAGACGCTGAGACGTTGCACTCCAGAGCGCTCGCTAACAGACATCTCTATCCGCGCTCTCTTCTCCGCAGGCCTACGTTAGCGTTAGCCTGAGCGCTAGGATACATCTGGTCGCCCCTCCGCGTAGCCCTAGCTAGCCGCGCAGCTTGCAGCCTCATTAGCGACAACAAATTTGCTCTTGACACTAATTACAGCTTCCCGGGAAGCGAAGCAGTGTCAGGACATATGAAAGGCAGCAATCTCCCCGTCAACGAACCTGTCGTAGCGTGAGCGATTGCCGGGGGAAGACAATGGCCGCCCTACAGAGCCGCCTGTCGGGAGGTGGTGCTTCCGAGGGAAAGAGGGAGTTGGTGGGGGAACAGCGAGATGGAGGAGAGGGAGGGAGTGAGGGAGGTCGTCCGGAAGGGATTGTCTTCCTTGAGCGGAAGAGGAGATAAGAGGAGCTTCTCTGGATGATTATTGCATGCATCACCAGAGGGGGGTGATACATCTTTGTCTCCATCTGTCCTCCCCCTCCTTTCTCCTCTTCCTCCTCCTCCTTCTTCACCTCCTCCTCCTTCCCCCCCTTGCTCCTGCTCTACACTGGAAAGGCCGTGCCACCCAGCAATGATGTATGTGACCTGTACGCATATATACAGTGTGTGGGCATGGGCGCATGGGCGCATGTGTGCATGCATGTATGTGCTCAGGGAAAACCCCCCAGTGACATGCATGACTGGCTTCACGGTGTGACAGCAACAGCAGCAGGACTGCCTGGCTGACTGATCTTTCTGGTATGGGGTCCTCTGCGTGTGCACGCCAGGGGCTGGCCCATGCGACGCCCATGTGACGGGCGGATAGCTGGGTAATGGATCTGCACACAGGCTCCTGGTGATGAGGAATGTGTGGAGGTGTCTCCTGGTGACACCGCGGACTTAATGACTCAGCCAGCCACAAGAATGTGCAGTCACACACATGACGTGCACACACACACACACACATGCACACACACACACATAAATCCTCTCTCTCTCTACATCTCATTAACCTGATCTACACAGGGCCAGTATCCCCTTTCTCCAAAACCTTTTTGTTTGTTGTTGAAATCAGAG
>CAEFZP010002538.1:0-152500 GCA_903064625.1 Mallotus villosus | reverse complement strand
GTGTGTGTGTGTGTTGTCATGGCTTTTCTCAGGTGTGTTATCCACGATCTGCTTAAGGTTAAAGAACTGGCAGGAGACAGGGTGGCCTGTGTGACGCCATAGCCATTCCTTATATCCAATTGAAATTACTTAGATCGGTGGGTTTTCTGCATTTACAGTACTTGCTTGACGGAGATTGTAATTCTGGTATAGGTGCCGCTATGTGTGTGGTGTGATTGTCTTTGAAAGCATATACATACACATTTAAACACACCCTATCTGGGTGGCCGCTGCTCTTGTGGTCGGGTGAACCTGTTAAGGCATTCATAATATCCTTTCTGTCTGAGGGTAATTCAGGATAATTGTAATAGGATTTGCAGTCTATATTTAGTAGGGATAGACAAAGGTTATAAGCGGTTTCTCATTCTCCCCCCCACTGGAAGAATGGTAATAATCTGATAGTTCTGCATCCAGCTTTCCACTCTTTATCACCCAATGGAAACTGTGTCATTTAAATCTGTAGAAGCGGAAAGTTGCGGTTCACGCACACACACACACACACACACGCACACACACACACACACACAGCAGCAGAAGTACCTGCCTACAGCACCTGCACTAACTAGGTTTCAGCGAGGGCTTCCTACAGTTGCACACTCAAACAACACATCACGCACATCCTCAAAAAGACAACCACACACACAAAATAAGTACGCACAGCCTGTAATGTAACCCAACCATAGTGTGTCAGTGTGTGTGTGTGTGTCAGTGTGTGTGTGTGTGTGCCTGCTCCCCCTGAGTGAATGTTTATATTCTCTCTAATTTGGATTAATTAACGGAAATCTCCCGTGAAGAGTGAGGGCAACCCAATCGGGGCTTTCTCAAGGACAGCCAACCTATCAATACCTCCTCCTCGTTCCCTCTCAGTTCTGCCCCCAGCCACGCCATGCACCACCACACCAACGCCATGGCAACCGTCTCCTAGCGATCTCCCATCAGGAGATCATCGGCCTAATTTGCGCCGGGACAAAGGCAGAGAGCGTGCGCTCGTTACTGCTTTGCTCTTATCGGGGCACTTCCCCTCCCCTCACCCACACCACCCTGGTCTCTTTACCCAGACACAGAAACAGCACTCTACTCAATTGCATGGTCGTTTACGCAACCGCTTCTTTCCGTTTCTGATCAGAGTCACATTACTGTCGCCGGTGTGTTATCGTGTGTGCCATTGTGCAGCGTGTCATGTTGAGTCATTATCCAACGTCCCTTTTAGCAGTTTCAAATCGTAATGTAATGAAGTGGACTCCGGCGCATGTATACGGTGTTCCCGTGCAAGGTGAACACGCGACAGGACGCCGTAACGTCCTCGGGTAGGCGTGGCGTGCAGCCCGCGCACCCCAGGGGGGTCAGCCTGGGAAAGACGGCTCGTTACCTGGTTACAGATGACACTCGTTCTCTCACCTCCTCATCGTCGTCCTCCTGAGCCACAGTGTCACGGAAACATTTCACCTCCACTTCAGCCCCTCCTCCAGTCCCCCTCTCCCTCACCCCGCTCCCCCCAGTCCACTCCTCCAGTCCCCCTCTCCCTCACCCCGCTCCCCCAGTCCACTCCTCCAGTCCCCCTCTCCCTCACCCCGCTCCCCCAGTCCACTCCTCCAGTCCCCCTCTCCCTCACCCCGCTCCCCCAGTCCACTCCTCCAGTCCCCCTCTCCCTCACCCCGCTCCCCCAGTCCCACTCCTCCAGTCCCCCTCTCCCTCACCCCGCTCCCCCCAGTCCACTCCTCCAGTCCCCCTCTCCCTCACCCCGCTCCCCCAGTCCACTCCTCCAGTCCCCCTCTCCCTCACCCCGCTCCCCCAGTCCACTCCTCCAGTCCCCCTCTCCCTCACCCCGCTCCCCTCCTCCAGTCCCCCTCTCCCTCACCCCGCTCACCCTTCTTTACGTGTTGCTTTTTGTTCTGTGTTCTCCCCGATGATGACAATGGTCCATTTTTGAAGCCTGCTGATAAACAAGTGAATCCACTCACGGGGTTGCTAGAGCGAATCTGTATGGCCACTCTGATGTTGAGTTTGCAGTATGTCAGGTGTGTGTCTCAGGTTTGATCCAGTTTGCAGTATGTTAGGTGTGTGTCTCAGGTTTGATCCAGTTTGCAGTATGTTAGGCGTGTGTCTCAGGTTTGATCCAGTTTGCAGTATGTCAGGTGTGTGTCTCAGGTTTGATCCAGTTTGCAGTATGTCAGGTGTGTGTCTCAGGTTTGATCCAGTTTGCAGTATGTTAGGTGTGTGTCTCAGGTTTGATCCAGTTTGCAGTATGTTAGGTGTGTGTCTCAGGTTTGATCCAGTTTGCAGTATGTCAGGTGTGTGTCTCAGGTTTGATCCAGTTTGCAGTATGTCAGGTGTGTGTCTCAGGTTTGATCCAGTTTGCAGTATGTCAGGTGTGTGTCTCAGGTTTGATCCAGTTTGCAGTATGTCAGGTGTGTGTCTTAGGTTTGATCCAGTTTGCAGTATGTCAGATGTTCATCTTGAGTGTGAAGTTGGGGTTGTCTCTAAACAGAACCGCAGTGGAATATTAAACAAGCCATTTTTAACAGACAAACAGACTAAGGGCCAATCCCAATACATCCCCTTACCCCTTCCCCTTACCCCTACCCCTTGGTTTTGCGCGTTCGCGTGAGACCTAGTGGTGTCCCAATACTCTTTTTGAGCTAGGGGTAGGGCTAATACGAAGGGGTATACACCCCTTGAAACCAAGTGAGATCGAGACCTTACTTGAAACCAAGGGGTAGGCGAAATACTGCGCGACCGGCAACAATGGCGGCCAGATCATCCCGAGAGTCCGATAAATTATATATTTGCGGCTTAATTAATTGATAAAAAAATTATTAAAGTATTGTTTTGTGCTATACACAGTCCTGCACATATATATTTGCAACCATTTTCCTAATTGAAACGTTTCTAAAAATCGCTAGTTTGCTACGATAATGTAACAGTGTTAATTTGCACAACAGTCCCGCATTGCTCTTACTAGCATGCTGCAGTTTTAAGTAAACTCCATTAGCAGCGAATTTCGTTTGAAATCAGTGCATAATACTACTTGCTTTGGAGATATCGATACGTGCTAGATGATGTACACGTAACCAAGTGTCGTCCCAATTTCTAGGGCTATGTAGCCCTTACCCCTCGGTTTCGAGGGCCAAGGGGTAGGGGTGAACCAAGGGGAAGGGGTAAGGGGAAGGGGTAAGGGGATGTATTGGGATTGGCCCTAACAGACAAACAGAGAGGCACTAACAGACAAATAGAGAGGCACTAACAGACAAACCGAGAGGCACTAACAGACAAACAGAGAGGCACTAACAGACAAACAGAGAGGCACTAACAGACAAACAGAGAGGCACTAACAGACAAAAAGAGAGGCGCTAATATTTAGGAGCTTTTCCTTTTCTGTTGTCCTTTCTCAGTAACGGCTGTTTACTATTTTTCAGCTCTTGCTCATTCTCGCACTCGCTCATAAATATATTCATGAGCGATTCATTCCTGATTGGAGGGAGTCTCATTAAGTGAGTGTTGCTTGTAAACAGCCCCCCTATCTCTCTCCATCTCAGTCCCCTTGCTTGCTCAGGAGACTGTTTCAACAGCCACAGAGCAGCTCCGTGTCAGGTGTCCAGGACCCACACGGGCGGCTTGGTAAGTGTTTGTCTTTGTCCTTGACTGAAGTTGAATAACAATCTATCGGCTAACAGCCCAACTATCTATGTGCACTGCAAGCAGATAGCTTGAGTGGCAGTTTGCGTGAGCAGGGATTGAGATTGACAGTGGTGACTAGGCCTGCGCCTGAGCTGGGCTTCTGTGGCGGGATGTGCTGGGAGGAGCCGTGTCAGACGGTCTGGGTCTCGGTGAGACGTTCGTCGTGCAGCATGACCCGTCGGCCTGGATGTGAGAAATTAAAATTAGGATTTAAAGGGGTGGAGCAGCCTCTTGGGGACAGTCTAGCACCTCTGGGAAACTATCCTCCCTTTCTTTCTGTCTCTGTCTCTCTATCTTTCTCTTTTTGTACTTTCATTTGCTACATGAAGGGAATGGCTGCTCTCCTCTCTCTCTCTCTCTCTCTCTCTCTCTCCTCTCTCTCTCTCTCTCTCTCTCTCTCTCTCTCTCTGTGTAACAACAGTATATTAGGATCCTGTCATAAAAGACATCCCAACTTTACTGAGTCAGACAATAAACTGGAACTTTGTGTCCTCTCCCGCTCCCTTTCCCGCGAGCTCAGAGGAAGCTTTGTCTCTACCGCTCCTCTCTCTGTACTCTCTCTCTCTCTCTCTCTGCATCTGTGCTCTATCTCTCTCTCCCTCTCCCTCTGTACGCTCTCTTTCCCTCCCTATGTCTCTCTATCTCCCTCTCTCCCTCTGTCTTTGTAATCTCCCTCCCTTTCTCTCTGTACTCTTTTCATAATTGAAAAGCAACAGTAATGTAATGTAAATCACGGCTCTATTCTGTTCTGCTTGTATTAGGCTCGCCTGTGCCTTGAGACATCTCCATGGTTACCGAATTTGACTCAGAGAGCAAGGTGACGCTTAGTCATTGAGCATAACAGATAGAGAAGGGGGTGAGAGGAAGAGAGAGTGTGAAGAGGGAATTCTCTTTTTCATCTGAGGGAGGTGTGCCGATCGGAAACCTCCTGCTGAGTGCAGCGGAGTGTGTGTGTGTGGTTTACACAGTGTGTGTGTGTGTGGTGTGTGTGTGTGGTTTACACAGTGTGTGTGTGTGTGTGTGTGTGGTTTACACAGTGTGTGGGCGTGTGTGAGTGTGTGTGGTTTACACAGTGTGTGTGTGTGTGTGTGTGTGTGTGTGTGTGTGTGTGTGTGTGGGCGTGTGTGAGTGTGCTCGCGTGTCGAGAGGCCCCATCCTGTCCGCTTCGACAGTCCTCACTAATTCTGTCCTTATCTCCTCCAGAAGAGGCGGTGAGAGAGGAATACCAAAACCGAACACAACATTTCAGACACATACCTGCTCCCCCGCCCCTCTCATCCCCCCTCCCCCATAGATACAACGATTTTGTCCACACACTCTGAGGTAGAATGAAGTTTGGAGCCTGTAAGAGATTGTTTCTTTGGTGATGTTGGCGGTGAGCAGGGTTGCTGAGCAAGCCCCGTCAGCGTGGCACGGAGGCCCAGCGGAAGGTTATTTGCGGCGCTGGTGCCTCATGAATATTAAGGCGTACAATGCTCCGGTACTTTTTTGTTTTTGTGTTCCTTCCCTTCTTCAGTTTTGGGCTTGGGGAGGTGCTGCCTCTGGTGTAGCAGGGAGATTAGAGCTGTAAGACACCTGGGCTGACACAACTTCACTGGGATCACCGTTAACCTGGTCTGCTTTGCTTTGCCCTCTCACGAGCCTACACACACTCTGGGAGTACTCTCTATATCTCCTGCACTTCCCTTCTGTCTAGCTATCTTTCTCTCTTTGACTTTTTCTCCCTTTTCATTCTGGCAATCTGGCTTTCTATCTTTTGCTTTATTTTTCTCCCACTCACTCACCATCACTTTCTCTCTCCAGTTCTCTATCTCTTGCTCACACCAACACATCTGAGACCATTATCATGCTTCAGCAGGGATCATGTACGATCTCTGTTCTTCAGTAGAATAGAGCCCATGGTGGTTCGAGCCTCTCATATGGGTTTCAGATCCAGACACGTCGTGCGGCTGCTGTGGCGGCTGCAGAAGGCTTGTTCTCCTGTTCAACAGTAGCATGCATGTATGTATGACATACTGGACCTTGCAGAGGGTATGCATACATCCCACACTGCTGTCTTCCTCAGGCAGGCCATGTCCAAGGCAGAGGTTAATGATGTTGTATCTCTACGGGGGCCGTGAGTGTCTCTCTGGGGACTCGTGTTCACTCACACACACACACACACACGCGCGTGCACTACACACACGTCCACTACGCGTGCACACACAATCTGCTGGCAGTGGAAGGACACAGTGGAAGGACATGGTTTAATCAGTTCTTGTATAAACACCTTTCTTTCTCTGCCACTCTCTCTCTCTCTCTCTCTTTCTCACTGTCACTGTTTTTGGCCTCACACAGATATCTTTGTTGTCGACTTCGGGGGGAGAGAGAGTGACAGACAGAGGGGAGGGGGGGAGAGAAAGAGAGAGGGGGGGAGATTGAAGGGAGAGGAGGAGAGGAAGATGATTCCCATTTGGACTAATCATGTCATTTGACGTGATTGTGCAGTCTAGTCATGCCTTAGGACGCAGAGCTGTGACGGACCTGTCCCTTGCAGTGACATCCAGCACGCCCAGTCACACTCGTCCCACTCCAGAAACTGCTGACTTTGCTACAAATGTTATCAAAAAAACACCGGGATGTCTAAGAGTGCAGAATACATTGATATGTTTCAACCTCTATGTGCTATATATGTTAGAGTGCACCCGGATTTAGATATTATGTCGGCAACGGAAATAACAGGATGAAACTGGATAGGATGGATCTAGCCTTGGGGTTTTATTACAGAAAACAGATCACTTAAGGCTCCACCTAGCACCCATAAATAAACTCATCAATATAAGTCATTACATGAAGCTTCAACGATTCCAGGGTATATTTTGCTTGTCGGTGTGACTCATCAGTGCAGCTCCTTCATACAGGAAGCAGCTCGTAAGTGAGAGCTGTTTGTGACATCACCAGCTTCCTCTGCAAGGAAAGGTGTTTGTTCAACTCAGCCGTTTCCATAGGCAACCCCTTTCCCAGAATGCAGCAGAGGAGTACGAGAAGATACATGGGGTTTGGATTCTCGAAACGGTAGCATTTCAGGGAAATGTTTGGGTCATGTCTCATTCCTGAGCCTACATCATATCCTTTATGTGGCCTTTTCCCACCAGCATAGGAGCGGCGTGCCGGCTCATTGACCCGGTCCCTTCCGTCGGTGACGGTAATAGTCTTCCCCCGCTGTGCCACACACCACTGGGTTGCCAATTCAGCCCTGGTGTTCGTGCCACTGGTTCCACAGTGAAGTGATGAACATGCGTCAAATAAATGAATATTTCATACCAGCCCACTTTGAGTCCTTTCACTTACAACAGAGCACAAAGAAAATAACACACAAATACCATCCAATTATAGATCAGACTGGAAATAGATTGAGTAGTCATACCCCTCAGATTCAAACATGTTAAAAGCCTTGTCATACATGGTTAGAGGTTCTTACTTTGGCCTCTGTGGATCCATTAAGATGGTGGAAAGCACACCATGCACAGGACTCAGCCAAGGCTGTCCCTCGATCAAAAGGTTCAGTCCTGGTACAGCCACCAGGATGGGAAACAACATCATACAGACACTGTCTCTGTCGTCCTCGTATGAACTAAGAACTAGATGAAGACTTCATCATGTGGTTGTGTTCCCTGAATGCTATGTACATTATTTGAACATATTTCATTGTAGGGACATGCCATTGGCATTAGGAAAAAAACTAAAATAACATTCTCCTTTTCCGTCTGTCCGTGTCTCTCTGTTTCTCTCTCTCGCCACTCTTCTGTCTCAGTCCATCTCTTTCTCTCATGAGGCTGTATGTAGAGATGAATATTCCTGGCTCAAGGCAGAGGGTGGCCTGAGAGTGGGTGTGGATTTGTTATTCATTAAGGTTCCTTTCATAAGCAGTCTGCCCACACTGCTGCATCAGGGGCACTGGTTAACTGCACCTTACACCTTCAGCACACACACATACACACCAGTGCCGGAACTTTCTGGAGTGCTGTTGCATGGATACAGTGGGGCGAGCTCAAGAGCAATCCAGGCCTGTTTCCTGTGTGTCACACTAGAGACCCATCATGCTTAAAATACACCTGGTATCAAATACGCCTTGTGACAATGAGATTATAGATGAATTTGAGGATGTAAATATGCTTTGGAGAAAACATAATTGGAGCCTATTGTCAAGATGGTAATCATTCGGTGTGTGTGTGTGTTTTTAATAATGTGGAGATTCAACCCCCACCCTGTGCTGTAGTCTAATGAGTCTATAGGGCGGTTTCCTCCCACACTGTCCACAGAACGTCCTAAACCCTCCCACACAGCCTCGACCCTCTGTTGACCTTCTTAATCCCACGTTTAGCTTTAGTCTTCTGGCCTGACATCGAAATATAAATGCCATCCGTATCTTAGGGTGTCTATATTAAATATGGTTTGTTTGGAGAAATATTATTGGGTGTGCTCGGGCTTCGCCAGAGCCAACCTTTGTTATCTCACATATATATTTCTTTATTATTATTTTCGCCCCCCTATTCCTCGGTCAATATTTGGACTACATAGAAAACGTCGACGTCAAAAGTTTCGTCTTGGTCCCGATTGAGTTGATATTACTTTTATTAACGTTCTGTTGCACAGTTTAGGAGGATACAACGTTTTCGTGGCAAAAAGTTGATTTTGTCGGCAAAGGGTAGAATACTCAGTTATACTTCACAGCGTCAGCACACGTTAGCAACGACGCATTAGATACAACGTGCATAGAGACTGTTGCAGCACAGCAAGGATGGTATCGTGCCGCCCCCCTAAGCATCCGTCAATATTTGGATTACTTAGAAAACATCATGTCAAAAGTTGGTAGCCATTGAGTTGCATGTATTTTTATTTACGTGGCTAACTTGCTAGCCACAGTCACTGGCGCTACTAACGTCACGAAACACGCGTGACTACCTCTAGCTAGGCAGGACAAAAGAACGCGTCATTTTTGGCCAAGGCTAACCAACTTTCAAATACTGTGGAACGCCGTAGCAAACGCATTGAATCGAATGCTAAGATAGCCTCAATGTAGCTAAGAACGCCACTGCTAGAGTCTAGCAGAACATTAGCTAGTTTAGCAGCTTGTTCACTTCTGGGAGATAGCTAGGCTAACTATAGCTTTAGAGTTGACCAACAACCTACACAAATGTTCTTTGCTGTCTATAACCAATGTAAAAACTGTGGTGGTTGATATCAGTAAACGCCATCACACTATGGGCAGTTGGGGCAGCCGCAAGCACACCCTCACAATTTCCCCAGAAATGGTATGCTCTCTAGTTCGTAATTGCAACACAGGTTTTGGAATGGTTATGACTTGGATGGTGTTTAGTTAGTTCCTCATCACCATGCCACTGTTTTGGATCTAACCCTAACCCTAACCGCATAACATACAATAGTCTACAGTTGAGTTTGGTTTGGTCTAGTTTCCATTGTATAATCCTGAAGAGATTTCATCGCTCTGTTCTGCTTCACTGTAGAGGATTGTTCAGGCAGTTCTGCCTCAGATTAGGGGAGTGTTGAGGCAGTTCTGCCTCACTCCAGAGGCGTGTGTTCAGAGAGGTGTGCTGCAGACTAGAGCAAAGTCTTGAGACTGAAAGCCTCACAGAGGAAGTGATTTGGTTTCCCTGAACAATCCAATTGGTCCAGTGGCTCAGAAACTCAATGATAGGCTGTAAGAAGAGAGAAAAGCTCCTCCCCCCTCTCCTCGTGTCCTCGTCCCCTGACCCAGACTACCTCCTCAACTACTGCTTCAGAGTAGCCAAATCACCCATATATTGATTGATCATTTCATTTAGGTTCCAAAACTTTAATGACTCTGGCTTTTTCCCAAACCTCCACATCACATTAAAGGACCTGTTAGACAGACATAATCTCCTACCTGACTGTCTGTCTCTGGTCAGGCCACTCCCGTGCAGTGTCTATGCTGCCTCTTTGTGGCTGGGTCAGGAGGAGGGTGGTGGAAAGCTAGCTTGGTGTATACCTGTCCCCTCTCTACAAACTCTGTAAATCTGCATACCAGTGCCCAATCAGTGGTCAACAGATCTAAAATGATAATGTGTACATAGTTGATGGTGCATAGCAATGAAATAAGAGTGTATTGTTTGGTACAGTTGTTTATTGTTCCATAAACAGTGCTGTAGTTAGTGGGCTTGTGATGAGACCAGCTGTGTAAGTGTGATGGAGTACCAGAGGAAAACACATTTCCATCTCGTCGATAATAAAGGCCATGGTTCTAGGTCTAGTTCACCCAGGGGATAGTGGGACTCCTGTGGAGAGCAGGCTACTGAGACATCTCCCATACCATCGGCCTCTCTGGAAGGTAACTACACATCACGCTGTACATCACACCAGGATGGAGACCAGGCCACATTTGCATAATCACTAAGATTGATTCAGCAGCAGGAGATTATCATACCTAAGGAATGGCTCAATTTCTCCGGACCGAATTGATGGCACAGTGGGCGTAGGAGCGTAAACTCCAGGAAGCTCCAGGTCCCGGTGTGGCTCGGGCTCGGGCCGGGCCTCAGAGAGACGGAGATCGATAGGGGGGGCTATCCATGGCCAGCCAGAGGTCAGTCTCTCCAAAGTGATGTGTACACAATCGATGGCTTCCTCCCGGCTGACAGACGGCTGCTGGTGGTGTGTTGAGGGTCGTTCCTCTTCTCGCTCCCGCCGGGGGGACAGATGAAGGGATGGGGTGATGGAGGGGGCAGGGGTGGAGGGGCGGGGGGGGCGGGGGGGGGTGCTGATCTGTGCTGCAGGCCGTAACCATTAGTGGCCACAGGACCTGTCAGCGTTTGACAGGGCAGTTAGGGGGAGTTAGAGTCCCTTATTTGTGAGGAGAGGTGGGTGGGTGGGGGCGGGGGTGGGGAGAAGCAGCAGGGTGATTATGGGATGTTTGGGGTCGCTGGCGGGGAGATGACAAGCGACAACAACGGAGCACTGACCCCTTCCTGATAGAGATGCTGGGTCATGTGACACTGGGTCATGTCATGTGACACGTCCTGTTGTGGCCTCCCTGAGGACCTCCCATGAGTCCAGAGGAACTGACTTGCATATGCCGACCATCTGCCTGCTTTCCAGGCTGTTGTAGGAGGTATTTTAAGGTATTACCCGAGACATTTAGTTTGACAGAAACTCTATTATTGTGTTACACAACAATGGTTGCAAGGCTTCCGATCAGTGCCCAGGTTAGTGCAAACAATTAGAGAAACAAAAGCGCAAACGAGTGTTCCATGTGAACTGTGTTAGTGGTTGAGTCAGCAGCAATGGAAGTTCAGTGAGTCAGTCTGGCTCAGCTCTTCTGGAGCATGTAACCAATCACCTCAACCACTGTTAACAAGTCATTACCTCGCTGTCTAAGCCAATCAGACTCCTACAATGTCCTGAGCCTGGTTTCCTCAGGACAAATCCCCTAGAGAGAAGGAGAGACGGAGAGAGAGAGAGAGAGAGAGAGAGAGAGAGAGAGAGAGAGAGAGAGGAGAGAGAGAGAGAGAGAGAGAGAGAGAGAGAGAGAGGGAGAAAGGTGGGACAGATAGCGAGCATAAGAGAGAGGAAGAGAGTGAGAGAACAAGAGAGATGGTGATGGGGACAGAGAGATAGGTGGAAGGTGAAAGACAGAGATTAAAAGTAAAAGGTTACACCGCAATCAACCCTCACCCCAGATTACGGAGTAGCTCATGTAGCGTAAGCACATGAGCTGATGTAAGGACGTCCAGCACATGTACAGTGTTATCTCTCAGACACTTTAAACGTAAAGGTCTGGACAAAGTCTGACAAAATATTGACAAACATATTAGTATGTTTCTAATGTCAGCACTCAATGAGTCATACCATAACGGTATCCATATCCTGAACTATATGAAACATCTGTTGATTTTCTAACCATAGCAGGGATAATCTTCATACCTCATCCCTAGGTATATTACCCTTGGTTCTGAGTGGCAAGGTTCAGTCTGTGTTAACTCCTTTGCGGACAGTGGTTGCCGTGACGTCTGCTAGGTCACTTCCAGGTCAGGCAGTGGGGTCATGCTCTCCTCCAGTACATGCAGGCATGATGTGGCGTGCGGTCACAGCTACCCCCTGCTCTCTGCCGCCCATGCAAATGAGGGGCCGACGAAGGCTCGACCTGAGTAGCGGTAATTGATCTTCTTAACTACTCCCACTCAATTACAGAAGGTCAGATCCAGACACCTCAGGAAGGCTCAGTAGCGAGATGTGCGGGTTGCCGGCGACGGCACATGAGGGTCCTTGGAGAGATTGTCTGTGTTTGTGAGGTTTTGAGCATCTTCCACAGATCTCCTTTTCTGTACAATGTTCAAAATGTTTCCTTCTTATTTTAATAGGTAAAGCCATATGTTGCATTCAGCTTCTGGATCAGGTTTTGTAAGCAAACAGTTTAATATCCTTATGGAAATGAAGATCCTTATGGTCTAAAATGATCTCACCTCATCGCCTCACCAGTTTTAGGAACTGATTCTTTGCAAAACCTTTTCTCAGTCGGAACAAGGAAGCAGGTCACCAGGTTCTGTGGCCACGACCCAGGGTGAGAATTTGAACAGGCTTGCCTGAAAGGTCGGGGGTTAGAAAGCAATCAAGATGTGTCCTCAGGTCACCATGGCAACATACTAGGCCAGTCAGACTAGCTCAGCAAAGCCGTGTCTGGGAGCTGATAAAAGGTTTAGCCTAAGTAGAACTAATTAAAAACAACACGTCCTGCTAGGAGAACCAATCAGCTCTCTGTCTTCTCTGGATAAAGGAGATGAATGAAGTCTGGGGACTCTGAAGGTTACACAAACCATGACTGAGCTAAAACGTTTTGATTAGCCTGTGGTTTTTTGGTGATGTATTAGCAGAGGTTGTCCGGCCCATTGTCTAGCCCTCTGCCTTCACCTGTGAGAGGATATATATCTCTTACAATGTCCTATTATCTTGGAAATCGCTGCGCCCAATTACACTACAGATAAGCACCCTGAGAGATGATACAGTTTATCGGATAAGGACCATGGACTCACACGCTTCCCTTAAAGAATGCTGCTTCTGCTTCACTTGGCTAGGAATGCGATTTCTCCTCATTAAACTGTAATACATGTATTTGTTTCGAAATATATATATCTCAGGTCAAAAGAGAGAGTTGCTCTCCCTCTGGTTTCGTCTCGTACAAGTGCAGTACTTGTTGAGATGCTGCGGCGAGGGTAGGCCCGCGGAGCTGGAGAGCTGGAGAGCTGGAGAGGGGAGGCCAGGCACTTCTGACCTCCATCCATGTGGGCAGAAGCAGCGTGAAGAGCACAGTAAGGGTGTGCACAGTAACTCAGCTAATCCCAACTGTACACTAAAGAAGTTAAATCTTTCCTGGAGAAAGAAGGAAGTGGGGGAGGATGAAGGGAGGAGGAGGAGGGGAGGAGGAGGAGTAATTGGAGGCGGATGAGAGGTGGATGCAGTAGTGGTTGTTCTTCCGTGGTGTCAAGGTCAGAACACAAACACACACGCAGACACACACACACACGTACTTATGCATACTGACTTATCTGGTAATATCATCTTATGAATATCCAGCCTCTCCCGAGGGTTTAGATGGATTGGCATGCCAGGTATGGTCTATTAAAGTTGGTATTTCCCCTCGACACCTTTCCTCATTTTCTTCTCCTGCTTGTCCTCCATCATTACTCCTTCCATCTCTCCTCATTCCCCTCTTCACATCCTACTCATCTTTCTTCTCTTCCTCTTCCTCCTCCTCCTCTCTGTCAGTCTAGAACTAGATCAGTTCCCTGCCAGGGCTGATGGGTTTGCCCATTCACCCAACAGCAAGATTTGAGCATTTGTATTTGACACCATCTTTACCTTCTGAGGGTGTATTCACTCCAGGTTTGGATTATCAGCACATTGTTCTCTATCTAGGTCAGCGATCTGTGTTTGTGTGAGTCCTGGGGATCAGAGAACATCCTGAATCTTTGCCCATCTTTTTTCGTGGTTCACTCAGAGATATATTCAGACAGCACGAACATTTATAATCTAACAATAGGTGCTTACAGTCATAGGTAATAGGTCTGTGTGCGTGTGGGTAAGTGTGTGTGTGTGAGTTGTTGTTTTGGATGTTTTGATAAACATCAACATGTTTTATACATTTTTTGTTTACATTCTAAGGCCTGTAGTTGCCTAGAGATTTGACCACCGTGATGGAAGGACATCGATGAGGAGATGAATCATCTGAAACCCCAGGAAGACAGATGTGCTCCCAAATCTGCTTTTCTCTACATTTACTGTGGAAGCAGTCGTTTCCTAGGTTGCTGGGGAGAGAGTTGATAACACACCTTCAGTTCTATTCTGGGAGGAACAAGCTGTACTGCAAATTGGACGTAGCAACAGTTTGTAGTGTACTCCAAAAGTGTCGATGTTCTTCATAGCCCTCTAACAACCACAGGTCACCTTGATGAGGGAAAGGGAAAGATGTTTGGTAACTCTGTGTAGAAACTGTGTAGAAAAATCTAATGTAAACAATCCACTCATCATTGAACTGAGCTACCTATTTTAAGACAACATCAGATACGTAAAACAGTGTGGTTGCTATACTTATAACATATTCAATCAATAGGTGGCACCAAATCCTCCACATCAATAAAAAACATTCTCTCTTTTTTCCGCATTTGTTTAAAAACCGGAATATTCTACCCCTTTTTCACAGAACATTGACACTGAGAGGTCAAATGAATATACCAATGACAGCGCATGGAGCCAAAACCTCTCTTTAAGTGAAATGTGCACATGTGATATATTGTTAGTTTTCATGTTTATCATGGAGAGAATACTAATGATCAGTTTCTCTTTTACAAAGTTTTACAATATTTTACTGTTTTTTGACTGATATCTGTATAATTTCTCCCTCTCTCCAGATTCTGGCCATCATATCTATCCTGTTCATAATCCTGTCCACCATCGCCCTGTCACTCAACACCTTACCTGAACTTCAGGTCATCGACGAGTTCGGCCAGGCCAATGACAACCCCCAGCTTGCCCACGTTGAGGCCGTGTGCATTGCCTGGTTCACCATGGAGTACCTCCTCCGCTTCCTCTCCTCCCCCAACAAGTGGAAGTTCTTCAAGGGGCCTCTGAACGTCATCGACCTCCTGGCCATCCTCCCCTACTACGTCACTATCTTCCTGACGGAGTCCAACAAGAGCGTTCTGCAGTTCCAGAACGTCCGGAGGGTGGTCCAGATCTTCCGGATCATGAGAATCCTGAGGATTCTGAAGCTGGCTCGTCACTCCACGGGGCTCCAGTCTCTGGGCTTCACCCTCAAGAGGAGCTACAACGAGCTGGGCCTGCTCATCCTCTTCCTGGCCATGGGCATCATGATCTTTTCCAGCCTGGTCTTCTTCGCCGAGAAGGACGAAGACGCCACCAAGTTCACCAGCATCCCCGCCTCCTTCTGGTGGGCCACCATCACCATGACGACGGTCGGTTACGGCGACATCTATCCGCAGACTCTCCTGGGGAAGATAGTGGGCGGTCTCTGCTGCATCGCCGGCGTGCTGGTGATCGCCCTGCCCATCCCCATCATCGTCAACAACTTCTCCGAGTTCTACAAGGAGCAGAAGAGGCAGGAGAAGGCCATCAAGAGGCGGGAGGCCCTGGAGAGGGCCAAGAGGAACGGCAGCATCGTCTCCATGAACCTAAAGGATGCCTTCGCCCGTAGCATGGAGCTGATGGACGTGGTGGTGGAGAAGGCAGAGGACAAGTGCTCTCAGGACAACCACCTGACGCCCAGCCGCTGGGAAGGCACGCCCAAACGAGTCGCCTCCGACACCAGCCTCAGGTCACTGGACACCAGGAACCTCGACTCTGGCCTGATGGCCTCCCCACACCGCATAACCATCACCACCACTGGCAGCCCCGAGCGTTTCCCCAGGAGCGCCCAGCACCGGAGAGGCAGCCCCCTGCTGTACAGAGGCAGCCCTCAGCACCTCAATGCCCAGACACTGGAGCAGATGTACAACCAGATGAGCAAGTCTCAGTCCTTCACCAACCTCAACACCAGTTCCGTTAGCACCATGAGCACCACGACGGATAACGCCCCACAACACCAGGCCCAGCCCGAGCCTGCACCAGCACAGGAAGTGGAGCTGGAGATGAAGGAGGTCCCGCCCTCCTCGGAGCCTGCCCCGAAAGACAAGGTTGTCACGGAGATCCGGAGCCTGTCGAGCGTGGACAGCTTTGCCAGCTGCACCGCCGAGCTCGGTGAAGGGGGCGACCCCAGGCCCTCTGGAGCCCCTGTAGGCGGCAACGTCCGACATCGCAGGGCTCCTGCCTCTCTAGACCTGAGTCAGTTCACCCTCCCGGAGTCGACAGTAGATGAGAGTTCTGAAGAAACCCCCGACGCCGTACTGAAAGACGGCTTGTGCGAGTGTGTTCCCGTCAACCCAGGTGCCGGGGCTCAGTCCCCAGAAGAGAAGAACCAGGAGGACGGGGAGGGGAACTTTGACAGCTTTGTGGAGAACATCAGGAGCTCGTTGAGAGGCAACAATCCCATGAACACCACAAGGTCGAAGGTCAATTCCACCGAGACTCCTGAGGAGGGTCCCCTCACCCCCCCCAGCACCACGTCACCTCAGGACATCAGCTCCAGCCTTCTGGAGGACGAAACCCCCGAAGGCGAGACCTCACCGCTCATCCCCAGCACAGACACCCTCGAGGAGGAGACCGACCCCTTGTCCCCTCAGAGGCTGGTGGTGGACACCCCTCCAGGAGATGATGAGCCCCCTAGACCAGAGTTTGTTGGCAGAGAACCATGAGGAGAAGAGCATGATGCAGGTGGCAGGTGCTGCTGTTGGTTCCTCGTCAGCACCAAACTGCACCCAGGGTGTGGTGGGAGCCAGTGGGGAGGGCAAAGCTGACAGCAACCAAAGTGGACACAAAGTAGAGAACCACATGTTTACACCTGAGATCCACCTGATTCCTGGGCGATGGGACGCCCTCCCCCACCTGTGAAACCAGCATGTGACTGTAGTGGGGGGGCCGTCGGGGGGAAAACTCCCGAGGGAGAATGCCTGGTGTGGAAGAAGACATGAAGAGAAACGAGGAAAAGGGTGCAGCGATGTAGTTAAAGATATTTTTGCATGGCATGACAAGTCCCTTTTACTTGTGTCATTGTGTTTCGATGAACGTGAGACTGCAACAGTGTTGCAGATTTCGGCAGACTTTGTGAAAGAAAACGGTGGGCTCAAAGAAGAGGCTGTTACGAAACCAAGAGAATATATAGACATTTTAAATATCCTAATGTAAATATGGACCTTATCTTTCTTTTATAGCAACAGAGAGAAATGCACAGAGGGAACATAAAAAGCATGCATTTAAAAACGTGTTATTTTATGGTGCTTAGTTTGCTGTAAGCGCTCAACTGTAAATACTATGACAACAAAGGCAATGCCAATGCACAGGATGGCTAAAGAAAAGTATTTCAAATGCGAAGAGGGAGATTGCATTCAGAGACCTCAGAGAGTGTTGCAACGTAGCGACCTATAAAAAACATATCATTACCCTTTCGTGGAAATGCAATGTGTACCATGACAACACTATGATGTTTTGTGTTCTGAATTCTGTATGGCAATTAATGTTAACATTCTTGTCTATGGTTTGCATAATACTTGGTTTGGTTTTGGTTTACTGTCCTGATAAGAACTTGGAAGAACTTAATGACTGTCACACTTTATTTGGATAGAAGGATTAAACCCCCTTTATTCCACAACTGAGTACATACCTGTAGTTGCCAAATACATAACCAGTGATGAAAAGAACTTCAGAAGCTTCAGCTTAACTTAATTACTAACTTAAATTTATTGCATTCAGAGGTTAGGACCAGGGGATTAAATATTATATATTTGGTTGATTAAAACTACATAGTCTGGTCCACTTATTTGCTTTCTGTCTGCATTATTTACTTGCTGGTTTCAGATATCTTAAAGTAGTTTTAATAATTACACAACAGATAAGTAGGCCTATTCTAGAGCAGTTGTAGAGCTTTCAAGTAGAGCAGAAAAAGGTCTATAAAATATGATGTGTATCAATTAAATTACTGTAGGTCTGGTCATTATCCTAAAGGTGTTCTTACTGTAGGTCTCTCTTTGACAGATGCAACAATAATAGTCTAATACAGGAAATAAGTATGATAATATGCTGTCAGATTTACTGTCAGAGGACCAAAATAATAATATTATCATGCTTTGTCATCTGTCAGTGCATCTCTCTGCTCAACAACATTAAGTGTAATTTGTAGATTACTTCAATTTGATTGTTCTCATTGGGTTTGTCTGTGACTTCACCACCATATCCTCCTCTGTCAGACACTGTACTATCCGTCTGTTACAGTACACACACCTGCAAGTTTATCCAACCCTGCTCTTTCTTTAAGACATTTTTGTATATATCTGTAGTGTCTTGAAATGTACATTATTGTGTTTAACCGTGAACAAAACAAGATTTCAGTCTAACTTGACCCAAAGTTTTTCTTTCTCGCTTTTGTTTTCACAGAATGAAAATATCTGTTTTTTTGTTGCCTTTTATTCCACTTTATTGCTGGAATATATACATATTGCTTTGGCATGGCAGTTGGCTGAGTGAAAAACGACTATTAGTGGGTTAGAGGAAGCCACATAAACCAGAACAGAACTGGGACAAGGTGGATGACTTCTACATTTCAGTTGGTTCTCATTGATTAGGAGGGGTGGGAAGTGCAATACAGCATACTGCAAACTATGCAGGCCAAGAATTGTGGCACTTTATTGTCTGTCTGTGAGATTTGTAAGTGTACAGGCGGAAACTACTTGTATTTATAAGATAATGTATCTTTAATATAAAATGAAATAACAGTGTTGCTGACACCATAATCCCGATGCAAACAGATCATTTGATTTAGCTTTGAATACTGTGTGGCAGGTGTGTACTTTCAGTCACCCAAATGCCAGGTGTCAATGGACCTCAAATTTGATTTGGCTTTGGGGATAGACATTCAAATTGACCATAAGGGCCTTTTATAAATTGCGGAAGTCCAACATATTTTTATTTCAAAAATTAAAACAGGATTTCAGTGGCCACAGACAAAGTCTTTTTTTTGTGAATTTATGTTGAGAATGATTCTATTTTTTCTAAACCAAAATCAAGCACGGCCACAATTTCCTGCCATATGGTGGTGGAAATTATGCGTGCCTTTTCATAACAAGCTGTTTATGAGAAGGTAGCAAGTCATTTGGCTTTGTTCATATAGCACTGTACAGAAAATTCTAATTTTATAGGAAAAATCAGGTCTTTATGTAATAGATGCCAGTAATATTGTTGAGTTCTCAGGTTTTCTATAACTCTGTGATGTTCTGATTGGATAGCTTTTGTTTTTATTTTACAGGTAATGTTAAACAATTCCTACTTTTTAAAGATAATGTTGTCAAATCCACACTGATGTCTTGTTTAACAGGGAGCAGCCATAATTTGCCCTCTGGATATCTTCCACCCTCATTTTCACCCCCATCAGACTAGTGGAATGGAGAGGAACACATAAAGGATGTGGGTATTTCTTAGGTCTTTCAAAAACGAGTGGACTTCGAGCTCAGAATGCATTTGACGTTGATTGAGTGCTTAAATTGACAGCCAGCTCAACAGATAGACAGAAAGACACAATTTGAAGCCATATTTTAACTCAAACAGAGATCTCCCTGGTCACTGGATGAATCAAACTGATTTGCTCCTAGTGAAGCCATTTAGCCTAGTCTGTCCACGCTACAACTCCTTATGGTTACCAAATCCTCATAGCATGCTTACAGGAACTGTGGTCCATGGGTAAACGGTGGGTACAGTGGGTTTCCAGGCTGGAGATGTTGGGATGTTTGTGATTGTGTGACGGTGGATGCAAACTTCAGACAGGTCCATTCAACCAAGGGTCAGCCATGGTGTGTCCGTTATTCTGTTTGTGTGCCCAGACTTCCAGTATCATTAAAAACTGTATTTGTTTACGAGTGAATTCTCTGTGAAATATTCATGGAATGTTAAGGTTTTTCTTGTAAAGTGATCCATTATGTGAAAATCAGCTGACACGTTCATGAATAGAAAGATTCATTAGTCTTTTTGAAAATCCTGTTTACAGTTTTCTTTTTTTCTCATTTGTATTTATCACCCTTTCCGTGTGAGTGGATAGAAATCCTTTATTATACAGGTAAAGTAAAGAAATGGGGTGGATTGGATTGGTTCCTTTGGGATGGTGTTTGTGCGTGGATGCTGTAATTAACTCTGTGAGCTAACAGCAAAAGGACTGTGTTGTTTCGTACTGTGTCGCATTCTTATTATCTTTTGTGATACAGTAAACAGCAACAAGGCTGTGTCGTTTATTTTCTATGAGAGAATGGTCTCCGTTTCCTTCATGCATAACTACCCAACCCTGCTACTCCACAATGCATAATGCTACATTGTTTGTTACCATGTCTTTGTGTATTCTGCCTCTTATTTTTGGATTTTGTTTGTTTTAAACTCTACTCTTGTTCAGTTTTGAAGGACAGTACCAGTAGACACCTTTTGAGCTGCAGACTGTTTCTGTACAAAGCAGCGTATTTGTATGCATGTAGTAGTCCAACCTGTATGTGACCACAGATCACTTTGTTATAGTACATGTATGTCAACATTTCTGTAGAGCATTGTTCCCCATTATGTCTATTAGCATATGCAGGATAACAAATAAATGTGTATATAACTGGTGTGTCTTCTCTTTTTTTTTGCAAACAGAGTAATTTATAAAGACTTTACTGCTACTACTACTAAACCATGTAGTTTCACTAATTAATAAATCACAATTTGCAATCACAACTTGCAATAATTGTTCCATTAATCAACTCAAGACAGTCATGTTGAAAAATGCAGACTTGCGATAGGTGCCCTTATTATAATTAACTAATTCAGCAGTGATAAAATAAACTGTATTTTAATTCCAGTGCACAAAATTAATTGACCTTGCCTTGAAAAGTATACTAAGCCTTTCTATCTCTGTAAGCAATACGTTTAAAATATCAGGAGGCTACGTGCATTGTGAAAATCAGATCAACATACATAGACTACTGTGGAAGTCTAGTATGGAAGAGAGTGTAGTCTTGGGTTTTTTCAAGATGTAGTCATAGGGATGTTATCACAGTGACACGTGGGTCCTGTATAGGGGTTATGGAACTGATAATGAATAACCATAGATATATATAAACACATATCTATGGGAATAACTATAGTAATGATCTAACTTTGTATAATATTTTAAAGGTTCCGGTGAATCAAACACCGAGCACGTTATTTATATACAGCTGCAGTGCTGCCTCCGAGACACTAGAGGTCCCTGCAGAACCAAGCTAACGTTCTTTTTGTAGTCGCGCAGAAATTGAAATACAAACGCTTTTCTAAGTTTCCAAAACACAGACATGGCGTCTGATACAAGTCAACTGGAGACACCTAGCACCGATGATGATATGGTGGATTTTTCGCAAGTTACAACTCTTTGTAAACGATGGATGATTGACTTTCATTTTTTCAGTATGTGTCATTACTTTAAGGAGGATCAACCAGAGGAATTTGAGAAAACGGTCCTAAATTTGGACGGTAAGTTGGGATGTAAACATTAGCTCTAGGCTAACCTAGTCTAATGCTCTGGGCTAAACAACCAGCAAGCTATTACGGTACAGTGGCAGCAAACTGATATCAACATATGTTTTATTTAATTTCAGCAATACTTGGGAGTATGCCTTTTATTAACTTCGATGTGTCCGAGAAGAGAAGCATAGCGGGGTTCATCACGAGGGTAATGCATGGGAAGGATTTGGGTAAGTTACAAATCTTTTGCAAAGCTTAATGAAGTTTTGCCTATTAAATTAGCATCAATACAATAGCTAGCATTAGCTGGTGGTGTTAACATCAGTAATCTTCGTTACAGACATGCATTACGATGGGGTTGAAGTGACACCTCTTATTTCTGCCATCAACATTTGGAAACAACTCAAAGAAACGGTGGCAGACGACCCTCTTTTTGAGGAAATTAACAATCTCTTATATGTTCAGGTAAGGTCAAATGCCCCACAGCTTTCCCTTGCTGTACTTGTGTTTCTTGTTCCCAGGCCCGATTGATCCTTCTATATCTAGGAAAGTACAGTTATTTTCCGGACTCTAATAATAATGTTGCTTGTCAGGATTAACGGCTGGCATTTTGCATGTGCATTCGCTTTTGATTAGCATACGTTAATCATTTTAAGATAAGAAAGAAAAAAAACATTGTGTTGCTTCTTCTCCAGTCGGTGGCTGTGTGCTTGGAGGAGGGTCAGTGCTCCATGGCCTTCACCGTCCTCAAGTGGCTGGTGAAGGAATGTGAAATCCCACGGGTTAGACTTAATCTCCTATATTATATGATTATCTTATGAAAAACATGTTTATAACCTTCCTCTCTGCATTGGCATTTGGTGAGAGCTGTACCTCTGTCCCTCCACAGAATTTGGGGACCAAGTTGTCATCCATCATAAAGAAGAAGGACACCTCCCACCCGTACCTCCTCAACTTCAGCTTCGCTCACCTACTGGATGCCATCGAGAACTTTCTGGAGGCCTACTTCAAACTGCACCCTTGTAACTTCCTCCTCAAGGTGCTAAACACATGTCCATGTTTGCCTACTAACAGGAAGCATCTGAACCTGCCAGCAGTATTGACTATAGTCAACCCCGCCAGATTTATTGATCAACACATGATATATTATGATCTTGAAGTAGAGTCAGTGTGAACTTCAATGTGTTTTAAGGAGCCATATGGTATTGGCCGTGCTCCAGTGAACCAAGCCATTGTTCAAACAGGAAAAGGTTTAGATATAATAATGTCAACCAATTTTCTGCTCCACCATATTCCCCCATCATGAGACCTGTTCCTTGTGGAGCCTATGAACCACTGAATAGGCCTGTAGCGCTAGCTGCTAGTCAAGCCCTTTCCTATGTGTAATGGTCCACTGACTGATCCTGGTCATGCATTAACAGTCAGATCTAATTGGAGCTGTCAGTCACATCTGCAGTTTTGTATTCAACCATGTTGGGTTTGGTGTTCTCTTGTGTTGTAGCTGCTGGGTAAAGGTCAAAGGGCACAGTGTCCACCTAGGGGGGTTATGTGTTTGTAAAGCCTGTATCTGTCCCCAAGGCTGCCACCAAGGTGGTTAAAGTATGCCCTGACCAGATGGAGGACTCAGGGACTGAAGAGAACGAAACACAGTCAGGGTCAACCAGTGAATCCATCCAAGTCACTCAGTAAGTCACTGTTTAGATATTCTCTATCGATCTGGTGTTCCGTCCACAGTAGTGTGCGCACTGCTGTTTCAACTGTGCTATAATGCTTTTAATATTCCAGTCTGAATATGTTATGTGCCTTGTTTCATACAGGAACAACGAAACCCCGGTTAAGAAGTGAGTATAAAAGACACTGCCATGAGTGATTGAGTGAGTCTCCTTGCTATGTGAATGTTCACCGCTCACCCCAGCAGCACTGTCGCTAGGCCCGTACATGTGGTCATCAAGGCAGCGCAGAGAGTTATGGACAATTACATTAGGGGCAAATGCAGGGGCAAACGGAACATCTCTCATGATGTAGTGCTTCTCCTCAGACCTAAAAAGAAACTGCTGTCAACTAAGAAAGAGCTACCGTGGCAACCGGAATCTGGCAAGAAGCCTGTGATCGTACTCAGGAGGATGGAAAACAGAGGTGGGTTCTCCCTTTACATTTACATTTAGTCATTTAGCAGTGATCCAGCACAGCTAATTGTGTACATCGTGTTCACCTATATACTGTATATGTGTGTATACTCGTATGTTCATTTACATTTTTACTTGTCATCTCTAAAGCTAATGATTGATAATTCATCCGTGGGTTTATCAGTAGATAATTATACTAACGGAAACATTTGAAAACTACAGTGAGTTTGTTTGCGTCTGTTATTATCAGAAGACGGAGATCGTCTGCAGTCGGGAGCAGCCTCGCCAGCCTCGCCAGCCTCGCCAGCCTCGCCAGCAAAGAGCAAAGTCAAGCGGAAGGGCAGGGTCAAGGTCAGTAACACCAATGTTCACCTGGATAGGGGGTCCAGTACGGAGGCTGCACAGCACACACGCTGCAAGCTTCCAGAAATAAGTCGAGCTTCAAGACATGAGTGTTGCACCATGTGATGTTGTGTCTTCCTGCTAGCTCATGGCCTGTGTGTTGTTGTGTGTTCCTGCTAGCTCATGGCCTGTGTGTTGTAGTGTGTTCCTGTTAGCTTATGGCCTGTGTGATGTTGTGTGTTCCTGCTAGCTCATGGCCTGTGTGTTGTTGTGTGTTCCTGCTAGCTCATGGCCTGTGTGTTGTAGTGTGTTCCTGCTAGCTCATGGCCTGTGTGTTGTTGTGTGTTCCTGCTAGCTCATGGCCTGTGTGTTGTTGTGTGTTCCTGCTAGCTCATGGCCTGTGTGTTGTAGTGTGTTCCTGTTAGCTCATGGCCTGTGTGTTGTAGTGTGTTCCTGTTAGCTCATGGCCTGTGTGATGTTGTGTGTTCCTGCTAGCTCATGGCCTGTGTGTTGTTGTTGTTTGTAAGTGGACATCGGTGCAGGATCAGAAGATCATTCAGGGCGTGAAACGCTACGGCGAGGGAAAGTGGTCTAAAATCCTGCTTTTCTACAACTTTGGGAATCGCACCGGTGTCATGCTCAAAGACCGCTGGAGGATTCTGAAGAAGAATTTTATGAATTAAAGATGCTCTCTGATTGTACCTTACCTGCCGTAATGATGAATTACATTTGGGCCAACTTTTGATACTTGAAGACGTGAACCCATGTCTTGATTGTACATTTGAATATACAATATGTTTTAGCATGAAATGCAGTGCATCGCTTTTTAATGTGTTCAACATGCAAAACTCAACAGCCAGTGTCTCTGTTATAGGATACAGCGTTGACTACTTGCAGTTAACTTTTTCCTTCATAGTTATGCATCATAAAAGCTTGTACATATGCTGCTTGAATGTTCTACTCCAAGTATGGTGGCCTGTTTTGAGTAGGTCAAGTTTAGCTACTACCAGCAGAGGGTGGAAAAAGTGGTCCTATGCCTATCTAACTATCTGGGATTTGTGTGCCAAAAAATTGGGGTAAAAAAGTATTGTAGTCAATTTATTGTACATTTTACACAAGTTGTATTATACATACCTTTCAATTCATCTTGCAAATGTGTAAGGGTTGTGCTTTGTATGTATGGGGACAGTTGGAAATCACATTCCAGTCACCAAATGGCTTAAAACATTAAAACTGTTTCTATCTGTATTATGTCTTTGTCCTCTTTTAAGAGACTCATGAGATTATAATGGCGGAGCAGTGTGTTTATGTCTCTATAACTTACTGAATGCATGCTGAATCTTTTAATAAATAACATGGGGTGTTCTGGTCCAGCTGGTCCAGACCTCAGCCAGTCGTGCTGTGTGGTGAGATGGATGTGGTGAGATGGATGTGGTGAGATGGATGTGGACACTCATGTGAAGACAAAGCTGTGAACCTGCGGACAGAGACACTGCTGGGTCCTCTGGACTCTCTTCCACGTCCCTCTGCAGCGAGGGCTCCCCACTGCCTGCCAGTGGAGCAGAGCATCACTGCAACACACACAGGTACACACTGTCACTGCAACACACACAGGTACATACTGTCACTGCAACACACACAGGTACATACTGTCATTGCAACACACACAGGTACACACTGTCACTGCAACACACACAGGTACATACTGTCACTGCAACACACACAGGTACACACTGTCACTGCAACACACACAGGTACATACTGTCATTGCAACACACACAGGTACACACTGTCACTGCAACACACACAGGTACATACTGTCACTGCAACACACACAGGTACACACTGTCACTGCAACACACACAGGTACATACTGTCACTGCAACACACACAGGTACATACTGTCACTGCAACACACACAGGTACATACTGTCAGTGTCAGTGTTTCATGGTGACGTTTCATGCGAGTGCTCAGAAAGCCATTTGTAGCCAACTGAAGGATGTCAAATACCAAGGCCTATGTGGCAATATCGTCAAGCGGACTTCAGTGTGCTTAACCTGGTGAAATCGTTTAGCAGGAGGGCTTATTTTGGGCATTTTCTGTTGCAAGGAGTAGAGTGATGGGAGGTAATACGTAGGGCAAGTTTCAGCGCTAAAGGAACACTTGCACCAATACCACGTTTTAGAAATGTGCAAAGGTCATGTTCACAGGAGAGTGGTGAGGAGTCCAGGCTGCCCAGTACAAAGACATGACTGTGGTCACTCCAACACTCGTGGTGTGTGTGTGTGTGTGTGTGTGTGGTGTGTGTGAACATGTTTCCCTGGCTCACATGTTTCAGCTCAAGCACACAGGAAAAGGCTGACAACATCTTGTGGAGCTTGTCTTTCAGTTTTTTAGACATTTTGGCAGTTGATCTCCCTGAGACTCCGTACCTGTCAGATTCCTGCCCGTCCCCTTGGCAGCTGCTGTGGTTCTGCATGGCAGGTGGTTGGCAGGCCACACACACCGTGTAGCCCTCTCGCAAGTACTGCATCCATTGTGTGTGTGGCTGGTTCTCCACCGTGCAGTGAGGGGTGAGAGACTCCATCTTGTATTTCATACAGAACCTGGCAGAGAACAGGTTGGATATTATGCAGTTGGTGCCAGGTTCTTTAAATTACTTTTATCTATTCATTAGCAAAAGCACCATATGGGAAGGTTTGAACCGATAACATCTTGATCCCCAAACAAACGCTCTACCACTGAGCTGTACCCTCCCTTTTTTGGTATTGTCAATTGACGTTACTGTGGCAGAATGCAGTTAGACCATGTTGACAGTGTTATGAGTCTTTGTTTGGGATCTTGGTCAGGCAGACCTAAAGCTGGGTGTGGTCTGTCTTCATATCTAACCCACCTTTTGGGCCTCAGTTCTTTGTAGGCTGCTATACTGCCATTCATGTTTCGGAGAGCTGTGTTTAATTTCAAAGGGCTCAGCAAAGACTCATAAAGCTGTAAACATAGTGGGTGGGTGTGTGGTGTGTGTGTGGTGTGGTGTGTGTGTGTGTGTGTGTGTGTGTGTGTGTGTGTGTGTGTGTGTGTGTGTGTGTGTGTGTGTGTCAGCCAGGTGTCCAGGTGAGCACACATATTTGTGTACTTTACTCTTGAGAGGCTAATGGGCTGTTTTTTTCACAATAAGGGACACAGAGTTGAACATGAACTTTCACACTGTTAAAATGACACTTAGCCTGTGACTTCAATATTCGTTTCCCTTGAAATTCCAGCTCTCTTTTTCTGCGATAATACATACAGTATCTTATCTGTGTGTATTGTGTAATGTAGACTGTGATTAGAAACATACCCAGGGTCCAGAGAGGTTCCATCGACATCATGCTTTGGCCTTCCTCTACCAAACTTAACGCTGGTGATGAATGCTGGACCTGAGCAAAAAATACTTTTTACACACCAAATGTGCTGTCATATTAGAATGTGTGGGTGTGCGATGCCAGCATGTGTACCGATGTTGCCTCCACACTGAGTCCCCTGGTGGTCTCTGTATTCCCTGCAGCCAGCCTTCTCCTCCACACTGGAGCAGGGCTCTCCGCTGTTTCTCGACTCCTGCAGGACGTGTCTCCGGCGGACTCTCAGCGAGGGCTGGCAGGGCTGGGAGCAGCCGCTCCAGTAACTCCACTCAGTCACCACACACGGCTGGGCTGGAGGGCCACACACACGGGAGACACGAGGTGGGGACCGGGACCAGGTGGAGACCAGGACGAGGTGGAGACCAACACGAGGTGGGGACCAACACAACGTGGAGACTAGGACTAAGCCTAACATCACTTCTGAACAGTAACCAACTGTTACGTACGGTTTCGAAAAACAGTAGGGTGCATGAATACAGTCAGTAATGTCTGTAACTGAGTAGTTAGACAATCAGTGTCTTAATGAATGCACTTTTCCAGTGGAGTGGGCATGCAAAGTAAAGTATGTAACCTGTCGAAGTGGAAGTTGGTCTCGGTTAGAAATTGATTTGGACTTGAAGAATTTGTGTTTCCTTCTTAAATCCTGAGTGGCTTGAGAACAGGCCAAATGAACTTGAGTCCATTCAGCCATTTAATCCTGTGATTTTCCTTCGAGTAGACCCTCAAGCTTTACGAGATTTGAGCTTTGATGTCGAGCAGAATGTGTGTAAGATGTGGTATGAGGTGCAGTGTGTTCATCCGGCATACCAAAACTGTTTAGAAAATCTAATGATTAATACATTTAGATACGTTTAGGATAATGTGATTTACATTCCCCACCAGTTACGTATCAATGCTTCCATATCACACACACGCCTCGTGACAGAAGTGTCAGTGTACAGTACTGAGTAGAAAGCATATCATTTATTTTGAGAAGAGACTGCCCTGGGCCCAGAGGTAGATAGCTGGAGATAGTTATCAAGAGGCTCTCATATACAGAGGGAACTTTCAGTATGGACGTTTGCCAGTTGGTGAGTCGTACAAGGAAATATCAAGAGTGTTTGCCAGTATATGTGCCGTTCTTTTAAAAGGCGACAGCATTTATTTTCAACGTGTGCACTTGTTGTGTTTGCTGCCTTTCTATTTCTTTCTTTTGGCTCATTTTCGATGTCTGACTTGTAGTATAGTGACGTCTCTTACCTGGACACACTGTGGAGTAGTCGAAGCAGCAGTCCTTGGTCCTGATGCAGCCCTCGTCACAGTAGCACGTTCCATACACTCGGTCCATCCTCCAATCGGTCGTCACGCAGGTGAGGTCTGTGCCTTGGCAACACTTTCCAGAGCACCCCCCCTCCACTAAGTGGTACATTCCCAGAGCGACTGCCACCAACAGCAAGCTTGCATACTCCCCAAAGGACCACATCATCGGGTGTTAAAAAAAAGGGGGGCACACCAAATGGCAACCTCCGTGCTACCCACACAAATACAAAGAAGAACGTTTGTGTATGTGTCTGTTTTCCCCCCACACAGTCTCTACGTGTGTGCTCTTCTCAGTGTTTACTCCCTGACAGGCTACATGTCTCCCTTGCCGTCAGTCGAGAGATCGAACACCAGGCTCCCAGCCCAGAACCGACCTAGTCCAACCCAGTCTAGTCCAGGCTAAAGCTGCCACACAAGCCCTTGTGACCTGAAATTCCTGCCTCCAGCTTGTCCTCCACTCCACCCCTCTGTTTGCCCCTAGCAGTAGGACTACTCTGCAGCCCCAAGACGCAGCAACTCCACTCAGACTCTGCTCACTCTGTCTCTGTGCACACTGGGATGTGCCTGTCGGGTGTTTTCTGTCCCCACTCCCAGACCTTACCCTCCAGGGAATCACTCCTTCCCTCTCAGACGGAGTCCCTCCCTCCTGTCTGTCAGACAGGAGGAGACTCACAAACACAACAGAGAGAGAGAGGAGGGGCGGAGTTGTGTGTGCCCACCCTCCCTCCACCGTCGCTCTTATTCGCTCTCTTTCTCTTAGTCTCTCTCTCTCTTATCTCTCCCTCTCTCTGTATTTTGTTCTGTGTTCTTCATTCGGTCTTGCCCAGCAGGTCTGTGCCACCCTGTGTCTCAGCCTGAGACAATAGAGGCAGTAGGAGGAATGTGAGCTGTTGGCCGGGCTCCAGGTCATAGCGGGAGGGATGGGGGGGGGGTTGTACACAAAATGTACCTCCAATGCTGACAGTCAGGTTATTGATACAGTGTAGATGTGTGTGTACAGGGGCCCTGGATGAATGAGCAGTGCTTTCTATTGAGCCTCCACTCCTGCGCCCTGCGTCCTGGAGGAGCTAGTGCCTGACAGGAAGCCACACCCAGCTAGGTCCAGTCAGGGTTAAGCCCCCCTGTTGCACGTGAACCCAGGAGATGTTTGAAGAGGGGAGATTGCCTCCTCTGGCCCCTCTCCTACTGACCATCTCTCTCCTAGCCTTTGATTCTCCTTCGCGTCAAAGAGCAGGTTGGTCAAGCAGTGTTAATAGCCTCCTTCATCACCATCTAGTAGGCAGATAGAACTCAGCCTGGCTACTGAGTCCAGTGTGACCTCTAGAAGAATGGATAGTGTGTTTTGATGTTTCCTTGCACATTGTTCCAAGTTGTGTTGTGAGAATATTTTATTGAGTTTATCTGACCCATGGGAAAAGGGAGTGTCAAAGGAATTTGACTATGAGACAGTGTCAGGCAGTAGAGAACTTATCTATTCAAACCACCCTCTATGATAAATATTGACACAGGTGTCTGGAAATGGTTATACTGGGGTTTCTATTGTATAAAGCTGCAACATATTTTTGAAACACTGCTTTTGTAGTTTAAGATAAATATACAAAGTGAACTTGTTGGAAATGATTCATTTGGTCCAAACGATGCTTGCTGACTGAGAATTCCAACTGTATCAAAGACTGAGAGGGTTTGCGAAGTAAAGGCATGTTAGAAATGCACATCAAAGACTGTGTGTTTTAGTCTGACAGGCCTCTCACCCTTGACATCTTGCCCTTGTCTGAGAAAATACCTGTGATGCTCTGTGTGTGTGTGTGTGTGTGTGTGTGTGTGTGTGTGTGTGTGTGTGTGTGTGTGTGTGTGTGTGTGTGTGTGTGTGTGTGTGTGTGTGTGTGTGTGTGTGTGTGCTTATGTGTGCATGTGGATGGTTAAGCATTCACTGCAGACAACCTAAGTCTCGACAAATCCTGTTTGAGGTGAAAAGCATGCACACCCTTGCTCTCTCACTCTCCCTACTTCTCTCTCTCTCTCTCTCATACACACATAAACACACCTTTTATCTGTTCTGACTGGGTTTGGTCAGGCGTGCGCACATTATCTAAATCATTGATGAAACAGGAGACTTTCCCAGAGGCCTGTGTCAGCTCTGCTGTGGATTTTCATGGGACATCAAAGACAATGCAAGGTATTGGTATCAAGCAGAGTGCTGTGCATTACACCATCACATGATCTCCCGATGTTAGGCTCACGCGTCCTGTCATGTAAACAAGGCTTCCAGGAACGTGGAGGAATATGAGAGGAGCAGGAGGAGGGTGGAGGGGGTGGAGGGGGTGGAGGGGGTGGAGGGGGTGGAGGGGGTGGAGGGTGGAGGAGGGTGGAGGGGGTGGAGGGGGTGGAGGGGGTGGAGGGGGTGGAGGGGGTGGAGGAGCAGAGTACAAAGTGATGGTGAACAGCGTGCCTCGGGCTCTTGTGTAGGAGTCGAGGAGACAGTGGAGTTGTTCCCAGGTCAATCTCGTCTGCATGGGGAATCCGCAACAGTTCTGGTTTCCATGGTAACTGCTGGCCTGGGCCGCTATGGGGGACAAATACTTTACTCACCCGTGGATGTGGGTTTGACCTGTTTGTTTCCGATACTTGTTGTCACGGTGATGTGACAGCATGGTCACTGACCAGCATCGCTCGGCACTGACTTGCTTCTCTCCTCCTCTCTCTCTTTCTTTAGTCTCTCTATCCCTCTCTCTTTCTTTATTTCTCTCTCTTTCTCCATCTCTCTCTCCCTCCATCTCTCTCTCCCCTCTCTTCAAGTCACATGAAAATGCCATATGTCTCACAACAGTATGCATACAGCTAAATCAAAAACATGAGTTACGAGGCATTTACAAATGTTTGACTAGTGACAGTAAGATTAAGAGGCATGGATCATTTAATTTAATGTATTTATTTTTCCTGATAGCTTCAGCGATGTGGCTGTGTTTTGAATGAAGCTCTTTGTCCTACCTTATCTGGAGAATTTACTGCTGTTTCTGTCTCTCTCCCAGTTTGCACTCCTCTGCCCCATAGTTTACAGCATAGAACTCCCTTTATGCAGGCAGAATATTTCCATGTGTGTATATAGATGTGTTTCCTTGACAGAGAGAGAGAGAGAGAGAAAGAGAGAGAGAGAGACAGAGAGAGAGAGACAGAGAGAGAGAGACAGAGAGAGAGAGAGAGAGAGAGAGAGAGAGAGAGAGATAGAGAGGGGACAACCACAGCTGTGAAGGATCCTGGACATCCTCGCCATCAATCAATGTCTCTCGCATCAACTGTAACAGTGCTTTCTTGTATTACACATCCACATTTCCATGAATTAATCATTTCCATTAATTAGACGAGTGTACTGCAGCTGCACGGCCCGAATTCATGTTCCAGGGTTATTAGCGGAGACAAGAGGCACGTATCTGTTAACTCAAAGATACCATCACACTGTACCTGGTCTACTTCTGATCCCCTGATCCTGCCTCTCCAACTCTCCACTCAGCACTGACATGATGAGTCATCCCTTCGGCTAACGAGGCATCATTAATTAGCAGAAATGGCTGTCAGGTGTGTAATGGATGGGAGCCCCTTCACCTGCAGAAGGACACCACCATGTTTCACATCAGTCCAAGAGGCTGATGAGTCGCTGCCAACCAGCAAGTCACCTTGGCCCCCGTGGAGAAGGGTGATGATGAAGATGAGGAGGAAAATGGAGGTGGTGATGAAGGTCGGTCCTCCCCGCCTGCAATGTGGCCCCGCTGCGTCCCTCACCCCACCCGTTGGCCATTAAGACGTATGTAAATCAAGGCGCTGGCATGGGAGTGTTCCAGGATGGGCAGCTGGAACATGTGCTGCTGGGAGTGGATGGAGGCAGAGGGGAGCGTGACCCCAGTCTTTTAGGAGGCGGAGTGATGGTACTCATCTCAGGGTTTAATTAGAGAGTATGGACACATCCATCACCTATCACACTATAACTCTCACTCAGGGGGGATAGAGGGCATTAGCCGGGTCATAGCTCATTCCCTTAGGTGTGTTTGTGTGTGTGCGCGTGTGTGTGTGTGATGCGCGTGTGCGTGTGTTAATGAAACTGACAAAGGCTCTGCCAAGACCAGAACCACTTATCCATCCCAGGTTATAAGAGTATAAATCTATAACCAGCTACTGTAGATGCAAACATTAAGATCATCATTAAACGATGCAGAGAAGGTGGTGTGAGGATTCTCATTTGCTCACACTTTACGCGTGCGTCTGCTTGTTTGTTGCTGACGTTGCAGACATCACCTCATTCAGACTAACTTGTACTTTCATACCTGACGATAACAGATCATTACGAGCAGCACAGGACTTTGCAGCTGCTGGAAAGATATGCAAAATAAATGAAAAAAAGTGTCAAACAACTTTACCCACGTGAAGTTTTTCAAGCTAAAACGGTCTGAAAAGGAAGGAATAGACACCTGTGCACAAACATTGTGAGGCAACCCCATGTTCCCAAAGCTTTGAGATCAACTCTCTTTATGACCAAGGACAAAGGACTGACCCCTCGGTGGCCTGCTTGAACACATACAGCTCACCACTGGCCCGGCAGTGTGCAGCCTTACCACTTGTACCTTTTATTTGTTCCGTTATTTGCTTTTGATCACTGTGTAACGACCTCTTTACAAGACCATCGAAGGAGTTCAGACTCGTTTCACAACCGGAGAGACAACACAGTCAACAGTCAGGCGATAAGTTATGCCCCTTATCGGAGAAGAATTTTTACTGGTCTGTTGTTTTTCTCTGCGAAAATCCTGTCAACAGAGCCAGAGACAAAGAGGTGAGCATGGAACATTTTGGTGCAGCACGTCCCACGTTTGTCAGACGTGCCAGAGATATGGTCTGTTGGTAATGAACATAAAAGTAACACAGGTGAGCCTCCTAATTGTTAAGGGGATGGTCATGAATGGCCTAACCCAACCCTAGCCAACACTCACCTTTTAGCCGAAGTTGGGGCCCTTTTGATACTCCCGGTTGGCAAAGATAGGATTTGGCAGGAGGACAGGCTGCATTCTCAGATCCCTGCTGATTGGAGAGAAGACTGGCAAAACATCAAGTCAGGTGAAACCCAGCTTGGCTTCTCTTCTCATGCTAGGGTCAGTTTGGAAAATACAGTCTGACTGCAGTGAACAGGTTGTTAAATCTGTTAGTGTTATAAAGGGAGAAATGTTTGGCCGGCTCATTGAGTTTCACATTTGAGTTGGTTGTCAGAAAAATATTTGATCAAGTAGTGCACAGTCAGTGGAGTCAAGGCAGTTTATTTCTTGCGGCTTGCAGCAAGGAGACAAGTCAATGGCGGTGCAGAGTTGTCTGAAGTCTGAGGAACTGTCAGTGTCCTTTTATCCTAAGGTTCTCGCGTGTGTGTGTGCGTGCGTGTGTCTTGGAGTGGAAAACTACCTCTTCAGTTTGGAGTGGAAAGTTACAATATGGAGTTTGACACTTTATCTGTACATGCTGAGTAAAAATCTTGACACGCAGAGTAAAGATAACGGTCAGCATGTTTAAGTAAGATTACGGTTACAACTATGAGAGAGTCCTCTGTCTGCACTCTAGGATATGTGGCACAGCAGTATTCTTTTAGCCTGCATAACACACACATAGAAATATTTCTAACATTAGTAAACAGGCAATAAGTCTTAACATTTTGGCTGTTGTCATGATTTGCAGTAAAAACCGTACCATGTTGTTCTGACATTGGCCTAGCCCTAGAGCTTGGGAAAGGACGAAACTAAATCATAAAAGCCTTAGCCCCTCCCAGCAGCAATCCAGCTTCACAGCTCCAGGTTTGGCAGCGCCGGCATGAAATGATAAACCACTGGTGGGCAGGTCCCAGAGCAGCTCTTATTAAAGGGCTCATTGTTGACTGTTTGTTCCAGGTCATTTTGTTTGACTACACATGAAAGGACGGGCGACCCCAGTGAGAGCAGAGAGACCCAGGCTCCACTCCAGAGTGAATCCAGCCCCTTCACTCTGTCTGGATAAGGGGGTGGCTCTCTGTTTCTAGGTCAGAGTGTGGCCCTGAAACACACACCTTACAGGACAGAGGAAGAGACTGACATTAACCAAACTCGAATGAAACTTGAAATGTAAGTTGAAGTGTACCATTCAAACACCACCAATACAATCTGTTTGAGCATATTTGATCTCCCAGTCTGTGACTTAATTGATACACAGTAAGAAAGCTAGTTAAATCCCCTGATATTTCCAAAAGGATTTCTCTCACTCTTTCCTCATTTATAATTGGAATAAACAAAACTGAGCTGTGTCAGACAGTTTGTGTATCTGGGTAACAACCGTGTAATAACGGTGTAAATTACACCGTTATTACACGGTATTACATGGTTGTTACACCGTTATTACACTGTTATAAACATAATGACAGTGTAATAATAGTGTAATAACAGTGTAATAACAGTGTAATAACAGTGTAATAACAGTGTAATAACCGTGTAATAACAGTGTAATAACAACAATACAAAACATGTATAAAGTATAAATAGACAGCAAATGAAAGGGCAACCTACAAAATCAGCTTGGATTGATGATTCCATATTGCTATTGATTGTATTGACATATAGACATTAGCTTTATCCTGGACTGAACACAGTCCCTCTCTCACCGCTCTTCCAGAGAGAGATCTGTCTGACTCACTGACAGGACTTTGTAGAGTGTTTGTGCTTCAATAATCACTATCTATTTCAGCGCCTCAAGGCTTCAGGTCATGTCTGTGTCTACACTGATGCCAGGTGTGTGTTCCCATGGGAACCTGGGACACAGAAAGACAGAGAGAGAGACAGAGAGAGAGAGAGAGAGAGTGTTCTGGAATCTTCATGACTGTCCTGTCCATGATGCTCCTGTTTGTGTTGTATCGTGTTGTCTGTGGCTACATGTTGGGGGAGCTGTGAGGGACACCTGAATTTCCCCACGGTATTAATAAAGTATATCTTATCTTATCTTAATAATCCTCCCTCCCAACCCCCCTCCCTCATCTATACAGCGTAATATCTTTAATCACTCAAATGAATCATATTATGATTTATGTCAGAACATAATCATCACTCTATCGTGTTCTCAGTCCTGCTTACCTACACTCTTGTTTGCCACGTCTCAACCAAATTCACCCCGCTCAAAAGTGATACAATATACTATCAGTAGACCTATTGTTCAAGACAATGATCGACACTGTTTAGGTACTCAAAATGTCCCGCTGTGATTGCAAGGCAACAATGTACTTGGTGCAGGGTTCCTGCAGGTTTCAGTAAGTCAAATTTAAGACCTTTTTAAGACATTCACAAGCAATCACATTAGTAACCCAATTTAATTTAATTAAGCACTAAGTATTAGGGCTGGGGGGAAAAAACGATTCACATATACGTCTTCTAGCGATTCATTTGAGATTTTTTAAATTTTTATGTAAGCATATATTAAATTGCAATTTGATAAAAAATCGTTAATATGTATCCGTGTTGCAGAAGTAGATGTCTATTCAGGAAAAGTCTACTTATCGTCACTGAAGTTTGTGAACGAGTTCTAGGAAATCCTTCATCAAACTTTCACTTGTTTTGTAAGTATGATTAGAAGGAGAGTATTTTATGAGAGGCCTTATAGGCCATTATTCATACTTGGTCTCACATACACGCCATGACCTCACATATATACCATTATACTCTCACATATATACTATTATACACTCACACATATACCATTATACGCTCACACATACCGGTACACCATCATACTCCCACACATAAACCATCATACTCTCACACATACACCATCATACTCTCACACATACAACATTATACTCTCGCACAAACACCATTATACTCTCACATGTACACCATTATACTGTTGCACATAAACTCCAACACTGTCTTACACACACACAAATACCCTCTTATATGCACCATCATACTACCATTTGGCATAGTAGCCCCTTTGCCAACACCCCCAGTGGTTATTTCGTCCAAAACACACACTAAGCCATGTGGTTTGGAAAGACCAACGTAGCCTTCCACAGGATTTGAACCCAAGACCTTTAACTTTCATGGTATACATGCTTACCCACTGAGCCATCAGGGACACAAGCAACCGTAAACTCGTTCAAAATACATCCTTATGGTGTATGTGTGAGAGTATAATGATGTATGTGTGAGAGTATAATGGTGTTTGTGCGAGAGTATAATAGTGTATGTGTGAGAGTATGATGGTGTATGTGTGAGAGTATAATAGTGTATGTGTGAGAGTATAATGGTGTTCGTGCGAGAGTATAATAGTGTATGTGTGAGAGTATGATGGTGTATGTGTGAGAGTATAATAGTGTATGTGTGAGAGTATGATGGTGTATGTGTGAGAGTATGATGGTGTATGTGTGAGAGTATGATAATGTATGTGTGAGAGTATGATGGTGTATGTGTGAGAGTATGATGGTGTATGTGTGAGAGTATAATGATGTATGTGTGAGAGTATGATGGTGTTTGTGCGAGAGTATAATAGTGTATGTGTGAGAGTATGATGGTGTATGTGTGAGAGTATGATGGTGTACCGGTATGTGTAAGCGTATAATGGTATATGTGTGAGTGTATAATGGTATATATGTGAGAGTATAATGGTACATATGTGAGGTCATGGCGTGTATGTGAGGCCTCTCATAGTATTCTGTTCTCAGAGTATTCTCAGGGTGTTGGTGGGAAAAGAGCACATTCCACATTCCATGCCCCTGAGGAAAGAAGCTGCTGTCCTTACTGTGGATATGGAATGCAGAAGTTTGACACTGAGATTATTTTGCTAATCTAACTGAAATTCATGTACGCAAAGTTAATCGATTTTCTTGATGATAGACACAGGCAAGTTGCAAAAAAATACATCATTTATTTTCAGGAAGACTTTGGACATAACACTTTCACATGCACTACTTGATTTCTGAACAACAACATAAAACAACGTTTGAAGCTATACTTCTTTTGTAAGTTAATTCTATTCAAAAACTTAATGTTTGGTCCAATACTATCTGACATTACAGAAAACACTAGTCAACATTTTAAAAAGTTGACAGATCCAGAAAATATATATAATATTGGAATGTAAAATCAACACTGACCAAACCATACATTAAAAGTATGTAGTAACACATAAATGAAAGAGTTCACCTCATCACAGAGTTGATCATTTCATGTAATGTATCAACGGAAGACATATCACCTGACACAAGAGAAAAACTGGCCTGGAATCCATTTTCAACCTTGAACAGCATACTCATAAATCATGGTGGCAACAACCTATTAAGGTACATTAGCTACAACAGCAAAACAACCACCTGGGTTTCCTAGAAGTTGTTTTATTTTGTTCACAGGGCTTTGGCACCGAGTGTGGGTTCAGAATGACACCTGACCCACAGAGTGTGGGTTCAGAATGACACCTGACCCACAGAGTGTGGGTTCAGAATGACACCTGACCCACAGAGTGAGGGTTCGGGTCAGGATTCCAGTTTCCTGCTTTTCTTCAGCTTCTTGATCTTCTCTTGTCGGACCGTCTCCCCCTCCAGATAGGAGATCTCTGACATGCGCTGGATAAACGAGGCGGCTGCCCCGCTCACTGGGTCTGGGAACGTCTGGGCTGGGAGACACACAGAGGGAACACCTTCAGACACCAGGACAGCACGCATCAAACACACCTGGAGCAGGGACAGGTAACACACCTGGAGCAGCAATATTCATTGGAAAAAAGGCCAGGCAAAATGTGTCTGTAACACAATAGAGATAGCCAAGTCTGCATTTTAGCTGTCTATGTGTGTGTGGTTAGGTTGAACACAGGGAGTAGAAAGTCATGTTTAAGTTAGCGAATATTATGGAACGTTTGCAATGACTACAACTGAGTGGTGGAGAACTCCAGGGGAACTTGTGTTTGTTGGTTCTAAATCAATCAGTCATTTGCACCTGAACGATACATACTGTTTCTTGACTGACCACCAAAATACTGCAGGATTAGGCACTTCTGATCCTTGATCTTCTGCTACACTTTCTATATGGACAATATGCATGTTGCTTTGAACAAAAGCATCTGCTAAATGAATAAAATGTAACCTGTAAATATGCAGGAATATGCGAGCTAGACTTCCACCTTCTGCTGCACAGAGGTGTTTGCTCAAACAGGTCAAGCCCACCTCCAACACCACGTGTCAGGGTAGATGTTTCGTCTCACGAGGGCAGGTGGTTCATGAGGTCAAAGCAATGCTTACTTTTCTGATGAGCTCCTATGGTGAATAAGCTGCAAGTTCGATTTCCGACTCTTGGTCTGTGTTGGAAAGAATGAAACGGGCAGATGGTTACTAACAGAATAGGACCAATTTCTGTGCAAATAAAAAACACAGTAAAGGTATTATACGTATACCTGTGTTTGCAGCCATCAATGGATAATGAGTGTCTCCCAGTCAGTGAGATGGCAGATGGTAATAAAATGGCTGGACCAGAAGTGAGATCATATCCCTCATAGCATCTGTTAGGTAGAAGCAGAACAATATATTTAGCTATTGCTTATATAAGAACAATTTGCCCACACACACACAAACAAAACTAATCCACAGAAGTCATTATCTGGCAGTTCAAACAACTGTCAGATTCTGGGAAAAGTTCTGTACATTTCCATCAGGCTGTTGAAGTTTGCCTCTCTTCTTTTCTTCCACTGTCCATTGACACAATCAAACAGACCAAACTGTTAATCTTACACAGTGCGCCCCCGAGTGAGGTATATTATGGACAGTACAGTTGGGAGCCGCTTGCTTGATGGAAAGGCCAAACTAATTATAATGGTCTGCTTACCCAAGGGGCCGACTGGAGCCGGGGGACCTCTCCTTGAGGCAGGAGTATCGGTTGAGGTTGCCAGACCTGTGCACCTGGTAGTCCCGTGGCAGAGGGGGTATAAACCCACTGGATCTCAGGAACCCCTCGTCTGGTGCAAGACCACAAGAGAAAGATGTGACCTATTGACTAAGATGGGTCTATTGAGGTAGTTACGTTTGTACGGGTTGTACATTACACATTTCTGATTCTGATTTAGGAATAAGAGCCTATAGAATCGGAGTTGTCCCTAACTAAAGGTAAGTTAAGTCGTTAAAAGGCCGTTTCAGAAGCATGTATTTGGGCGGGCGTTTGGAAGGACCCTAGACAAGGACATTAACTTGGGGAAATACAGGTTGTGTGTTTAGGATGGCTGCCTAAATTGCAATGTGCTGAGAGTGCCATCTAGTGGCAGCATTTGAGAGCGCATTAATGTTACGTATGAAGCGCGCACATACTTGTGACACAGCAATTTTATACACACTGCCGCATCTAAATGAGACGATAATGCACAAGTGAGACACAAACCTCTTGATTCATACTTGGGACACATCTCGTCATTTTTCCACTTCTTATCAAACAGAAAGTGTCTCCCAGAGGTGGTAGTCTCGCCATTGTTATCTGAATCCAATCTGGCTAAAGAGGTGCCACCTCTCCCTATGAAAGTTGACCTGAGTATTCCAAACACATCATAACAATCAAATGAACAAATGGAGACATCAGCAAGTAACATTGGGATCTTTTCCCTCCAGTGTCATGTCTCTCTTGATTTACTCACCCCTCTAATATACAGTTGTAATCCAGTGTTTTTCCATTCCTTGAACCTTCAATTTAAATGGGTACAGTTGATACAACAGTAGGCAATATACGTGGCCATGATGTGAATGAATACCATCTAAGGTAACGGGGGTGTAGCTTGTTTCATTGCATCAACAACACCCCATCAATGATGGCAGCACGCCCTGCTTACTTACTGTCCTGAATTCCATGGCACTTTCTCCTAAATGACTGATTGTTTGGCTTGACTGCGGGCGGTCTTCCTGCAGGTATTCTGATTCTTGAGCGGACTCCGAAAGTTGAACCAGGAGTGTGGTCGACCGCAGCAAGTGGACTGGGCAGCGTGCACCGCAGGCTGGCCTCTGAATAGACCTTGTCACCGTCGGTAGATAACGACCCTACTCCAGCCTGTCCTGTTAACAGCTTTGGGCTAGTGAAGCTATACATTGCTGCCTATCAGGTTATCAAGATCCAAATAGCCAATGAGAGTTCATATTCACCTCTAGGACCTATACGTTGTTTGCCCGCTAGCTGCAGTAGCGGGAAAAGCTAGCTAGACGTCCACTACCGAATGTCAGACTGTTGCTATGACAACAGACTACACACACTCCACGGCATGTCAGAATTATTTTCTTTCTTCGTGGAAATGGTAAAGAACTAAAGTCGTTTTATACTTACATACATACCCATATTAAACCTTTTGTCAATCCCAATTTTGCACTGGTAATTCAGGCTCAATTTTCAAAAATGTATGCAAACTAGGTCAATACCTGGTTCCTAGGTAAACAGGCAGTACGTTATTATACACGTATGTAGGCTACATGGTGGATGCCTTATCACTAGTATACAGGTATAAAGGCTTGAGAACTTTGTGTAGTAGAACATAATGCACACTATAAAAATCTCCATTAAATATTTTCAAATGTTCCAACTGGACTTCCAGTCTCACACACTAGATGGCACCACGGTCATTTAACAGAACATGAAGAATGGCTATGAGTTTGAAGAACACAAACTACCAGTACTTGATTCATGTCACCTTTATATAGACAAACAAAACACATACATGGTTTTCTTTAAATGTTTTATTCCAGGCATCAGAAATCTGTGAGAATTCTGTAAGAAAAAAATATTAGTTTTAAGTGATAGCAAACATAACACATAAAATGTGGTCAGAATTACAACACATTACATCCTGGCTTATCGAGGCAAAAATAAAACATAGTATGATGGCAACAAAATACAAAAACCCATCCTGGACTACTACAAGCTATAGTTGCAATTGAATGAACAATCCCTTTACAAATTGTGCTCCCTTCTCACCATGGCCTAGTTCATCCTCCTGACAAGTCTGTTGACCTGGTCCTCCCTGTTCCCGGCATCTCCTCCCTCCACAAAGTGAGTGGTCTTCTTGTTCATGCCACCACGGGGGGACGACAGCTTGAAGGGCCACAGGAAGTTGTTGGCGGGCTTGAAGTTCTTACCAACTGTGTAGATCTCATGGATCAGGTCCTCAACACAGATGATGCCGTATTTGCCTGAGAAGAAAAATCATGCATTGCAAGTTTAGTGATACAGTTGAATTAAATGCATGTTGACACACATGGACATCTCAAGACTTCTGATAAACACATGGTCCTCTTCACCAGATGGAACATTTAATGCTCTACACAAACTCCCCCAAAGTGTTACTCCTAGACTAAAACGTGTAAGTAGAGTCCCCATTGTCCTGTAAAATGTACAAGAATATTGTTAGTAGTGAAGCATCCATACCGAGAGCCTTCTCCACCAGCGCGTTGTCGGTGAGGGCGATGCGACACTTCTTCATCCTGCCGTGTCCACGCTTGTAGATCAGCTCACGCACAGACTTCAGGTTGGGGTACCTGAGACACAGGTCACATGGTTACATCACATTTAGCAGATGCTCTTATCCAGAGGGACTTATAGTAAGTACAGGGACATTCCTCCGAGGCAAGTAGGGTGAAGACATGGCCACGAACTAGCAACCTTCTGATTACTAGCCCGATTCCCTAACCGCTCAGCCATCCGACTCCCTTATCGTCAGGGGCAGCACAAACTCATTAACGCAGCATTCAGTTGTAAGACAGATGGTACACACTGGTCCAACAGGCCAGTTCTAACAGGCAGTTTATCAACAACTGTCCTCATCCAGGATCTATTCTGTCTGGGAGAGTTTCACCCAACAACTTCAGACCCTTCATAAGATTACAAAAGGCTACTGATATTTCCACACTGCCTTCTATTTATTCAGCACTGTGTGTGTGATGTGGTTTCAGACAAATTGGCTTAAATTTTCAGCTTTCTCACCATGGTCGATAAGATGGGGAAAAAAGATTCAGCATCATTAACCACACCAACACAACTCTGATCAGTGCGTACTACAACTTCAACGAGGTCCCCAGCATCATATCCAATCTTGTCTCACACAACAGTTAAAGTCCACCTTACCCCCAAGCAATGTAAGGCTCAGCAATCCTCAACATGTTGATGGAAGCCTTGTTCAGCTTGACGAACACGCCGTTGAAGATCTGGCGAAGACGGAGGAGCTGGAGGACTTTGCGGACCTTGGGGCTGACTCCGTTGATACTGGGAGCAGAAAACAGAAACACTTACGACCCCATTCAATCCTAATTTCACTGAACACAAGTGACAGATGAGTGGTTTCAGATTATTTGGCTTATATTTCAGTTCAGTTTCACCACGGTCGATAAGATGGGGAAAAAAGATTCAGCATCATTAACCACAAGGCAGAGTTAATTGGCACTAGACTGGCAAATACCAGACTCACCCTCTGATTCTGATGACAAAGGCGAGCTTGGGCTCAGCTGGGACATAGTAGTTTCCAACTTTGCGGGCTGTACGGGACAAGCGAATCTCACGCCTGTACATCTCCCTGTACTCCTTGTGATACTTCTCAGCCCTCTTGTAGATGAGTTTTCTGGTCACTTTGCGAGACTGATAGAAGAAAATCATGTTAGAGCAACTACTACAACATCTAGTCTTACATTCCACTTATGCTCCTTAACATACAAAAAGGTATTTTGTACCTTTTTGTCCGCCAGCAACTTCTTGATGCGCATGGCCTTCATGGTAGCGTAGGCCTTTCGCCTTTTCAAAAGGCTCTCAGGGACCGCCGGAACCTTCTTCCTGCAAAAGTGAAGCAATACACAGCTTTAGCATCAGAAACTATGACACCACGTTAACAGCTTATTAGATACATGCTCGAATGTCTTGACACTGAAAACTTTACATAGCAATGTCAATTTCTAAACAACTAGTTAGCAGTCGGTAACATCTTTCCCGGCTCATTTTAGCTAGCTAGGTATGAAACGTGAGTCTCGGTGTTTTAACACTGTATGAGTGATACACAAACTTAAAGCCTGTAGCAAACACAAAAGACGTGCACATTACAAAGGGTTTATCAGTCTCTTTGAAACAGACGGTTTGCTAAAAACGTGGAAATGAAACGCGCTTCTTAGGCGTGAAAGCTAGCCTCTTCCATCTGATGTTCTTGTGTACTATATTGCATGTTTTGATAAAATAATAAGTCGACTGTGTGACAGACAAACTTATCATGTGATATTGGATGCAGATAATGTGCGATATTAACTGAATTAATAGATGTTCTTAGATTTTAGCGGAGCATGAATCACTTACTCTGCGTCCGCCATTGTATCCACCGAGAAAGAGAAATATCCTCATGCGCATGTGTGAGTTAAAACGTTTAGGCCCCCAATTGCTGTCTGTCGAAATGCCTGCATCATAGGCCTGGATCGCCTGTTAGTTTCACGAGAGACTCAGTCAGTGGCGTGTTGTTGGGGACCTTTTGCGCGGAATATTTTTTTTGCTATATGCATAATAAAGACTAACGTATTGGACGCTATAGCCTATGTGTTATGAAAATCGGCTTTATGTGAAATGAAAAACTGTAGGCCTATGTGTAAATAGCGATATAGGACGACCCAGCCTACTTTATAAACGTCACTCAATTGATATTTTTACTTTCTAATTAAGTATGTATCACAAAACAGTGGCAAGATACTTATTTTTTCATTTATTTCATTAAAACATATAATGAATAGGTCTACCTACTATTAAGTGGTGTCAGGTGATATTAGAATCAGAATTATAATGTGGTTTATTCGCCATGTAAGTTTACACAGACACGGATTTTACTATAGTATTGCTATATTATGTATTACTATATTATTAGTATATTACAATGATATCCTCAGATTTTCCGATTTCACTTGTGTACAGCTGTGAAGCTTGTAAACTTATGAGCAAATGTTCAGCAAATATTCAAAGAGCAAATATCCACATACGATGTTCCTACATTTAGAAGAAGGCGTCAAACTCAAAATAGCCTACATCAGTGGGAAATAAAGATAAAAGCCAACATACTATTACGCTTATGAAATGGTCTGATTTGTCAAGACCGGAGAAACATGTCACACTGTAACAGAACGTGGTACCAATGCAAATTTCTATGTTCCACACGCTAGTTGTCGAGGTAGGCTGTTGCAAATTACTGATGACGGACTGATCCCTTGCTTATGTCAGGCGCTCAAGTCTCAGCCTATTGGGTCCATCATTGACGGGCAGACTGCGGACTGAATAAAAGCGCGTGAGACGCTGTTGAGCTGAGATCAGTGAGGACTGACCGTCGCAGAAAGAGAAGGGAGCAGCACTGGCAGCTATTCGCAACTCACTGAATCCCTGAATTTCTGATTCCGGACATCAACCGAATTTTTTTTGAGCAAAGTTACTTCAGCTTTTTTGAGATTGGCATTGATTGATTCTATAGCCTACTCAAGCGACATTCTGAAGTCAGTGTCTTTTCTTTATCAAGACACAGAAAGCATTTTCAGATCGTTTGTGGTAGTTTTTCACTGATAATTTAGACAGTTTGTCTTAAACCACAACACTGCCAGTTCGCTTCTGGTTGAGTTTATTTCTACCTCTTATGGTAACAGTATAAACCGCAGTAGAAACGTTCTCTAGTTTCAATATTTCCATTGACTTGTTTTAGTCGGAAATTGCATTCAAGATGATGATCATTATTGCTGAATTCTTCGTGGTCATATTGAAGGTGCTCTGGGCTTTTCTAGCAGCTGGGGCGAAATGGGTTGTGCGTCCAAAGGAAAAGAGTGTCACGGGACAGGTGTGCGTGATCACCGGGGCTGGAAGTGGCCTCGGGCGGCTCTTCGCTAAGGAGTTTGCTCGTAGACGGGCAGTTCTGGTGCTATGGGACATTAACAGCGAAAGCAACGAAGAGACTGCAGAGATGGTGCGGCAGATATACCGTGAGCTGGACAGCCCGATGTCCAAAGATGGTGAGTAGCATTTATGCAATATAAAGAGATGTTACGCACAGATGATGAGACTGTTGGCTTTGGTTTACACGCATTTATTTTAACGATATAGATTGGAACTGGATTCGCAACAAACTTAACGGGGCATAGTTAAGAGATCGATAACAACATGCAACAACACGGATTTATTTCAGATGCTTGTAATTGAATTTTTTTTTCTTCATTAAATGAGCAACGGTAGTGAATGAAGAAAATAAAAAATCCCATTCAAATATACCATTCATAACTCCCTAGTGCAGTACTACTTTGCCGTTGCCTAGGGGGCGGACTGTATCATGTATTCACCTCACCATGAGCGCTCTAGTTTCTAGGGCTATAGCAACAAGGAAGTTCAACAGGTCTTTTAAAACACAAGTAGGGTTTAATATAAAACCTACATGCTCATGACAACTGAATTGCTGTATTGTATATGTGTGCATGCATCATCGTTCTCATTCCTCCTGTGTGTTTCTCTTCAGGAACTGTCGGAGGGGTAGAAGAGGTGCCTCCTTTCCAGCCCCAGGTCTACACATATGTGTGTGACGTGGGAAAACGCGAGAATGTGTACTCCACCGCATTGAAGGTGCGCCAGGAGGTGGGAGAAGTGGACATTCTGATCAACAACGCAGGCACGGTCTCTGGCCATCACCTCCTGGAGTGTCCGGATGAGCTCATAGAACGCACTATGGTTGTGAACTGCCATGCACACTTCTGGGTGAGTACCCCGCCAACTGCCACCAGCACTTTTTAAAAGTTGCCCCAATTTACCCGAGTCGGGTACTGTAGTCATCCCATTGGGGAAACTGTGAACTTGTGGGAGTCAAAAGTATTCGCAGGTTTCGAACTCCATGTGACTGCTGCAAAGTTATTTTGTGAGGAAAGGGCATTCTACCACACTACTGTATCTGTCATCTGCAGACAATCAGATCTCCTTCCTAATCTTGCGTCTGTATCCGAGATCAGTTATCCTGGCGTTTGCTAAGGTGCCAGCTGGACAGGAATCTTTGTATACTTCTTCCCATCCCTGCTCTCTGTGTCTGCCAAACACAATTTCATTTGAGAGTGTGTGTTCTGATGGGGGAGGGGAGGGAGGGGGGGAGGCAGAGAATAATATGACCATAAATAGCTGCCTTTGCATCTATAGACTTCAGATCCAACTGGCTCTCTTCTCCCAGACATTCATGGGTTTGGTTTGATGTGTTTGAAGGCAGCTGTTTGGCAGCTCACTCTGGGGATGATCCCCATGGTATGTCACACACACACACACACACACACAGTGGGACAGCAGCACTAACATCCACCATGTGAGGAGACGTGGATGTTCCTTGCTTATGTTGCCATTGGTCTGAGCCATCCCACACCTCTTCAGTGTGCTTGGTGGTCGGGAAGCCTTGTCCCCTCGCCTGCTCTTCCCATGTCCTGGTTTCTCAGAGACGTTTCCTCTCACTCCCATCATCTTGGTCCGCCAACATGAATATTTATCTTGGAGACAAGATGCACCCCAGATACAGCAAATCTGTCCATCCTCGCAAAAAACAATATGTTGGTCTTCTCAAGTATCAGTGTGTATTTGTATGTGTTAGCACACCAAGAGCGTCTAGCCAGGCTTGGTAATTAAAAGCCCATTGAGAAACACTTCCTGCATGAGTGGGGATGGGGGGAGGCGGTGTTTGTGTTAGACCAATTCTCACTCCCCCCCCGCCCCCCGCCCCCCCTTCTAATTAAGCTCATGTTAGTAAACGAGTGCATGCTGAGGGGTGCAGAGTGTATTGTTTGGGGAGGACCACCCCTGTAGAGAGAGTATGGTGATGTTTGTTTAGAGACCTGCCGTGCTGAGTCACCCCTCTGTGCCTGGAAGGCAGCTTCAGCCCAGCGTGGGGAGAGAGAATCTGAGGCTGCCATTTGTTTGGGTTTGTTTTCCAGAGTGTGATCGGTGATGTGTTCAGTCGAGCCTACGGGCTCTGTGTTTACAATCTAGGACTCGGGGCCGTATTGGAGTAGAAAGAGAGAGAGAGAGAGAGAGGCTTTCGTTTGGTTACTCAGTGACACCATGAAACCACATTGATGTGATTCACTAAATTGAGCATGAAAAGTTCTTGCGAGACCAATGGGCCGTGCGCGCGAGGCAGGTTGTATTCTTTGCGAATAGACTCTCCATTCATTCATCCACACGACTGCCGACTCGCACTCCGTCTTTCAGTCCAGTCGGGATCCAGCGGTTCGGCGTTGTAGTCGGGATTCTCATTAGCGTTTGTGTGCCTCTGTTTTCTCTTGTTCTGTGGCGAGCCTCGTTTCTCTAAGGGAGGGGGGCAGATGGGAGGGGGGCAGATGGGAGGGGGGCAGATGAAAGCAGGGCCTAATGAATGGGGACAGGCAGAATGGAGGATGTGGTTCATTAAAGACACAAGCTGGCTGAATAGAGCTAAGACCAACAGGACCTGTCGTCTTCCCTCCTACACAAGCACAGCGCCCAAGCGTATTGCTGAGCATATGATAGTGTGTTACACAAGGATCTTGTGGGCTATTTTGGGTGTACTGTAGTTTCTAAATGGCCTATTTGTGGGACATGACTCAAATGGTTTGTATCACTTCATTAAGTCATTTTGTGTGTTGATGAGTCATTAAGATGAATTCGATTTCACATCCAGTTTAGTAAGACCTGTGGTTTTCTAAGGTTTGTCATAACGTGTTCATATTACAAAAGAAGATGCTTTTCCTCTGACGACGTGCTGAAGGGTCGTATTGGAATGGTAGCTGTCGAGTTTTTCAGTCCGTTTGATTTTCCGAGTGGCTCCTTCGTTCTGTGCTCTAGTTTCTCCGTGTTCACATAGCCGCCTCGGGCACATTCTCCCGACTTGTTCACAAACTTCATGTTTCCGAGAAGGTAAAATGAATACCCTGCCGTCTGGATAATGTGTTCTTTTGTTTGGCTCGTCTAGCATGTTATTGAGTGAAAACATCCTACAGGCATCACAGTAGCTTGGCCCACCCAGGAAAACCCATTTGAGTCTGATTATCAGATAAGCGATGCCCTTCCTCCCCAGTCTCAGTCTGGTGAGATCGTCTCCCCCAGCTGGACTCTCATCCAGACCAGCCGTTAGCAGCAGGTCCACAGAACCCACTCCACCTAAACGCTCTGCTGAGTGAGCAACCAGAGGAAGGCAGTCCAGATGGGAGAATGTTGTTCTTGTGTGTGTGTGTGAGTGTTTCATTTCGATGGATACTTTGGTGGGAATGGAGCTCCGATGAAGACTTGAGCAGGAAGTGAGCGGTTATCTAAGCGTGGTTGACTGCCAGGCTCAGCCCTACTTCCTTGGCGTCCCCCCCCCTCTCTCTCTCTCTCCCACCCAGGCTCCAAAAGCCCCTCTCGGCCCCCAGGTTCCCCCAGGCCTGCTGAGGAGCAGGGAGGAGATGCTGCTGGGGAGAGGCCAGCTCACTTCTTCTTGCCCTGTGTCTTACCCATCCCTCTCTCTTCCCTCCCTCCCTCTCTCTACCTCCCTCTGTTTTCAAAATGAAGATTAGAGAGAGGAAGCCCCGTTTTATTGCCTGGATGATGCCTTTAGTGCTTTAGCTGGGTAGGGGGTGAGTTTATTATGAAAACAACCTTCCATATTCAGGCCAGCAAGACATTCCGCAGGTATTGGTGAGCAGTCGTCCTCCTCTGCCCTGGGAACATCTGATCTCTCGGGAGATTGGGGGGAGGACCGTGGCGGGAAAGAAGAGGAAGGAAAGAGGGGAGGAAGAAGGGGAAGTCTCATGCCGTCCGATCCACAGGCGAGAGGGTAATGGCAAGCTGCTGCCTGACCCACTTATCTTGACAATTGGTTTCTTGTCTGCGGATCAGCTTGACGAGATGCCAGGCGACAGGAGCCAAGTTCTGCAGGCCGCATTCCTGCTGCAGCCAGAGAGAAAGGAGTCAGCCAGGCAGAAGGGTCCTACTTGACTGGTTTTATATGGGGCCCTCCCCTGTCCTGTGCACCTGTACTCCCCTCTGGAGTCAGCGCCACTCACATGCTAGAGTTTCCATCCACTGTTTAATGAGGCTGGGAAAAGCCAAGGCTCTGCTAGTTAGCCTTGTTGAGTGGGGGTTTTGCTTCGAAAGGGAAGTTTGGGGAAGTTTCCATCAGTGAGTGCTTAGGGAGAAAATGGAGAATGACACGGATATTTAGGTTGACCGTCAGAGCGTGCACCCCTCATCTCGGATGCCGTGCGGCCGCCGGCCCTGGCGACCACAGCTGAAACTCCGCCTCCGTCGTCACGGCAACGGGACTCGGACCGTTTCGAGCCTCGGATCGATTGTCGGGGATCCAAAACAAAACGGCCATGTGGCGAATCAAGCAAGGACGTCCTCCGCGGTCATCGGAGGGGTCAGTCTCATTAAATGGCCACCTGGTCGGACTCCGAGGCCAATACTTGTTCATATTCCTGTTGGTCACTAATCCAGCCTGACACCACAGCTGCGAGTAGCTTTGTATCTTCAATGCCGCCGGTGGTACGCACCAATTAGGGGGCACAGCGGGCAGGGCACCCCCACATGGGCCACGGAGGCCCGGCTGTGTCGTGGGGTAATTTAGCGGAACGGCGAGCTTTGAGACCCAATTACGCCCGCTCTGATGTAAGACATGAGCCCCTGTTTGCTTTCACACGTTTTGTGTCCGAGAGGTGCGCAGAGGTCATGCCAACATGCCAGGCCTGTCATGAGAAGCAGGACATGACAGGAGAGGGGGGGGCTCGCGTGGCCTGGGGTCCCGTTCTGACGCTCTCTGTTTGTCCGCTCACTGATTACAGAGGGAGGTACGGGTTTTGCTGCCATGAAGCAAAGTATTCATGTCAGATCAGAGATTACTCTCAAAACATTTGCAGAGCCCCGTTTAAATCCAATGGAATCAACGTGCCCGTGTGCGTGTGTAACACTAATCTTATTGGACGTTTTCCTCGGGTTGCTGAAGGACTCTGTCGGAGACATTCCAGCGTCCACTTAATACTTACTTCAACATTTCCTGCAAAGTCGAAGGCGTTTCAATTGCGGCATAAATCTTCCTTTTGGAAGCGGTGGACGGCACCAGGCGCGGCCCAGCCCGGGTCTGTCGGCTGCTGTTGAAAAGTGAGCAGGGTAGAAGTTGGCATGGCCCAGGTACATCTGAGCTAATGCTTCGTTTGCACGCAAAGCCCCCACTCGTCCAACGCCATCTTGGCATCAAGAAACCCTATCTCAGCTTTGGCCTGCCTCAAAACTGCCTCCCTTCACTCAAGTTGAATATTGCTGCAATTTCACGTTCAGTGTCCTGGAAAATTACTGGAGGTTTTGGCTCTGAGTCATATCAGTTTTACCTGGCTTTCGAATGCGTTTTCACAGCAGACAGTTTGCTCTCTGACAGCTCCTCAAACCCCTCTTCCCCCAGTCTGTAACAGTTTGCTGCCTGGAGTTCAGTCGGTGCTTATTGTTGTGCCTGGAATGGCAAACGGAAGAAAAACATGAAAACGATTTATGTTGTCAGGTAACACAAGAGATGTACAGATCCTGTGAACGTGAATGGGTCTGACAAGGCCGGCTTATCTAAAGGTTTTAACGAGACGTTGGTGCTCTGCTCTCTGCTGACGGCCTCGCAGCACTGCCTGGTACCGCTCACTCTGCCTCTCCTGAACTCCTCCAGCCCATATGTGGAACTAGCCCACGTCATTCCCAGCCAACACCTTCTCCCTTAGATCAAGTCAGAAGAGGATATCTCTCTTGTTGTTGTTGTTATTGTTCCCCCTCCACACCTCCTCCCAGCCCGTTCAGATGGTAAGCACAACATTCTAGCTGTGTTGCATCACTCCGTTGGTCTGAAATGGCTCTGGCCTTGAATAGAGCTTGTCGCTGACAAAAGGCCCGGTGAGTGTTTAGAGCCCTCCTGGGGGGAGATTGATTGGTTCCAATTCCCATCACCGCCATCACGTGTCGCCCCTGCTGATTGGCCATGCTGTGAACAGGCCAACTCCAAAGTCAATCAACGGGGTGAGAAATGGATCTTACTCTTAATTCACTAAGACCCCCCCCCTCCCATCCCTCCTCATTGCCCCTCCCCCACCCCAATCTCTCCTAGTGTTGCTCTTTTCACCGGCTCACTGATTGGTGGAGCCACTTAGGTGCTCCCGTGGCAGGTAGTGCTCTTCGTGTGTCCTCTTCCTCGGGCTCTGCGGGCCTTGTGCTCCACACAGCTGCTCAGGCAGGCCACAGGGCTGCGGCCAGGGTTAGCCTCTGAATTGCATTGTGGGACGTGCTGAGTGAACGAAGGTCTGTGATTGGTGCTGTCGTCGCCTCTTTAGACCGGGGCCGTCGCAGGGTACGCGATCTGTGTGGGAAAAGGAACAAAACGGCAAAACCGTAGATCTCATCTCTCGCCATCTCTTTCTGCCTATGATTTCGCTTTTTTTGTTGCACTCAGTTCAAACACATTGCGTTATCAGAATAATGTTGTATGACCGTACGAAACGACTGTTGAAATATTGTCTCACAAAGTCAACACCTCCAGTGGCCTGTTTTTTTTTACAGAACCATAGGGAAAAATATTAAAAAGAGCTCCTCTCTGCATCACCATGGATAAAGTGGGAGAGAGAGGAGGATCAAAGGGCTTTGGCACAGATGAGCAGCTCCAGTAAACTAACCTTCCTTTTTTCCCTTCTCCCCTTCCTCCTCTCTTCTCCCCCTCCTCCTCTCTTCTCCCCCTCCTCCTCTTCTGCCCTTCCTCCAGACCACCAAGGCTTTTCTTCCCAAGATGCTGGAGCGGAATCATGGCCACATTGTGACGGTTGCCAGCTCTCTGGGCTTATTCAGCACAGCTGGAGTGGAGGTTAGTACCATACACACACACACACAAACCCTCCGCATCCACCATTTCCCCCTCAACTAGACCCTGGGTCTTGGCCGGAATACAGACAGAGAGACTGTCCTAAAGACTGTCGGTGCCAGCTAGCATGCTGTGACCAGGAGATTTACCCTTCTCCTAGCAGCACTCCCCCCAGAAAATTCAAACGACACAGATCCGCTTTAGGGGGCCCTTCTGGGGCTGGAGCGAGCTGACAGGCCCCTGCAGGGGACAGACATCTTCATCACTGCTTTAGAAATGATCTGGAGCTCACTCAGTATTCACCTCACAGCTACTTTCAATGGCCTCTTGCTTTTTATCTTTTTTTTCCCCTGTTTCTTCTCTCAATTGATTTCCTTTTGTGTGTTGATGATCTTGGTGTGTTTTCAAATTATTTTCCGTCTAGTGACCTTAGAATAAATGCCTGGGCTGGGTGCAACTGCCACATTCTGATGTGTTCTAAAAGGACCCTCAGAGTATTTTAAGGATTTTTCGAGCAAATGCACACTCACCCTCCTTTCTCACCAGACTGGATTGGTGTCATTTTCAGCTGGTCTTTAGGAGGCCACTAACCCATAAGTCTTTGTTTTTATAGCTGCACGTTTGCTTTTGTTGTTCAGGCATTCATCCAGAACGATTAAGTCTCCCTTCAAAGGAAGTTGAGCTCAGTTGATTTTTGTTGACCTATTATACTTCCTCGAAATGCCTTGAATGTGATTTTAAGGCACATTAATTTGGGGACCAAAGCTGGCAAGCCTGTCATGTGGGCACAGCCAAATCTCTTTATTCGCCCGTGTTTATCGACACGCATCTGTGTTTGCCCAAGTTCTGTTTGAAGATCGTTTTCACGGCGAACCACATCAAAACATTCCCGCCAAGCCCAAGCTTCTCCTGATGCACTGGATAAGAATGCTAATGAAACCGTCGGGCTGAGAGCAGAGAGTGCTCGGAGGGGGCGTTCGCACCAGTGTCATTACCAGGAAGAAGAAACCTCTTAAGCCCAGGGCATGTTGGGTAAATGTTCGTCATTGGTGCCGAGCGGCTTTTACAGCGATGCGTGTCCTGTCATTACCCCCACAGGACTACTGCGCCAGTAAGTTTGGTGCCATCGGCTTCCACGAATCTCTGAGCCACGAGATCAAGGCGTCTGACAAAGAGGGCATCAACATGACCCTGGTGTGCCCATACCTGGTCGACACGGGCATGTTCAAAGGCTGCAGAATAAGGTAAACAAGGAGTGAATCTCGTTTCGCTAACTATGAATGTGACTGGTTGTGTTCAAGCTGAATGGGGGGAACGTCATCTCGGAATATGATGTACCTGGCAAGAGAGGTCATTATGCGTCGCTTACCCAAGGGATAACCTTCCCACAGTGCCTCTCACTGTCTCTCTGCCTGGGCCAGTCATGGAAAAGCCTTGCCCAGTAGATTATGTTCGACGCAGTTCTATCCGCACCTGTGAAATCCTCTGTGGCATTGCTTGTAAAAAAAACACTGTACACATTACATTTGATTATTATTGCATTGGTCGTACAGGAAACTATGGCTGTATATCCCCATTGACTGAAGTATATTTGAGTGTTTTCCCGTTTAATAATCCTTGTTATTGGATCTGTTGCCCTCCCCTCACAGGAAGGAGATTGAGCCCTTCCTCCCCCCCCTGAAGCCTGAGTTCTGTGTGAAACAGTGCATGAGGGCCATCCTGACCGACCAGCCCATGATCTGCACGCCACGCATCGTTTACATGGTCAACTTCATGAAAAGGTGAGTTGTACCTCATCCCCCCTCGCTCTCCTTCACATACTTTTTTTCAAGTCAAGAACATATTTCATGTAAAAATGCCTTTCGATCTAAGTGTGTCCCCTTTTCTCTCTTTCTAGCATCCTGCCTTTCGAGGCCATCGTGTGCATGTACCGGTTCCTTGGGGCCGACAAGTGCATGTATCCCTTCCTGGCCCAACGGAAGGAGGCCATGAACAACAACGAGGCCAAGAATGGGATCTAGGGGGCGCTGTTTCCACCATACGCAAGGATACGACCACTGGGGATGCATTAGGAAGGAAGAAGAGGAAAAAAAGAAGAAAAAAAAGACTGAATCTAGACTGGTGCACTTGCATTGAGCGGATGCAAAGGTTTACCATATTGTTCCTCTGGAACAAAGAAAGCTGTGTAGTACACAAAGGATGTAATTGTATTTGTGTTGTTTTTTGTTTTGTTTTTTTAAGGATTGTTTAGAGAAACCAATCATCAATATACTGTGTCGATAGTTTTGAAATCATATGAAAAAGGTATTCAGTAATTAACTATTTACGTAATGTAGTCACCAGCCTTATATAGTGTCTTTGTGGAAATATACAGTATGTTACTGTACAAACAGTAAAATCTTGTCACTTTTTATTTGAATTTTTTTGTAGACATGCACTGTAATTACTGACTTTCTCTACACTGCCAACTCTCTGTGTAGATATGGTTCAACTTGGCATTTCACTACCCAGAATCCCCTGAGACACCGTCCAACCAATCAGAATGGTCTAAATTGTTATCTATGTTGCCATCGTGCTGATGTGTCTACTGAAAGGCCATTGATTTCACTGTCAACTGAAGAGATTCCATCCATTATAATCCGTTTCCATGTACGCCATTTGTTTACAACATTGTTTTTTTTTAAATGCTTGATGTTAACATGATTTATTTGGTTAGCATAAAATGGATCTGTTCTTGTTTAGACACACACGTGAACAGACTTTCCAGCTCAAACTAACAGCTACCTTTTGGCTTATCCAAGTGGGTGGCTCTTTCCAGACATGCAATTCTCTCATGTGGAAGTTATTTAAGTACTCATGTAACAGTTCAGAAGACCCATCCCCCAACTCTAAACCTTAAATAAGTTTCCCCTAATATAATTGAAGCGATGAACTACATTGTGCTACTCTTCTCTCTAGAGGGCATGTATTGATCATCAGCTGAAGAGAGCGCTGAAAGATCTTGTCATTGATGTGCAAATTCTGACCAGCGATTGATTGGTTTGGGGGGGAAAATAAAGTAAAAAGGATATTGCCAAAATCTTATTGTTTAAATCATTATTTCATTTCTAAGACAACTAAAACCTAGTGTTTGGGACCTGACATCAAACAGCCAGAGATGTCTTGGAGGGAACTGTAAACATATAAAACAGTAGTGATGCTCTTATTTAGTCTAGTCTGTTGTCCATCTTGTTAAGTGTGATGTAAACGTGTTAACTGTTGTACTCCCACTAAGGACATTGTTGTCTCCACTGTAATTGATGTTTGGATATTTTATAAAAGTTTTTGAATTTCAACTACATTCCAACAGGCCTCATTTCTCCAGTCACGGCGATGAGCCTAAATTCTCTACCTCTACTTTCTTTTTTGCCATTCGTTGACAGTATAACATAAGCCTCTTTTTGTAATATTTCTGAAGACTTGCTCTTTAGTCGAGCAAATGTGGTTCTGATGTTTAGTGTCTTTACCTAACTTAAATTAATAAAGTGATTTAGATTATTATGTGGTGTGTGCTCACTTGGTTCCTCTCAATTACAAAAATGTTACCTTATTGTAGAAGTGTCGAATGAAACAGCATAGACCCCACCCAATGAAGACACTACAGAAGTGTTCTGTCCTTCCATCTTCTGGGTCTCTGATTCTGACATCACAGTGCGTGGGTCTGAACTAGCTGGCAGTACTAACAAGAAAACAACTAAAAATACCAGTGTTAACAGACACATTCTAAGTTAATCGATCTGATACCTTTCAGAGCCTTTAAGGCTGCATGGCCAATGATTGTGTCAAAACCCTAAACGAAAGGAGCTCGACATAATCAAACCATCACAATGGGGACAGTATAGTACATACAGGAAAAAGACAACATCCTGAAGGCAGTGGACATTAAGAAACAGCCTCGGCTTATTCCCACAGATATTCTATGATGTTAGTAAACAGCCCTCAGATCTTCCTTCACGTTCTGGATGTTGCTGCCGGTGTCATTATCATTGTCCTCCCATGTTGTGAAGAGTGACTCATCCTCATTGATATGGGTGTTGGCTTGAGGGGCCATGACACGTTTGTAATACAAGAGATGCTTACAGAGTCCCAAACGTGACTGATAAGAAGGAAAGAAATTCAATTGAATGAATAGGCCAAAATAAATAGGTGAGGTAGTTACACGCCACATTGTCACAAAGCCCACTCAACTGTGCTCAAGCTTATGAAAGTGTAAAAGGGATATTGATGACTACATTCAATTACTATAATCACAAGGGTGGGAGGGAACGGTTTCCCCTAACATGGAAAACAATGTATCTCACGAAGGTCTGAAAAACCTGGTTAAGCATCAATGACACATAGTCGAGTGTTTACAACGGAATCGTTCACTTTGTGTAAGGTATCGACTAGGAAAAACGGTCTTTCATCTTCAAGGACACAGGAAGCAGAAAGATCCTTTAGATCGATCCAAGATTATTTGCAAAAATAAGAATGGATCTTTCAGCAGGGGAGTGAGTACGTAACTCACGTCGATGCGTCTCCCAGACATTCTAATAGGCCTACCGCTCGCAATCCTTTGTCCAATTATGCTTGAGTGTGCAGATGTCAATATCTCAGCCAGCAGCTCTAGAGCTCTTCGGCTGTGACTAATTGGGGCTGGATGAAGTTGCTTTCGACAGATTAGTGCTATTATGAAACAGAGCAGTACGGATAGCTTCAATCCCGCAGCAAACAGGCCAGCCAGCTACTGTTTGGACTGCCTTAACCCTTGCTCAGCCTAGGGTCATTGTGAACCTTCGGGTCATTTTGACCCATCGTTGTGTTGCGACAACTTTACCTAATGAAAAAATTAAGTAAATAATTGTATTTAAACGAAGGTTGGTCACAATGACTGAAGGGTCACAATGACCCAAAGGTTACACAAAGGTTGGAGAGAAGGGAGACTGTGAGGCAATACACTGATAAGCAGACCTGTAGCAGCCAGGTAGACTTTGGTAGAAAGTAGCCTGTAACTCCAGCTAAAGGCAAACCGTCAAAACGATGCCTGGATACCGTAATCTAGGTCATTCATCAACATCTGGAGGATTCCCCTCACTTCCTCCTGTTAATATCGGTCTAATTTAGAGGACTTTAAGGGGGGTCGATTGCACATAATTCAGGGGAGAAAAATCAATGGTGCTGCCGTTTGTTCCCGTGTGGTACAGACAGGCTCAACAGTCACATCGATTTTGTTCTATTTTGGACAATGAGGTCCACTTTCCTGATTGGAGGGACAGAACAGCCTATCCATTCTGGGTTGAGCTCTGGTTTCCTGGAGGTTCCCTGGAGGTTCCCTGGAGGTTCCCTGGAGGTTCCCCATGCGCCAGCCCCCAGGACACGTAGGAACGCACGCAATGTCTGAATACATTCCCTCCATCCGCCCTGGAGCGCAACAGCTGCGGTGTGAGCAAGTCTGACGGTCCACACATCATCCCACTAACAACCCACTAGCAGGTTGTCTTGGTTACAGAGCAGCACAGGTGCACTGTGTGAGGCTTCTATGTAGAAAATGACTGTTTAATAACCGCAAAGGCACTTTCTGATCAATTTACGGTTCTCATTTGTCTTGGACTATCTAAACCCCAAGATGTAAGATCAAGCTGAAGATGGAGTGGGATAACAGTAGAAAGAGACATTTGTTATACTTAGATTCTTCTCAAACACTTTATGATACAAGCAGTGGACACTGTGTTCTGGAACTGTGTGTACACACCGGTCATCAATGACTTAACAGAGACACTCAAATTAACAACATGTCTGGGAATTTAGCATGTTGCGTTTAGATTTTTTTCAGAATTTTGAAGAAACAGAGATCCTGTAGTTCAGAGTCATTTGATGGTCTCAACTCCCATTGCTGTTTAAACAGATGGCACTGGTAAACCCCTGATGCCAATCACCCTTTAGCATATGGTGCTCCTGACATCTACATATTACACCTCTTCACCTCCTCGTGTGCAGTACCAGAACCATCATGTAACCAGAACAGGTGCTGATAAAATGTGACAACTCTTTAAGTAGAGGCAGAGAAGATGTCGACAGTGGCTGAGGTAACCACTTTGTGAGTCAGTCGCTACTGTTCCATCTACACTGAGGTGAACGACAGCAAAACACGACACAAGTTCAACACAAAAAAAGAGAGACAGAGGTCAGTTTTCAACATGAACTGAGGTGATTTTACTGCATTTCTGGAACAGAGACTTCTGAATTGCGTACACATTGCCACTCACAGCGAAGACATCCTCACATCCTCCATGTGAGAGAACAAGTGATTCAAGTAGTAACCTTCCTGGAGAGAGACACCCTGGTCCCCTTCCTGGAGAGAGACACCCGGGTCCGTGCTTCAGAACGCAGGGATTAAAAGCACCCAGTTGATGCCTTGGCGGTCAATACAACACACACAATGGGTGTAGATGTGATCGACAAAACTGTGAGATCCTCTGATGTAGAATCACTGGACTGTCCTGTTCCCCCGGGTGCTCTCACTAGATCCATTCATTCTAAAACACCACTTCAGTATTCTAGAATGAGTTCATTCCGGAATACTGTAGGGGCTTTCTAGAATCCAGGTCTTTTTTTTTGTTTAAATGTTGTAGTTAGGCAGGTATGATCTCAACATAGCTTCCAAACGCTATTCTGCATTGCGGCTGAATGGACCGTTTCCAGTGGTGCTACATGAGAAGTGGGGGACATGAGGACAGGCAGAACCGGAGGACTCCAAGATTGGACCAACCACGGCTCTGGCAGTTTTCCACTTCTACTGATTTTACGTCAAACACCAGTTTGGATCTTTTTCTCCACATGGTCTTTTCTTAGTGTTATTTTTCAGTACAGTATATGATATTTCTGCAAGTCATACACATCCATATAGATAGATGAACTCATTATCAGCATGAAAAGTAAGCTGGGTGACGATATATGAAGACAACTACTACTTTCACAGCACTGGCATTGGTTAATTTGAAATACAGTACTCAAGCATTGTTAGATTAATGAAAAAAAAAGAACAAAAAAATGAAACATAATACCCTTGTAAAGTCAGTTTTCTCCCCTAAAATCTTTTCCTTTGCATCAATGGCAAGATGTACAAATTTGTGTTAACCATACCTACAAAACATCTATTCGAAGGGGAAACTGTCTATGTATATTTACTTTGGATTCCCCGTGATCTGAAACAGTACCATGCATTTAGAATCTCATTCACTGATTGATTTGACATTTGAGCTTGTTCTTTTTTTCTCTTTTGATGATCTTTTGACTCCATTGAAATTATTAAGAAATGTAATGTGTTAGGATAGTGTTGTCTTCACATAGACTCGGGTAATGGTGTTTATATTTAGTCGGTCATTTCTCTCGGTACACATCCACCCTATTGCATGTTGACAGGTGTTGCTGGATACAGCGGCAGTCGTGGGGGGTGGGGGAGGGGGGGGGGTGAGGGGGCGTTGGGCCAGTCCTGGGGAGGTGGTGGGGGGTGAGGGGGAGTGGGGAAGGTGGGGAAAGAAGGAGGAGGAAGGGGTGGTGGTGAGGGGCAGCTCCTAGACGACAGCCTTTGAATCCTTGCAGACCTGAGTGGTGGTGCCTGAGTTAGTCTGTTCAGTGTCCGTCCTCCCTCCCACACGGCTCACTGCTCTGGAAGGACACAAGGAAACAGGCTTTAGAGTGGATCCTGTCCAGAGACGGGCTTTAGAGTGGATCCTGCCCAGAGACAGAAACAACACCTGCTGGATCCCCTGGTGAGGGCACGGCCCTGCCCCAATCAAGCTGTCAACACACTCCACCAAGCTCCCTTCAGTTAACTGACCTAACAGAAAGGTTGAACTAAAGAACAGAGATGCCGTTTACTCATCTCTAAAGGCAGAATATATTACAGTTGGTGGAACAGGGCCCGTAACATTGACAAGACATTACACATGTTGTTTTCAGATACTGTCTTATCCAGTTACTGTAAGAGAATGCAGGAGGCTACAGTGACAGGCAGAGACTGAGCTTCACAGGGATTGGAACCCACAATGACAGGTTTGTACGCAAACGCCACCCTGGGTTCAGAGGTCGTCTCGTGGAAGGAGACAGTTAGAGATGCAACAACATTGACACTCAGATAATTGCTGGCACATTCAGCTACAAGCAGGGCACAAAGAGACTGCGGAGAAGGAGAAAGGCCTGCACAGTGATTAACTGCTCCATTCAGGTCAAAGTATTTGAGGGCAAGCATTCACATATTTGCTCCTCTCATCACTGATATGACGTAATCGTTTGTTTGGTGTTTTTTTTTAAAGGCTAGTTTATTTTCCTATTCCTTCCTTTGTTCCAAACACGCTCCTTTACTACGAAGACGACAGCGCCTGTAAGAAAACAGCTCCCTAACCTTTTCCCAAGGCACACCTACTATGAAAATACACCACGGTGGCGTTGGGTGATTTGTTCCATGAACCCCCCCCCTCACCCCTGTCTCCTCCCCCCCTCCCCTCCACTCCTCCGTGGCCTCCTCCTCGTCATGGAGGAGAGGAAGGTTCCCCTCCCCTCTCCCCCCTCCCCTCCTCGTCATGGAGGAGAGGAAGGTTCCTGGAGCTCTGCGGCTCGGCGGAGGGGAAGCCTTTTCCGCCCCCACTGCCGGCCAAGGTGATAGGGATGGATGGGGCGATAGTGATCATGCAAAGCACTGGGTCAGGCTAGGCTGTAGGCCATGACAGGGAGGGAGGGAGGGAGGGAGGGGGAGCTCTATGGAAATGCTTGGCCTGCTCTCGGTTACAGGAAGAGGGCTGTGAGGGGAAAAGGATGAGCACGGGATGGGAGTGGAGCGGTCCGGAGGCTCCGATGATGGGCCGGAGGGTTCCTGCAGACACACACGCGGCTCATGGGATGGGGCAGTGCGACCTGACTTACTTTGATCGGGCCGTCCACCGTGTCCAGTCCCTGCTCCGACAGCTGTTTCAAGGCACTTAGAGCCGCCTGAGGAGAGAGGGGACAACAGATGGTCAAGTGAGTGAAACGAGGGGAGAGAAAGAGGGAGGGGCAGAGGGAGGGAGGGAGTGTCACCCATCAGCTGTTTTTCAGATAACACTTACTCTGGGAACCCGATGCCAACAGGACACTTTCCCTCCTCGCTCTGTTGTCTTTGTCTCCTTTCCTTTAGCTGTTTATCTAGCGTTATAAGGCTAACGTGTCTGTGTGTGTGTGTCTGTGTGTGTGTGTCTGTGTGTGTGTGTGTGTCTGTGCGTGTGTGTTTCCTCTTCGTGTTTAACATTTTCCACTTATGTTCGGATTTCCCTGAGTCAATCCCAGTCACACGTGCATTCCTGCTAACCCTGGCGTAAGTGAGTCTATAGCTCCAGGTCCGGCACATCTATAAATCACACTGTCATAGAAACACAACAACACTCGCTGCCAACACACACAGCCGTGTCTGGAGGTGTGACGGTCCGACGGACCCCTCTGGAGACCAAACAGTTAAACGGTTGCCCTGGACCCCTTCGCAACCGCTGAGTCCAAATGAGTCCATCAGGAACAACACCGAGAGCACATCACGGGACTGTCACTTTTTTTTCTTCCAGATGATAAATTACATGTAATTTGGAAGCGTGATAAAATCTCCAATCCCCCCCGATCTCCATTGTCATCAGGGGAGCTGTTAACATTAAGGAGCGCTGAGGAAACGCCAGCCTCGGCCTCCGTCCCATAACCATAAACACACCTAATCTTGGGAACGTCTTGTGTTCACGCCAGTATTTCACCGTCATCGTCTTAGCTAGTTCAGAGGTGGTTTGTTGAGCAGGACGGGTGACTAGCAACAGGCCTCAATCGGAAGTGCCATGATGACATTTCCTTCCAGACATTCCCCTCTTCCCACCACACACACACACACACACACACGCGCACGCACACACACACACACGCACACACACACACACACACACACACACACACACACACACACACACACACACACACACACACACACACACACACACACGCACACACACCAAGTGCCATCTGGACAGAGCAGGCCCAATGCTAACAGCCAGCACAACAGCTCAGATGACAAGCACTGTCACCACACCACACTACATCATCTCTGTATGAGGCACTGGGGCCCAACCACGCATAGTATTTTTGTTTTCATCTCTGGCCTAAATGTGGTCTAATTCATCCAATGTGTGGAGGGGGAGATCTGGAGCAGGAGACTCAACTGATAAAAGCTGAGAGCGAACACAAAGTGTACAACACAGGTCTGGAGGACACTGCTGGAGGGGAGACCTGATCCAGCTGGCCACAGGTCTGGAGGACACAGGTCTGGAGGACACTGCTGGAGGGGAGACCTGATCCAGCTGGCCTCAGGTCTGGAGGACACAGGTCTGGAGGACACAGGTCTGGAGGACACTGCTGGAGGGGAGACCTGGTCCAGCTGGCCACAGGTCTGGAGGACACTGCTGGAGGACACTGCTGGAGGGGAGACCTGGTCCAGCTGGCCACAGGCCTGGAGGACACTGCTGGAGGGGAGACCTGATCCAGCTGGCCTCAGGTCTGGAGGACACAGGTCTGGAGGACACTGCTGGAGGGGAGACCTGATCCAGCTGGCCTCAGGTCTGGAGGACACAGGTCTGGAGGACACAGGTCTGGAGGACACTGCTGGAGGGGAGACCTGGTCCAGCTGGCCACAGGTCTGGAGGACACTGCTGGAGGACACTGCTGGAGGGGAGACCTGGTCCAGCTGGCCACAGGTCTGGAGGACACTGCTGGAGGGGAGACCTGATTCAGCTGGCCTCAGGTCTGGAGGACACAGGTCTGGAGGACACTGCTGGAGGGGAGACCTGGTCCAGCTGGCCACAGGTCTGGAGGACACAGGTCTGGAGGACACTGCTGGAGGGGAGACCTGATTCAGCTGGCCTCAGGTCTGGAGGACACAGGTCTGGAGGACACTGCTGGAGGGGAGATCTGATCCAGCTGGCCTTCGGACCAGATCGGACAAAGATCCACTCCCGGACAAACAGCAGGACTATCTCCAAATCCGATGAGAGAGAGCCCTTCGTACAGTCATGGAGCCGGAACCAAACCAGAAGCACACCTGGGCCTGCGCCGGCCAGGGCGGACTGATCTGGGCTGAGGATATCCAGGCTGCTGGTTCCTGACACAGACCCGCTCCTCCATCCTGGAGATTAGCTCCAGATGTGCTCTCTCTCTCTCTTCCTCGGGACGGAGAGAGACCGAGGGGTGTGGGGTGTGGGGGGCGTGAGGGTGGGGGTAGAGGGACATAAATCTCCCAGCTGAGCTGACACCCTCCGGTTCAGCTATGCACCCCTCAGACCATGGCGCCCACCCCAGCTCGTCCCCACCCCAGCGGATGCCCTCCTCTGTGAGTGAGGAGAGGAGGCCAGGGGCCAGGAGAGGCCTACACACGGGGGGCTGGAGAACCCACACACCATCCACAGGAAAACCCCCCCACAACGCAGTCTGTGTGTCATTCTGAGACATGAAGGCAGACTGGGACATCACATCTGAGTCACCACTCACACTCACTCCCGTCCTTTCTCTACAGTTTCACTTTTTACTTTCAGTTGCTTGCTTTCTGATCAGACCCTCTCCTCTCATCCCTCCCCCTCAGATTCTGGGAGACTCATCCTTAATCACAGTCTAAGCCTGGTTGGGCAACGTTGGTCTCTCATCCAGACTAATAGACACATCCAGGGAATATAAAGACCAGATCAAATATGACCCCGACCCTACTTCTAAATCAGTTCACACACAACTACACACTCGCGCCAAAGCCGTCTGCAGCCCGGCCACATCCGACAAGCTAATTCATCACTGGGTGAGAGCAGGGGAGAGGAACGACGATGGCCCAAGTAAAGATGAGTGAGGCTGATGACTAGACAGGCTCTCCTTGTTAGCCGGCCTCCTTATCCTATTTCGCACCCTCATTAGTCACATGATCACCGACGAAGGCTGAATGAGTCACTGATAAATGACTTTTCTCTCCTTTACTGTACGTGGGGAGGGAGAGAGGGGGTAGGAGATAGCCGTGGTATGAATATATATGACTCTCTTGTTCCGTGTTCTTGCCCCTGGGCGGGAGGGAGACTTATGTCGTAACACCTACTTGGTGGGATGGGGTGTGGGAGAAGGGGATGGGGTGGGGGTGGGGGGGGATTTTGTTCTGGTTGGGGGAAACCCAACACACTTCCTGTCGGGAGATGCGTGCGGCCGTCCACGGCACAAAACCATTTAATTACGCTATAGATTATCACTGGGATAAGAAAGCTTAAATCAAGTCTCAATCCGTGGGACCTTAAAGTATGAGAAACATATGCGGGTCAAAGTCTGGTTTGCATTCATCTGACATTGTAAAAAAACGATCCATTACTTGAGCGTGTAGAAGGCATGTACAGGTGCTGCTTTGGGCCGTGCGGTGATGTAGTGTGATTGGTGTGTAAGGTTCACGCTGTGTGTCATTACTTACGTCTCTGGAGAGCCGCGCATCAGTGGAGCCCCATCCTTGTACTAGGACTAATGGTGCAAAATGTTTGGATTTTCTCACCAGCGTTTAAGATTTACTGCTTGAATAATATTCCAGCAGAGGAGCAAGACAGATCTGAGGAGACGTGATGCCGGGTTGCAGACGCTTAGCTCTCACACTTATCACACGTACCTGCTCTACCATTACATCCCATTATGTCACATGGATAAAACAACTGAACGATCGTGCTATGCTATCAACGCTATTCTTGTTATAGGTATGACCATCAACATGGGCTAGACGGATCCAGAGTCATTAAGATAAGACCCATTCCCTCCGGAAGGTTCTAGATGACATGACCACGAGACCACCTGATAGGCTAAACAACACAGACCATTGTCCCCTCCTCCCCTCGCGTGTCCTATAAATTGCAATCATGGGACGCAATCACCAGTTGGTTTAGTATTTATTCTGTCGGGTTGGCTATTCCGGCTTGAACAAACACCCTGAATCCATCTGTTGCTGTAGGCGGGGATAAACAGCCATAAATCAGCTCCGCTGGTGCTGCTAGTGGTGTTGGTGATATACAACAGGCAGGAGGCGGGCGGCCGGGCGGCCCATCCCGGGCCCTCCAGCCCCAGTCCCCAAGCACCCCTGGGGGGCCCAAGACAAATACAGACTATCTATGGGAACGGTTGGCAGCCAGTGAAATCATTATTTGTCTAATGAGATAAGAGGCCATGGCTGGAGGCGTTGGGCGCTCTGCTGCGTCAACACCAGGGGATTGTGTTTAGTCTGCCGCCGCGACACACGAGGCGGAGGAGGTCCGTCTCTGTCAGCGTGGGGGAGGAGGGGAGGAGGGGGGGACAGACAAAGAGAGGACAGACAGAGGGAGATGAGCTATGAGTGTGTGTGTGTGTGTGTGTGTGTGCGAGGTAGAGAGAGAGAAATCAACTCGCTCACACCTTGGGCCGTGTCTGAAGAGCACTTAGCGAGGACCCTTCATCTCCCCTCCTCTCCTCTCGCCCCCCCCACTCTAGATAACAAAGCTGCTTTCAGCACCAGGGCCCCCCCCCACTCAGAAACGGCTCTCGGACCCGGGCTACCTCACAAACCCATCTATCCATCCGTCCGTCCGTCCGTCCATCCATCTGGCTCCAGTTCAAAGGCTGAGAAAACACAAGAGGAATGTGACAGGGACTGAGGCTCGGCCTCCATGGGCGAGGTTCTGACACTACTCATTTTTCTGGACCCGGCCGGCACTAATGGCTTCCCTGATGGACTTCTCACTTCCTCAAGCAGCTTAGCCAAACAGAGGGGGCTCCCCTGGGGGCACTGGGCCCGGCCCTCGGGGTCCCCCTCTCCAACGGCAAGGAGGGGATGAGAGAGATGGAGGGGCCTGATTGATCGCTGGATTAGACAAAGCCCACACAGAGACCCCCCGCTCCCCAGAAGATGGAGAGATCTGCGGGAGGGGAGGGACGAGGGCAGAGAAGTGGAGAAAGCCAAAAGAACAGGATGGGATGGAAAGTAGTCTCTCCTCCAACACCACAAGCAGCTTCATATGGAGACAGATGAACAGGAGACAGGATGAAGAGTGTAATCCTGAAGAAGGGCAGGGTTTACCTAGTGACTCATTCAGTCTGAGCTTTATCAATGTGTAAACCCCCTTGTTTTATACTAAGGGCCAGATGAAAGGCTGGATTTTGGCATTAACCCAGAAGGTTAGCTAGCTCCCTCATCTAGAACATGCTGTCAGCAGGCTGCTGTGGTTCAGCTCCATCACCTGACCTCTGCTCCCAGGGCCTGTGACAGCTCAGCACCCAGCCTCCATCCCCCAGCCTCCACCATCCAGCCTCCACCCCCCAGCCTCCACCCCCCAGCCTCCATCCCCCAGCCTCCATCCCCCAGCCTCTAACCTCCACCCCCACAGCCTCTAGCCCCCATCCCCTGGCCTCTATGCCCCATCCCCTATTCCCAAGCCTCCGTCCCCCAGCCTCTAGCACCCCATCCCCTGGCCTCTATGCCCCATCCCCTATTCCCAAGCCTCCGTCCCCCAGCCTCTAGCACCCCATCCCCTGGCCTCTATGCCCCATCCCCTATCCCGGCTCGTCCCCCACCTAGCGCCCCACCCCTGCCTATCCCCATCCCCATCCCAAGCCTCTCCCCCAGCCTAGTGCCCCAGGTCCGGGCCAAAAGCAGCAGCAGCAGGCTGCCACAGCTGCTTTGATCCCCCCTCGTCTCCGTCATGTGTTTGGATGTCCACCTCATCCCTGGGAGGAGAGGAGACGCTCGGGGGAGACGCTCGGGTTCTCTCTTCATTCCACCCGGAGCCTGGAGACATTCACACTGTGGACTTTGGCAAGACCAGAGTACAGACCGGCAGGCTGTCCACCACTCTACAGGTGCACTACATCACACACACAATGGAGGGAAGGGATGTAAAAACAGACGCACACAAGCCAGCTCTGTTTTACAACTGCTTACCGGATGGTTCTTACATCCAGCACCGGCAGATGAATCACTCCTTAAAACTGCTCTCTTATGTTTTCATAAACACAATCACTATTGAGCTTTACTCCACAAGAACAGTCAGGTTTCATTATGAGTCAGCATGGACAGCTCTCATGCCAGGAGAGGAGAGGCAGGGGGAGAGAAGGCAGGGGGAGGAGAGGCAGGGGGAGGAGAGGCAGGGGGAGAGAGGAGGGGAGGAGAGAAAAGAAAACTAGAGGAGAGGGCCAGAGTGGTGAAGATGATCCAAGGTATGTCCAGTAGACTAAACAATGGAGAGAGGGGAGTTCAAACAGTGTGTTTTATAGGGCTGAAAAGTGGGAGAAAGAGAGCCGTTGTCAGAGGAGGTCTCCGGCTGGCAGCCTGGCTGCCTGGCTGGCTGGCTGTATTGTTTAGCAGGGGGCTGTTGTGTTTTCAGAAGAGCGTACAACCCTCCGCCTGTGCTGTCTGTCGGGCTGGAGGAGGTAACATGAGAACACTGGGAGGACAGGACACGGCTTCACTACTTCCACAGAACCCGCATCATTCGGCCCTCCTCTCCTCCCCTCCTGTCCTCTCGCTCTCTCTCTTTTGTGTTCACTCCCTCCTCTCCCATCACATCTAATCCTCCCTTCCACCTTTTCGCTTCTGTTCTTCTTCTCTTCACCTCTCCTTTGAATCCTTTCTCCCCCCTTCTCCGGCGCTCCTGCGCTGCAGCCAGCCCTCTGTAGTGCCGTTCTCTCACATCCTGCCTTCCTTGCCGTCACATCTTAGTTTTCTTCTTCTCTCTTCTACATTCCTCCTTCCTCTCATCCCTCCGTTCTGACCACATCAAAGCCCCGGAGAGAGTGCCCTCCTGAGCTCACGGGAGACTGCATCATCATGCTACAAACCTGTGTGTGTGTGTGTGTGTGTGCGTGTGTGTGTGTGTGTGATACTAGTGACGGTGTGCTGGGAGTCTTCAGCACAGACATGCACTCCATCTCTCCTAAATCCCTCGTACACTCTATATTTCACATCCATAAACTTTAGCGAGGATCATAAAAGCACATTAAAGAGAGAGAAAGATATAACGAAATGAAGAAAAGCATGGCCGCTCGATCCGTACCAGGACGTTCATTCCTGGGGGTGGGGCGTAGGTCTGCGTGTAGATGTGTGTGTGTGTCTGAGTAGTGTTTCTGTCTGTGTGTGTGTGTGGACACATGAATGTTGGCATGTGCGCGTCTGACTGTGTGTGTGTGCGTCCTGTCACGGCCCAGAGTGGTGATCAGGATTCCAGAGGGGACTCCGGCGGAGCGGGGGGCCCAGATGAGGGCTGGGGAACGGCAGCGGGGGCCCAGATGAGGGCTGCGGAACGGCAGCAGGGCTCCCTGGGGGGCCGGGCCCGCGCTGACATGGGAAGACATAAATAAGAGCCCGCGGTGCAGCGCAGTGTCATGCGTCATTTGGACCAGGGAGGAGGAGGAGGGAGGGGCAGAGAGGAGGAGGAGGGAGGGGCAGGGAGGAGGAGGAGGGAGGGGCAGGGAGGAGGAGGAGGGAGGGACAGAGAGGAGGAGGAGGGAGGGGCAGAGAGGAGGAGGAGGGAGGGGCAGAGAGGAGGAGGAGGGAGGGACAGAGAGGAGGAGGAGGGAGGGGCAGAGAGGAGGAGGAGGGAGGGACAGAGAGGAGGAGGAGGGAGGGACAGAGAGGAGGAGGAGGGAGGGGCAGAGAGGAGGAGGAGGGAGGGACAGAGAGGAGGAGGAGGGAGGGACAGAGAGGAGGAGGAGGGAGGGACAGAGAGGAGGAGGAGGGAGGGACAGAGAGGAGAAAGAGGGAGGGGCAGAGAGGAAGAGGAGTGAGGGACAGAGAGGAGGGAGAGGCAGAGAGGAGGAGTAGTGAGGGACAGAGGAGGAGGAGGGAGGGACAGAGGAGGAGGAGGGAGGGACAGAGGGGAGGAGGAGGGAAGGGGAAAAGAAAGATGAAGAGCAAGGGACAGAGGGGATGGAGGGACAGAAAGAGTGAAAGATGTGGGGTGGGAGAACGAGGCTGTGTGATGTAGACAGAGTGAGAAGGATAGAGAGACAGATTGGGGGGGGTGGGTGGAAGAGAGATGGGGCGAGCCAGGGGGGGAAGACAGAGATGGAGGGAGAGCACACCTCCCAGGGTGTGTAACAGAAAACACATGGTCCGAGGGCGCAGGGCAGAGCACCCCAGCATGCCGTCGCTCCCTCCGCCCTGCGCCAACACAAAGCAGATCCCCGCCACAGCCACGGGCCAGGGTACTGATAAGGAGAGCGCTCAGGCTCCAACCTGCATAGATCCACTCAGATACGGCTTCATGCTGACGGAGGCCTTCTTTCATTACAAAGACTGTGATGGGATCATGAATGAGGAGGTGAAATATCCGTTGTCACACTGGACTTTGCTGGTCGCTAGCTTCGTACAGTCCCTGGTTGAGGCACGGGAGGTGCGGTAGGCTGGACAGAGAGGTTTTCCAGGCCGTCTGTAACACAGGTCACTGTGGTTCAGAGGAGAAACTCTTCATTTCCTCATTCAGGAAACCACCACCCACAGCCACGCCACAACAGCGCTTGGCTAGGCTGACAAGTTCTTAACATATTCCAAGGCCCGGGCATGAGTCAGTGATTGCATAAAGCGCTGAAGATGAGACATGAGAGAGACACGCTGCATGAAATATGCATTAGTAACGCCTTCCAGCCTTGGGAGGGAGCAGGGGCACGCTGGAGGCCTTGGTGACTGCTCGTCACTCTCCATGACTGGGCAGAACCAGCCCAGAGAGCAGGGGCAGGCTGGAGGCCTTGGGAGGAGGGAGTAGGGGCACGCTGGAGGGCCTTGGTGACTGCTCGTCACTCTCCATGACTGGGCAGAACCAGCCCAGAGACGCCGGCGCACGGCAGCCTCCGTCACGGCTCGCCCGACCCCAAGGATCTCGGCGCGGAGAGAGCGGGGCCGTCTCTCAGCGCCGTCTGGTCCTCCTCACGGCTCGATGAGGACCAGATGCTCCAGGAGAAACGTCTGACAGCCTGTGGGGTGTTTCATATCAAGCAGGCCGATCTGTGAATCACTTCCTGAGCTGGTTAGCGGGCCGGTCAGCACCGGGGGAACACCCCAGTAATCGCTGCTGCTGATTAAACCTATCAGGGCTCCCAGGTGACATCACACACCTCTGTGACATCAGCGCTGCTTCCCCACCTGCATGGAGGGATGCACGTTTCCACGGGAACCGAGAGGGAGAGAGCAGATAATCCTGTTCCGGCCTGGCCCGGGGAGCTGCTGGGCTGCCTCTAGGCCGTCTCTCTATCTCTGATGAGATACCATCACAACATCCTGGAGGTTTCCCTTTCCACTCTCCCTCAAATCCTTTCTTTACATACGCCTTCCCTTCCTTTATACATCTCTCTCAATAGCTCCAAATGGAGTCATGCAAACCTTCTGGCTTTTCCTCCTTCTATCTTTTCCCCTCTGTTTATCTTTATTCCTATCAGGAGATCCGGTGGTTGGTGGTGGGCCTGAGGGAGGCCGTGGGCTGGGGTCTGGGGAGTGTGCTCGTGGAGGTGGGCCCAGGCCAGGGGAGAGAGGTGTGGGGCTGGATGCAAATGCATCAGGGGTGTCATCACTGCGGTCGACGGAAAGGACCTTTCCGTCCGCAGGTCCGCCCGGGCGTATCCCACACTCCACTTGGGGTCCGGACATTTGCATGGATAATAAAGTGAGAGGAGAGATTGCCCTGAGGTCATGTCAATCACCCGGGCCGTCAATTTGCCGTTGGGCACGTCCCGTGTTAAGTACGGCTACCAATGTTAAATTCAGTGACCAATTATCTTGTAGTTAGAGGATGGGGAGACAGCAGACTGCAAATGACCGTCTGGTAAAATGACGCAATCGGATGAATCAGACGACACGTGCAGGTGATGTAGCAGTGTTCAACTGCAAGTGGTAAAGGTCGTACCTTAACCAAAGACCACAGGAAAGGGAGAGGGATTGAGGAAGGAGGAAGAGCAGAAGAAGGAAGAGCAGAAGGAGGAAGAGCAGAAGGAGGAAGAGCAGAAGGAGGAAGAGCAGAAGGTGGAAGAGCAGAAGGAGGAAGAGCAGAAGGTGGAAGAGCAGAAGGAGGAAGAGCAGAAGGAGGAAGAGCAGAAGGAGGAAGAGAAGAAGGTGGAAGAGCAGAAGGAGGAAGAGCAGAAGGAGGAAGAGCAGAAGGAGGAAGAGCAGAAGGAGGAAGAGCAGAAGAAGGTGGAAGAGCAGAAGGAGGAAGAGCAGAAGGAGGAAGAGCAGAAGGAGGAAGAGCAGAAGAAGGTGGAAGAGCAGAAGGAGGAAGAGCAGAAGGAGGAAGAGCAGAAGGAGGAAGAGCAGAAGGAGGAAGAGCAGAGGGTGGAAGAGCAGAAGGAGGAAGAGCAGAAGGAAGGGAGGGAGGCAATGAAAGAAGAAGCTGAGGCACAGAAAGGGGGATAGCAGAGGAGGGGGCAGCGTGTCTTGTGACAGCCTCCAGCTGCAGACAGACTTCATCTCCCAGCTCAAGGATCTGTTTTACAGTCTAATTACATGGGCAGTATGTGTGTGTGTGTGTGTGTGTAACAGTAACAGTATCCAGTAACAGAAGAGGATCTGCAGTCAGACGGCGTTTTATACCTCCTCCCTCCTGTCTCCTCCCTCCTGTCTCCCCCCCCCCACCTCCACTGCTGGCTTTACACACGTGGGACGCTCCCATAAAAACACATTTTGCAGTCTTGTATAACGCACCGCAAATCCCACAAGGCCCGTGACCATCTCCGTTACCCAGCATGCTCGGCGGGCCCGGGCCGGAGCGTCGGGGCAGTCAGTAAAGCCGCTCAGTGAAACGTCTCAACCGCGGCGGTCGATGCCTCCGACACCCCCCCCCCTCCCCCCCACTGCTTGTTCAGTGTTATGAAAGACCGGTTCCGTGTTGCCATGGCAACTGGTGGCGTAATCCATAGATGGGTCACTTATGAGACGTGTTTACCGAAAACAATAAATTCCAGCGTGCTTATATCAGGTCTCTCAGAGACAGACCCCCCCCCACACACCCCAACCCCCCCACACACCCCGACCCCCCCACAAACCCCGACCCCCCTCTGAGCGACATGTCCAGGGGCTCGCCACAAGTGACTAAAGATGTTCCCTGTTGAGGTAAAGCACAACATTGGTGCACTGGAAACATGTGTTTGCTTGTAATGTTGACATAATGCCGTTAGGATAGATGTGTGTTCAAATACCGTGTGTGTGTGTGTGTGTGAGTGTGTGTGTGTGTCACAGCGCCCGTGAACGACCTCAGCGGGACGAGCCGCGGCGGTCTGCAGTTCCTAGGTGCACGCCAGAGGTCAGGTGTCCTTTGAACTCTGTCTAATTGTGCGGCACACCCAGCCTGGCTGATTGCCAGGGAGACGCGTTCTGTAAACACGGTTCATATCTAATAACATCTTCCACAAAGCTGGCCTTTAGACTGACTGAACTGAGGACGGATACAAATGCCAACCAATTTAATTCAGCCGCTAAACAAATTTCTTGGAAGTTGAGATAACATTGTTCACTGATGGCTCAGAGGAAAGAGCAGCAGTGCCGTTTGGCTCTTTGCCTAATAAGAGATCCTTGTCTATTAAATTCCAGAACGTGTTTCCAGAATGTTTGAATTCCTCCATGTTTGAAGCAGAGTAAAAGCCGTCTTGTTCTGCTGTCTCTGCAGGAGGAGGAGGGCAGGCTGCAGGAGGAGGAGGGCAGGCCAGGCTGCAGGAGGAGGAGGGCAGGCCAGGCTGCAGGAGGAGGAGGAGGAGGGCAGGCCAGGCTGCAGGAGGAGGAGGAGGAGGGCAGGCCAGGCTGCAGGAGGAGGAGGAGGAGGGCAGGCCAGGCTGCAGGAGGAGGAGGAGGAGGGCAGGCCAGGCTGCAGGAGGAGGAGGAGGAGGGCAGGCCAGGCTGCAGGAGGAGGAGGAGGAGGGCAGGCCAGGCTGCAGGAGGAGGAGGAGGGCAGGCCAGGCTGCAGGAGGAGGAGGAGGGCAGGCCAGGCTGCAGGAGGAGGGGGGCAGGCCAGGCTGCAGGAGGAGGAGGAGGAGGGCAGGCCAGGCTGCAGGAGGAGGAGGAGGGCAGGCCAGGCTGCAGGAGGAGGAGGAGGGCAGGGCAGGCTGCAGGAGGAGGAGGAGGAGGAGGGCAGGCTGCAGGAGGAGGAGGGCAGGCCAGGCTGCAGGAGGAGGAGGAGGGCAGGGCAGGCTGCAGGAGGAGGAGGAGGAGGGCAGGCTGCAGGAGGAGGAGGAGGGCAGGGCAGGCTGCAGGAGGAGGAGGAGGAGGGCAGGCTGCAGGAGGAGGAGGAGGGCAGGCCAGGCTGCAGGAGGACGAGGAGGAGGGCAGGCCAGGCTGCAGGAGGAGGAGGGCAGGCCAGGCTGCAGGAGGAGGAGGAGGAGGGCAGGCCAGGCTGCAGGAGGAGGAGGAGGAGGGCAGGCCAGGCTGCAGGAGGAGGAGGAGGAGGGCAGGCCAGGCTGCTCCACACTGCGGTCAGGCTTTACGAGCTGCCTCACACATTTTAACAGCATGGCAAACAGACAGTAAACGGCAGGCAGGCGCGGGCCTTTAACACATGATTAGGGCACAGCTAATTAGATAACGCTCAATAAAACTGGTGTGTGTGTGTGTGTGGAAGGGGGGGGGGAGGCAGAAGCAGGTCTTACGGTTGCATCCGGAAAAAACTGAAGACACCCAGCATTATCCTGTCTACCTGCCTGCCTGTCTGCCTGCCTGTCTACCTGCCTGTCTACCTGCCTGTCTACCTGCCTGCCTGCCTGTCTACCTGCCTTCCTTTCTTCCTTATCAGGTCAGATGGATTCGACAAATGAGCAAGGGTTAGAGTTTGTTTCCTTTCTACCCCGAGACAAGATGAGCAGAGCAGACCTAATGCAACACCCCCCCCTCCCTCCCCGACACCACCCCGTCCTGGACGTCCACCCTCCGCACCTCCTCCTTCCACAGGGGCTGTTCTCTCACTACCAGGGGTCAGGGGTCTAATGGAGGACCTACTGGCCTTGTGCGCCTCTCAAAACATTCCCCTCTCCCTGTCAGGGTATAAATCAGGCAGGCTTCATTCAGACTGGCCAGCGTCCTGTATGATGTCCCGGCCTTGTCTCATTTCAAAGCCCTTCTCACCGCTCACACGGTTACACATTTACTCGCCGGGAATGAGGGAGGGGGGTAGAAAGACACCAAAAAAAGAACTTAAGGTAAACAAAGAAGTAAAACAAATAATTAGGAAAGAAAGACAGAGTGAGAGGGAGGAACAGAAAGAATAACAAAGGACAACAGAGAGAGAGAGAGGAAATGGAAAAAGGGGAAAGCAAATAGGGCCTGCGAGTAAAGCTGTGGAACTGAATTAAGCCTTTCATCAAAACATCAGAGAAACACCCACAGAAAAACACTGCCTTCTGTCGTCATCAGTCTGTGGGATTGTGGGTCCAAAACACCCCAATCTGAACACGGGGACCGGCCAAGATAACTGTACACACAAGCACACAACACACACACACACACTGTCAAGCATGTACGGAATTGCAATCAAAACATAATTTCCCGTTTCTTCACGGTAAATTGAAGTGCATACATAAAAGACGACTAAGTGATTGTTGAGATAATGACATTGTCTGGATTCATTGTGTCTGCACATGCAAAACACCGGGATTAGGAACACATGCATCTACTCAGTGTGGAGTGTTTACCTAACTACAAGTCGTGTAGTTACACACACACAACCCTCTCCGTATCGGAGTGATGCTAAACACTCTTAATGAAAGCCAGTAGTGGGTACGGGACTCCATCATCTCACAGGAGAGAAACACAAGCTAGGAACCTACAGCTATGAATGAACATGTGACAGACCCTAAAACAAGCCTGTTGATCTTGTTCAATCTCTGGCAGCTTTTATGTAGGACGTGACTGCCAGCTACAGACAACGTTTTACAGACCCGATAGATCAGATATAACTTTGATTTCATTCGTTAGAGACTAGCCATGCTCTAGACGGGCATTAACAGAACAATTTGATGATGTGAATGGATTCCGAACCACTTGGTTTGTTTTCGATTGAGTTATCAACGGGCACGGCCCAAAGTAACCCTGGACGTGATTAGAGAGAATTAGACAGATGCAACCAATCAGAGCAAGGAGACGTCATCTTGGTTGTTTATGAAAATGTCTCAATGGCACTCCCCTCTATGGTCATCATATTAAACCCACCCCATATCAGAGCAAAGGCTGTGATTGGCTGGCCATGCTCTAACAAATCCTGCCTTCTCAGGCGTGATGCTTCAGTGCTCAGTCAGATTCTGTCCAGAACACTGATCGTCTAAGATACCTTAGTCAAATAGAACATACAAATAAAGTTGGATCTGATTTGAACACGGCCATGTGGATGGCTGTTCCTTAACCAGTCAGAAAATGCAAAAGTGATGTGACATATAAACCATGTCATGCATGTCTGGTTTCTCCATGTGGCCTCCTCTCTGATTACCTGTCACCTCCAGACAGGCCTGCTGTGGTTCATCTTTGCTTATCTCCGCTGAATGTAAAACACTGACAGAACCTGCATGCAAACGGAGGTGTCACCTGTGGCTTTCTCTTCTTCAGATCAGGAGATCTCCCACTGTTAGGTGAGGGAGCGCATGCCCACACACACACACACACACACACACACACACACACACACACACACACACACACCACACACACACACACACACACGCAGACACACACACGCGCACACACATACACTCAAAAGAGCAAAACTCCTGTGTTTTCTTAAGCCGCGGGAGTGTGTGACACGTCGGTCGTAATCGGCGTTAACCCCGGAGGAGGCCGTTGTCGTGGGTGTTTTACCATGTCTGGCCTCTGAAGCCTGAGAATGCCTTAATGTCCAGATGAGCAGGAAGGCAGGGGGGGGGTGGTGTGTGTGTGTGTGTGTGTGTGTGTGTGCGCGAGTGCGGAGGAGGGGGTGGGGAGTCAGTCAGACAGACAGAAAAACATTCCCCAGTCTCCACGCTCATCTCCATAACACAGAGCTGTGCCCAGCAGCCCAGCTCCTGCAGCAGGTCTCCCATGACCCCCTGGTGGGCACTGCACACAGCACTGCTACGTGTTAGAGCTGGTGGGCACTGCACACAGCACTGCTACGTGTTAGAGCTGGTGGGCACTGCACACAGCACTGCTACGTGTTAGAGCTGGTGGGCACTGCACACAGCACTGCTACGTGTTAGAGCAGGGCTGGCCCCATGACCCCCTGGTGGGCACTGCACACAGCACTGCACACAGCACTGCTACGTGTTACAGCAGGGCTGGCCCCATGACCCCCTGGTGGGCACTGCACACAGCACTGCTACGTGTTAGAGCAGGGCTGGCAGGCTGGGACCATTTGCTCCCTGATTCATGACTGACAGCCAAAAACCCACCCAGTCAAGGTCTTTGGTTGCAGGCTCAAAAGGCACCACTAATGTTAGCGTCTTCCTCTTGGAAACTTGCATCTGGTTAACTAAAGGGGCAGTGCGCCAAATATCAATCAGACGGGATTGTCTGTAAACTAATCTTTGAGGGTAATAGGAACGCTACGTGCACCCGCTGGTTTTCAGGTGTTCAGTTACGGGAGGAGACACAATAATCTTTGTCTTTTGTGGTCGGAGAGCTTGTCGTGGGGACGGACGATAGCGTGTGATTCGGGAGGAGCAAACTCAAACTCTATTGTGTGAGTGAAATTAAAATACAACTTTGACAAATGATAAATAAATCAAACCATATGGAGGATTTAGTTTCATAAACTGTAGAAGATAATTATAACTTACAATAGCATTTATGTGTGTGTGTGTGTGTGTGTGAGAGAGAGTGTGTGACAGAGAGTTAACGTGTCTGTAATTACTGTCAGCGTGTGATTTGCACCCCACAATGATTAACACCTAAGAGCTCTAAACCACAGGACGTGTGTCACATATCAAGTTAAAAGAACCATTAAAAAGAGGAGTTTTCCTCTGAGAGATGAGATTGAAAATACTAAACACACAAAACACACCCAGTGTTTCCCCCAGGGGCAAAGAAACACACAAAACACACCCAGTGTTTCTCCCAGGGGCAAAGAAACACACCCAGTGTTTCCCCCAGTCTGGCAGGGACGGTCTGCGGCTCTCTGCTTAAATGTGGAGTCAAGTCTTCAGATGGTGGTCTGGGGAACAGTGGACTTGCAGCTTCACACACACGCACACACACACACACACACAAACACACGCACACACACACGTGCACACACACACACACACGGATATGTGTAAAACCAAGAGCTTCCTCAAGGCTCATAAAGGGGCGTATGCATTACAGCTTTGCTCTCCTACTTTGGAGAGAAGGACTTTACATCCTCTCCAAGCAGCCCTTCAGCGGCTGACAGTCCTGCAGAGACAATGGGCTGGGAGGGACAGGGGTACTGAAGGTTCTCTCTACACTTCAACTCAGGAGATCTATCACAGAACACACACAATTAACAATGAGGGGTGATGTCAAACCCTGTTTCCAGTGGCAACACTTCTCGCATGTCGCCCGGTGAAGACAGGGCAGAAGGGGAAAGATAAAGAAGCGTTTAGAGAGCGCGCCGTCCAGCATCAAACGACATTAAGGTAATGAGGTCCAGACACTCCATAGGGGCCTGGGTATGCATCAGCAAACTTAGCAAAGCCCAACATTGCAGCTCGGTGCTGATGAATGCCCTGAGGTGTTCGCTGGTTAAGACGAGGTTCTTCATCAGTGCCTAACTCGGCGGCTACGCTAACTTGTGAAATCACACCTTCGGTTTATCAACCCAGAGAGGACTGCCTGCGTGTCAGCTAGCGACAGCGACAAAACAAGCAAGGAATGTTGGGACGGGGGTGATAATGAACGCGACACCTCCAGCGACTTTAAAGCCATTACAGCCGAGGGTGAAGACAATGCAAGGAAGGAGAGAAAATAATCATCGCTTTCCGCATCCACACCTTGTTCCTCAAACATAATCACCGAGGACTTCCTCGCAAGAGCCCCACTGACACTCACACTCTTTTAGGTTCAAGTAACAAAGAAAGTGGCAGATTTAGCCGTGAAAGGGTTTTGCGAGCTCCCGAGAGCGTAGCCTCAATAAACGTGTTAAGACGGTGGACACTGGATAAGGTAGAACACCTTTCTACAGGACTGTAAAGTGAATTTGATGCTTATTTCAGCTGGTCAGGTTTTGTAGACAGCTTGTCAACTCTTCTCAGTAGCTGAGTGGACCGTTTTCTGCTGGCCTGACAAGTGACTCAGAGTGACAAAAATTACAGTGGAATGCTCTCTCTCTTTCTATATATATATGTATATAACTAATCTTTGTGTAATTTCATGGCTCTAATGGAAACGGAAATATGACATGAGTCACTATTACTGCAAGCCAAGTGAGATCACCTTGGAGCAGGCTGAGTTTAGGCTGCGTGTCAGAGAAACGGGAGGTCCACTTGACGGTAATCCATACAGCTCGTGAAACATGACACAAATCCAGCCGCTTTGTCACAGTGGATTTAGGAAGGTGTCTGACAGACTGTGTGTGTGTGTGTGTGTGTATTACGCACATCAGAGTAAGTCCCATAAATGTATGTAAAGCCCAATGTATAGCATGCACATCCCGCAAACCTGATCCTACATGGTGTGAGAGCTAAGCTAGCGTGTGTGTGTTTGTGTCTGTGCAACACGGGGCCTCACCAGACTGTCTTGTCACTACTGTTCCCCTGTTACCTGGTAACCACTGTTACCTGCTCTTCAGCCTTCCAGACGCCCCTTGGGCCGTCAACGGGTTCACTAATGGGCAAGTTCATGTTTATACTGTCCCACTGGCTATCACTTCCTCTGACCAACGGCTCTCTCTCCATCTCCCCCCATCCATCTCTCCCTTTCCTCACTCCGTCATTCTCTGCACACAGAGTACACAGAACCCCTCTCTATCACTTCATCTTCCTCCTCAATTAGCACTGCTCTCTCTCTCTCTCTCTCTCTCTCTCTCTCTCTCTCTCTCTCTCTCTCTCTCTCTCTCTCTCCCTCTCCCTCTCCCTCTCGCAGTGTTGCTCGCTCCATCTCGCCCTCCTCCTCCATCATTCTTTCACTCGTCCCCTTCTCCTTCTCTCCCTCTCCCGCCGTCCGTCCATCTTCCATCCCGTCGGATTCTAATCTCCCAGTCTGAGAGCTGTTTCCTGGGGAGGGCCGGGCAGGGAGACAGGCAGGGCCAGGCCTGACAGATCACTCTGTGGAGCCATCACTGTCTCCTCTCCCAGGTTGGTGTTGGAGGGGGGGAGAGCCAGGGGGGAGGGGTCCCTGGATGGGTTAGGGTTAAGGTGGGAGAGACTGGGTTGCCAGGCAGGGTGTTGAGTGGGGGCTGCCCCCTGTTCAAAGCCGGTCCTAATGGGATCCCGCTGAGCTGGGGGAGCTGTGTCTGCAGTACAAGCCTGAGTCTCCTGCAGACTCTTACTCAAAGACAAATCCCCAGACAGCCCCGACTGTGGTTACGTAAAAACAAAAGTAAAACTCTTTCATATGATGCCTACTCAAGGATGACTAACCTCGTCATAGAAGATGTTTTTGCAGGGAAGGACGGCCTTTGACCTTACCATAACAACATTATTACGTTAAGCAGTGTTTGTATTTGACCAAGCTGGCTTAGACAGAACCATCAGGCCGGGTAGCTGGTTATTGGAACCAGACAAACACGATGTGAAAAGGGATCTCTAACATACACAACTGACCCATGTGTATACCTATGACTCAGCCGCAAGACATTCCCCAGCCCAGGTGCTTAGGAGGGCCAGAGGGGATGTTACACCCACCCCCCCCCTCCCCCCCGGCTACACAAAAGCTGGACAGAGAAGCCCCGGCCGACAGCTGCCGGCTAGGTTAACGCATCGCTGGGACCCCCTGGGCGGAGGGTCCATCCTGGCCGACCGATGTCTGGCCTCCAGCCGCGACCGGAGACTTCAAACATCCAGCGTTCTAAACCACCCCCCGCCCCCCCCATCCTCCTACTCCTCACTCCCCCCCCCCATCCTCCTCCCAAAGCCTGTGAAGACGATCCCTGCAGTCACCACACCATGAATCAGGCCCTGTCACTCCCCCACAGCAGCCCCAACCTGCCAGGGCCACACCCCCACCCCCACGCTCCTCCACCCCCCGCTCCTACTCCCCCCCCGCTCCTCCACCCCCCCCCCGCTCCTCCACCCCCCCCCCGCTCCTCCACCCCTCCACCCCGCCCGCCACACTCTCTCAACAGGTGTCTTCATCCTTCACCCTCCCTCCCTCCATCCATCCATCCCAGCCTGGCCCGCCTGTCGCTATGAAAGGGCCGTCAGTACCGACAGGCAGGAATGTGCAGCGTGTAAACCCCCCGTCCCCCGTCCCCCCTCCCGGGCAGGCTGCAAACGAGCACACACCGGGAGCGAGGTCAGACGCCCAATTAACAGTGGTGGAATCAAAAGATGTTTTGGTTCTTTGGGGAGACTTGTGTAACTTCATGGTGTGACTGTGAGTTATGTGCATGTGTGTGTGTGTCTGTGTGTGAGTATATCTTGTGTAACTTAACCCGGGAACTTACATAATTAAACTTTCCCAAAAGGGTTTTCAACTAGAGGGGTGAGCAAGGTCTCTGAAGGAGCAACAAGGCCAGATGCTAGCGTAGCATAGCTAACACATTGTTAAGATTCAAAGCTCTTGGCTGAGGAGGAGGTAATACTTCTCCTTTGCTCTTAGGGAAAACAACAGACCCAGCTGACCAGTCCAGAACAAACACCCCCTGGGAGAGGAGCGACCCAGCTGGGAACAGCACACACACACACACACACACTCCCTCACACTCTACCCTCCTCTCTCTCTCTCTCTCTCTCTAAACAGAAACCACACATCGGAGCCCAGTGCCAGAGGCAGACAACAGTCGCCCTGCTGTCACCTTCGATTGCGGGCCGTCCATGTCGCAGCAGCGACACCTCGGCCCAGCCCAGTGGACTCAGCGGGCTGGGCAGCCCGGGGCCAGAGCGGCTCGGAGCCGGAGTGGCCCTCTGCGGCTCACACGGACACGGCTTACTTCAGCTCGGCAGAACACACAGTATTCCACAGAGGGGACTTTCATGGAAAGGCAGCATGAATATATCCCTGATACCCTGTAATGTCCTCTGTTGCTGCTTCCAGAGGAGAGAGAGACACGCTGGCTGAAACACACAGGTTCAGACAGTCAGTCCGTCCTGCAGGGACGCGGTCCGCTGGCATGTCCTTCAGAAAGTGTACACACTGGCTCTCCGTGTCATACTGAAGGAACTGAAGAGACATCTCACGTGATTGGATGAGCTCGTCCCATTCATCCTCTCCTTTGACATGTTGTATTTTTTGCATCCGAAAGATTCAGACAGCCATCCACTTGGTGAGAACATGGGGGCAGATTGCCAAATGTCGTGCTTGTAGATGTGGCTTTGGGGCAAGGCTGGACATGTGCTGGGCAGATGGGGCGAGGGAGATGGCACTTGGGATCAGAGAGGGCTCCCAGCTGTACATCACACACACACACACAGCATAATAAGGCATTAACAGCCAACTGACATGTATATATATACTGACATGTATTTGGGCGCGTTTCCACAATGACACATTCAGTGTGTGACTGACAGCAGCTTAACCCTCATCTCCCGTCAGCGTTCAACGGTCCACAAGGACCTGCTGATTTAGAGTGAGCTAACCACTGATTTACGGAGCCACGACTAGGATCAGCCAACATCCCTCAAACGTGTCCAAACAAACCACTAAACCCCCATGTCCACACACACCCTATAGCACACCACTTCAAATCCTCCCATTCACGCTCTGTGCGATCCCTAGTGGTGTGTACCAGAGCCAATCACAGGTCTGTCTCCCTCCTCTTCAGTCCCTCCGTCCTGGCTGACGGAAAGGCCTATTTGACTGCAGATAGGCATCGGGAAATCCCCAGGTGAAAGCCTAGTGAGCGTGTCAGCAGTCTCTGGACCATGCTGAGATGGTGCTGTGTGTGTGTGTGTGTGTGTGTGTGTGTGTGTGTGTGTGTGTGTGTGTGTGTGTGTGTGTGTGTAACAGACCAGCTCCAGGAAACAGTTATCTCTCAGTGCACAGAGATCTCCCATTGCCATCTCATCACATTTACAATGTCTAATTACGCAGATAATGCTTCTGTATCAGGACCCCTGTGAGTGTGTGTATGTGTGTGAGAGAGTGTGTGTGTGTGTGTGTGTGTGTGTGTGTGAGAGATTGTGTTAATGCTCACACACACACTAATTCGGAAACGCACTGGAAACCATCCATGTACTTGCATGTGCAACAGATGAATACCCTGCTACGCCCTTATCCCCACGTTCCCTCTCCACCCTCATCCCCACGTTCCCTCTCCCACACGTTCCCTCTCCACCCTCATCACCACGTTCCCTCTCCACCCTCATCCCCACGTTCCCTCTCCACCCTCATCCCCACGTTCCCTCTCCACCCTCATCACCACGTTCCCTCTCCACCCTCATCCCCACGTTCCCTCTCCACCCTCATCCCCACGTTCCCTCTCCACCTTCATCCCCACGTTCCCTCTCCACCCTCATCACCACGTTCCCTCTCCACCCCCATCCCCACGTTCTCTCTCCACCCTCATCCCCACGTTCCCTCTCCACCCCCATCATCACGTTCCCTCTCCACCCCCATCACCACGTTCCCTCTCCACCCTCATCCCCACGTTCCCTCTCCACCCCCATCCCCACGTTCCCTCTCCACCCTCATCCCCACGTTCCCTCTCCACCCTCATCCCCACGTTCCCTCTCCACCCTCATCCCCACGTTCCCTCTCCACCCTCATCCCCACGTTCCCTCTCCACCCTCATCCCCACGTTCCCTCTCCACCTTCATCCCCACGTTCCCTCTCCACCCTCATCCCCACGTTCCCTCTCCACCCTCATCCCCACGTTCCCTCTCCACCCTCATCCCCACGTTCCCTCTCCACCCTCATCCCCACGTTCCCTCTCCACCCTCATCACCACGTTCCCTCTCCACCCTCATCCCCACGTTCCCTCTCCACCCTCATCCCCACGTCCCCGGCAGGCAGCGCTGCGTGGGGTGTCCCCCGGCTCCTTGTCCCTGGCTCCTCCTTTGTGGCGGATCTGAACACTGTACCCGGGTGACGGTGCAGGGGAGGAGAGGGAGAGAAAGGCCGCCTCCAACAGTCTGTCATGCCCCAGTGCTCTTGGCAACAACAGGCCAGGCCAGAGGCTGCTGGCTGAGGGGCAGCTTGGCCTGTTTTGGCAGCTTTCTCATTTAGAGCTAACTATGTTGGGCCGGGCCAGGCCGGGCGGTGACACCAGCAACCCCATCAGAGGCTTCGGCGGCCCAGCCTTTTAATAAAGCTTTGAAGGAGCCAGGACAAAGAGGGCTCCTATGTTGAAATGATAGGACGCAAGCAGAGGGGTTTTCTGCTTGGGCGACGCAAGACAAAGAACCACCTCCTGAATACAGGGTGCTGCTCGCCACTTGCAGGACGCGGGGGAGATCCCAACGAAATTTCAGAGACGGTAATTACTATGAAAGAGTGAGATGCAGGGAGGGAGGTAGAGAGAGGATAAGTTAGAACGAGAGAGAGAGAGACAGAGAGAGAGCGAGAGAGAGACAGAGACAGAGAGAGAGCGAGAGAGAGAGGGGGGGGAGGAAGAGAGTATTTTTGGAGGGAGAAGGGAAACCGGCTGATTCTTATCCAGGACGAGGAAATAGAGGAGATTGAAATGTTCTCTGAAGCTGCTGATTAATGATAACTGGAGGCAAGAGCACGTTCATGACAAGCCTGAGACGATCATTAAATCAAGGAAAAAGTTCAATAAAAGAAGCCAGCACCACCCATAGAGGGACACGTCAGCCCCTCAGTTGCATTGGAAACAGAACACATGCTGGGTCAGGAGGACAGTTAATATCATTTGACAACAAGGACAGAAAAGTAAGCTTTCACATTCATTCTCGTGTGACAGGAACAATTTAGAGATTATATCATACTTGTCACCGTACACAGTCTAGCAGTAACATAAGGTAGCTACACTACCAAGCAGTACCATAGCATAGCTACCCAGTCCAGCAGTACCATAGCATAGCTACCCAGACCAGCAGTACCATAGCATAGCTACCCAGACCAGCAGTACCATAGCATAGCTACCCAGACCAGCAGTACCATAGCATAGCTACTCAGTCCAGCAGTACCATAGCATAGCTACTCAGTCCAGCAGTACCATAGCATAGCTACCCAGTCCAGCAGTACCATAGCATAGCTACCCACTCCAGCAGTACCATAGCATAGCTACCCAGTACCATAGTATAGCTACCCAGTCCAGCAATACCATAGCATAGCTACCCAGTCCAGCAGTACCATAGCATAGCTACCCAGTCTAGCAGTACTATAGCATAGCTCCACAGCAGGACTGTACAGTACCCTAGCGTAGCTACCTGGTCGTGGCTGGCTTGGAGGGAGCTCCCAATGCCATGGAACGTCATCTGCACAGGCGAGAGGGTCAGGTAGGTCATGAACTCCTTGCCATTCTGCCCATCATTGTACAGCACCTATGAGAGGCAGAGAGACAAGCACACACACACACACACACGCACACACAAAAGCACATCTTAATCATATGCTTTCCCCTTTTCATCACAAGCCAAGGAGCGCTGACAAAGCACCAACGAAAGTACAATCTTCCTAAATGCTCAGAGTTAGTGTTTTGGGTGAGAACTCGGCAAAACTAAAGCCAATCTAGCATTTCTAATATTGATCAAAGGGTTTCTGAGGTAAAATATCCCCTGCCGCGATGGCAGGGGTCGGTGCTGCTGGTTATGACATCACAGGTGACCCCTCATCTTGAGAGGTTAACTATGCAGGCATTCCTAAATGCTGTGCAATCAGGACTGTTATGACATTGTTCCTGAGGGACACTCTGGCCCTGGGATCCAAGGTTTTGGTAATACTGCCTGTCTGGCCTAGTTCTCTGTGTGTGTGTGTGTGTGTGTGTGTGTGTGTGTGTGGTGTGTGTGTGGTGTGTGTGTGTGTGTGTGGTGTGGCCTGGTAGTGTGTGTGTGTGTGTGTGGTGTGTGTGTGTGGTGTGGGTGTGTGTGCGTGTGTGTGTGGTGTTTGGTTGGCCTAGTTTTGCTCAGGACAGCTGCAGGCAACTTTAATGGTACAAATACCCACAACAGCAACTAACAGGGAACAAAGAACCTCAGAGGCACGAGAACGGGGAAACTGAATTACAATCACAGGATACACAATGATCTAGAGGTTCATGTGACTGATGCATGTAAGTGGGTAATTGTTTGTGAGTGAGTGAGTCATACGTTGTTAATCTCAGATTCCAAGAGTCATAAATAGTGCACCAGATACTCTTCCTGGTTTGATGCACATTGTAATGAAGGCTATTCATCAGTGACAAAAGCACCTGCCATTCTCTTTATGAAAATGAGTATTATCAAGGCCTTGTGTCGAGACATACAACTAGGCCAGATGGAAGTTATTGGGAGCAGTTAATAGGAGCAGTCCAAATAAGTTTGGAACAACCAGAGTTGCTCATACGGCTAAACTAAGAAACTAGGCAAGAAGGACCTTGGTTTTGGAGGTGTCCAAGAACCCTAATGGTCAGTCTGACAGAGCTGTTTTAAACCCAGTTCCTCTGCATAGATAGGAGAACCTTCCAGAAGCACAGGCCATCTCTGGAGCCTTTATGGTTTAAAGAAACAGAACCACACCTGAGTCTAATTACTGGAGAACTCGCCTGGCACTTTGTCAAACAACACTTAAGGGACTCGGACATGACTCGTGTATGCTAAGCACAACACATAAATACTAATGTTCGAGAAAAATGAGCAAAAACATGTTTTCAATTAGCCACTATAAGAAACTGTGTAGACAGATGGCAACTTTTTTTTCTAAATCCATTTCGAATTAAAACGGTAACAGAACAGTGGAAGTGGAAACCGTGGAAACGGTCTGAATTCTTTCCCAAGGCACTTCATTTAGTGTTCTACGTGTACGACGTATAACCGAAAAACATTCTGAATATGCCGTGCATATGTGTGTCTGTGTCCGAGTCTGTGTCTGAGTGTGTGGTGTGTGTGTGTGTGTGCACGCGCTCAGACAGACAGACGGACGTATATGACCTGTGACTGAAGGCTTCCAGAGCGAGCGCAGTGTGTCCGTGTGTGAGTTATGCTCCTGTGAGAGGGAGGCGCTGGGCGGGGAAGCTCTGAGAGCCAGGCCTGCCAGACACATGGAGACCTGCCCACAGACACACACACAAACAAACCCCTCCACACACACACACACACAGTGTTTTCTACTCTCTCTTTCTTGCCCTCCCTCGTACATCTTCTGTATGCAGTAGACACCTGTTGAAGGGGAGACGTCTTGGTGGTGATAAAGAGTGGAATGCTATCTGTTATGTGTATGAGCGATAAATATAGTAACAAGAGCTCTGGAGAAGACCCTGTGGCAGGTTAATCTGCCCTCGGGCTCTCCAGGCAGCTGCCACAACCTCTGACCACTCTACCTGCCCAAATAAAGACACGTTTTGCTTCACTTTTCCCCCCTGTATGAATACTGACAAATGACAAAATACCAGGAAAAAAGGGGAATGAGATATTTGGTCTGGTTGCATGAGACGCCCAGGTTGGTGTGTGCTCTCACGTGGTCCCTCCCCGGCTGCAGCTGCCTGACAGCGTGCGGTGGAGGCTGGAAGCTGGAAGCAGGTTCGATCTGGTGTGCGTTTGCGTGCCTCTTTGTGCGTGCGCTACTGGGTGTGTGTTTAGATGCTGTCGATAACTCCTTTAACTGGGAACTGGGTCACAGTTCTCTCTTAAGTGTGTGTGACTGCGATGTGTGTACATGTCTCAGACCGTGTGTGTGTGTGTGTGTGTGATGATCCAGCGTGTGTGTGTAAAAGTACTGGGTGTGTTATTGTCCAGTGTGTTAGCTCATTAAAACAGCATAAAGGGCCGTAGCTGTGATGTATTGTGCAATCATGGTGTCTGGTCAGCAGGACACTGGTCCTGCCAGGCCCCCAGCCGAGAACGAGGCCTCCCACTTCAACTACAATGGACGAGTACACACACGCACACACACACACGCGCGCACACACACACACACGCTCACACACGCACACACACATCATACATACATTTAACGCCACCAAACAAGCTTTCTTTGTGGTCACTATTTACAAATTCATTACTGAGTGCGGACATTAACTTGACTATCACTCTCTGGAATTGTTGTCTGACGGTATTGACAGATCTTTTCAATAATGTGGATGGCAGCTGTTTAGGTTATCTAGACAATTAAATGACATTACCAGGTGAAGGCATAACAGACTGTAATGGAATTCAAAATCGTTCCAAAAGACACCAGTAAACATCACTGGTATTGTGATTGGCCATGGGACTGACGCACCTTCCACAAATCATGCCGTTATTCCCCCCACGTGATTAACACGTCCCACTGACAACATCGACACCGATTTCTCCTCACTCTGTCAATTGTTTTGACAGTTGAGGTTTGCGTTAGCGTGATCAAGCCCTGATCCTGGGTGTGCTAACGCTGAGAACAGGCGATACAGCAGGGTGTCCATCCTTCAGGGGACTCCAGTCAAAAGGTGTCTCACACAACACAACCGCTAGGTAACAGATGACGTATTAAAGGTGTTATTAAGGTGTCTCACACAACACAACCGCTAGGTAACAGATGACGTAAAAAAAATCCTTCCTCTCGGTTTACCACGTCGACCATTCAAGTCATCAACCAACACATTTTTCACCAAAGGTTTCGAATAACGTCTTCCCAGGGGGCCCTATGGGAGTCCTGGGCCTCCAAACGGCCTCTCTGACGGCCCCTCTATTTCCCAAGCGTCCTTCCTGATCTCTGTGTTCCTGCAGTCTCCCTGGGCCTGTGATGTGGGCCAGTGCCAGGCATTCTAACTAGGCCTAACTAATCACCCCAGGTCTCCCCCGCAGCAGCCACTAATCCACTTCCTCTGGACACAAAGGAGCGGGGAGTTACGCAAGGCCTGTGCCTGATCCGCTGCACTAACGTGGAACGACCTCTGACACCTGCCTCTGACACCTGCCTCTAAAGCTGCCTCTTCTTCCTCTCTGAGATCGGTCTCCGCGGAGACGCACGCGCCCGCGCGCACACACAAACCTCTCCACCGAGACACACACACACACACTATCACATCCACACTACTTGAGCACACGAAGGCCAAATCAATGCACAGGACAGCAGATCAAACCGTAAAGCGTGGTCTAGCAACCAGGCAGATGAATGACAATAAGAGGTTGTAGAGACAAATAGGGTGTCTGTTGCCGGGGTGTCTGTTGCCGGGGTGTCTGTTGCCAGGGTGTCTGTGGCTGCAGGTTCAGAGGGGAAGAGGGAGGGTCGTCCACTGGACAGGGTTAACAGAATCAGAACTAGACACACAAGCACGAGGGGCGAGTCCGGGAGTAGCGGGAAAACATGAACATCAACAACATGACATGGACTATAAATAAACCCTGCATCTCACCCAAGGAGACAACATGCTATTGTTAGTGTGAAGCAATTAGCAGAGCTGAGAGTCCCAGCTCTGGGGTCAAGTGTGTTTTTAAGGACATTGTTAAGAAACCCTCCAGAGCCCCTACAGGAAAGGGACTGAGGGGTGAAGCAAAGAGAGGCACGGAGACAGCAGTACAGCCATCGCAGCCGAACAACGGGGTTTCCGAGGAGCAAACTAGCTACAAGGAACTCCCTGTTTAGCTACTTCAAGGAAAGGGACGGGAACCGGGTTTGAAGGGTAAAAGCTAACAACAAGAGTATCTCTTGGACTATTCAGAACGCACATGTAGATTCACGTGCTGCTATTTCCCAACTATCAGACTAAGAAAAGCAACAAAAATGTGGCAGTTGAGTACCAGGATACAGAAAGGCCTCATATCTGGCTGTGAAAAGTCTATTTTAAACCAATTCAGGAACCTAGCAACCCATCTTGTTTAACTAGGACCCCTCCCTTTTAAAATGACTTCTAATGACTTCTATTATGTTCTCGTTCATCATTAAACTGAAGCAGTGATGTGTGTGTGTGTTTGTGTGTGTGTGTGTATGTGTGTGTGCGTGTACGTGTGTGTGTGTAGATGTGTGTGTGTACATGTGTGTGTGTGTAGATGTGTGTGTGTACATTTGTGTGTGTACATGCATGAGCTCACTGCAGCTGGACTCCTACAGCTGAAACGGTGCCACAGAGAGACGAGGATATCCCCTGATCTAAAGATGATCACAACTGCTTCAGATGTGCTGAGAGAAGCGAGAGGATTCGGAATCGCAGCCTGAATCGCAGCCTGAATCACAGCCCGAATCACAGCCTGAAAAACACAGCCCGAATCACAGTCCGAATCACAGCCTGGTCTAGCGCAGTCAGTCTTCCCTCCTTTGTCATCAGATGCAAAGGATAAGTACTGTGATTGGTAATCATCACAATAGTATCTTTATCTCTAATCTACAGATAAAGATTGTGTAATGATCATCCTCGAAATGCTTCCTCCTATTGGCTTGAAGTTCCTGCTGTGTGCCAGTTCTGAAACTAGGGACTGGCAGACCAAGAGATTCTGATTTAAGGGTTTACAAATGGGCTTGATTGGGGTGTACTAACATCATCACGTTCTCTCACCACACACGCTCCGTTCATCATACACTCTGCTATCTCACACACACACACACACACACACAGACGGCCACCATGGAGCAGGGAGACTGTGCGTCGAGCCAGCCAGCCAGCGCTGCATCAACTGTCTGATTTATATCATCAACAAAAGTTGTTTTCAAAGATGGCTCGTCACACAAACAGCCCCGGCGAGCAGCTGCAAGCCATCAGCACCCCGCAGGAATCAAACAGGGACGGATTAGCACTTCCACCCTGTCTAATGTAAACCCCCGATCCACCAGGGACGGGCGACTGGACCGCCGCACGGCGGGGGGGGGAGCAGAGAACGTTCCATCAGAGGGCAGAACGTTTGATGTTCCTTCAGAGCGTCACAAAGATGGAGGGATGGAGGAGAGAAAAAGAGCAAGAAAGAGAGCGAGAGGTAGAGAGACAGAGAGGCAGAAGGAGAGGTAAAGAGAGATGGTGAGAGAGATGGGAAGAGACGGAGATGAGGGGGGTTGGTGTTGCCAAACAGAGGTGTTGCCGGCACCATTGAAGTGGTTTTCCTCCTCGGCCGTCAGAAGAACTAACAGAGCGGCAGCACATCCTGGGAAGCGTCCTCCGGCACAGATGTTCCGAGCGTACGTCAACATCGGTCGCCGGGTCCCGGTCATATTTTCATTAACGTGGGATTTCCAACGCGGCGGTGTAAGATGTGATCAAACAGAGCCGAGGCCGAGCTCTGTCCCCCAGGACAGGCCTCCTCTCCCCCCCAGGACAGGCCTCTTCTCCCCCCAGGACAGGCCTCTTCTCCCCCCAGGACAGGCCTCCTCTCCCCCCCAGGACAGGCCTCTTCTCCCCCCAGGACAGGCCTCTTCTCCCCCCAGGACAGGCCTCCTCTCCCCCCAGGACAGGCCTCTTCTCCCCCCAGGACAGGCCTCTTCTCCCCCCAGGACAGGCCTCCTCTCCCCCCAGGACAGGCCTCTTCTCCCCCCAGGACAGGCCTCTTCTCCCCCCAGGACAGGCCTCTTCTCCCCCCAGGACAGGCCTCCTCTCCCCCCAGGACAGGCCTCTTCTCCCCCCAGGACAGGCCTCTTCTCCCCCCAGGACAGGCCTCTTCTCCCCCCAGGACAGGCCTCTTCTTCCCCCCAGGACAGGCCTCTTCTCCCCCAGGACAGGCTTCTTCTCCCCCCAGGACAGGCCTCTTCTCCCCCCAGGACAGGCCTCTTCTCCCCCCCAGGACAGGCCTCTTCTCCCCCCAGGACAGGCCTCTTCTCCCCCCAGGACAGGCCTCTTCTCCCCCCCAGGACAGGCCTCTTCTCCCCCCAGGACAGGCCTCTTCTCCCCCCAGGACAGGCCTCTTCTTCCCCCCAGGACAGGCTTCTTCTCCCCCCAGGACAGGCCTCTTCTCCCCCCAGGACAGGCCTCTTCTCCCCCAGGACAGGCCTCTTCTCCCCCCAGGACAGGCCTCCTCTCCCCCCAGGACAGGCCTCTTCTCCCCCCCCAGGACAGGCCTCTTCTCCCCCCCCAGGACAGGCCTCCTCTCCCCCAGGACAGGCCTCTTCTCCCCCCCCAGGACAGGCCTCTTCTCCCCCCCCAGGACAGGCCTCTTCTCCCCCCCCAGGACAGGCCTCCTCTCCCCCCAGGACAGGCCTCTTCTCCCCCCCCAGGACAGGCCTCTTCTCCCCCCCCAGGACAGGCCTCTTCTCCCCCCAGGACAGGCCTCTTCTCCCCCCAGGACAGGCCTCTTCTCCCCCCCCAGGACAGGCCTCTTCTCCCCCCCCCAGGACAGGCCTCCTCTCCCCCCCGGACAGCGGGATCGCCCGCAGGTTCAGAAGGTGACCCGTCAGATAGAATCGCACTGATGCACTCCATGTGTTCTCTGCACACACACACACGCCCATGAAGGTAGTGTGTCTGTCTGGCTCTGCACACGTCCCACTCGGAGACTAAGAGGAGGCCTGACATACACCACACCACCATGACTAAGCTCACTCACACACACACAACCGCATGTTCTGATATACCCGTAAACGCAATATAAATGTGCAACATGCACATTCTATGCACTGACACACACACTACAGTTTCTAACATGTTTGAATGTAAAAGCGTGTGAATTCCCTATAACTACAGTATTTTCTCCATACGTTACACAAGAAAACATGTAATGTTTTCCAGCATATTGCAAAACCATCTTCTGGGACCACTTTAACGGCTTTAAATGGCTTAAACGGCCAATTATAAAACCTGTAGCGTTACCATTCTCAAGGTGTTACATTTCCATTAGGGGCCAAATTGCCCGGCGTTATGTAACTGAGTGATCCTCATAGAGCTCAGCATTTAAACAAACTGGATTCATTCAGGTGCTATAAACTCACACTGAACCCAGAGAAGGAGCTCCTGACGCAGGTCCGACTTCTGCTCTGCGTGGTTCCTCTCAGGGGGCAGGTGCTAGGGCCTAGCGACCCCCTGCCGTGCTTCACGCTCTGCGGGTGGTATAGGAGCTAGCTAGCCTACATCCTATGACTCGATAAGATGACACACTCTCTTCTCCTCCATCGACACCTCCGATTACTGCATCACTCCTCGGCTGCTGCTCTAACTCGAATGGACAAACCGCCTGCCACTGGACTGACGTCATACATGAACTATGCTCTTCTGTCTCTCTCTGTATCCATCTCTCTCTCTCTCTATCGGTCTCTCTCCCTCTCTCGCCCTCTCTCTCTCTCTATTGGTTTCTCTCCCTCTCTCGCCCTCTCTCTCTCTATCGGTCTCTCTCCCTCCCTCTCTCGCCCTCTCTCTCTTCTATCGGTCTCTCTCTCTCTCCCTCTCTCGCCCTCTCTCTCTCTCTATCGGTCTCTCTCCCTCTCTCGCCCTCTCTCTCTCTCTATCGGTCTCTCTCTCTCTCTCTCTCTCTCTCTTCACCTGCTCCCCTCCTGGTGTGGATGCATCCGCCCATCACCAGTCACTGAGTGGGCCTATGGGAAAGTTATGTGAGCAAAGGCAGTGAGAGCAAAAGGTCCAGTGAAACAGGTGCACGTCCCTGTCACTATAGTTACACTGGCAGCCTGCACGCCGGGATACCCTGAAGAAGTCTTCAAAGAACACAGAAATCAACTGCTTTTAATCAACGTTTAGTGCGTTTCATCAGCGCTTCATCAGCGTTTAATCAGCCTGACCTCCTGGTTCACACGGAGGATCTCCATCCTCTGGGATCTTCCAGAGGCTACGAGTCCTTCATCAGGTCCTGTGGCAGCACAGGGGACCCAGCTAGGAAGCTGTGATTACACCTGTGATGTCAGAGGGGGGGGGTGGGCAGATGGGACAGGCAGCTGGTGGCTGCCAGGGCAAGGGGACAGATGTTCAGCTAGACAGATGTTTTACAGTTTCAAGTGAGATACAGCAAGTGTCTGTCGACGGCCGGGGAGAAAAAGGAAGTGAAACGTTTCGCAAGGAAAGAATCAGGAATGAAGAGATAGATGGAATGAAAAATAAGGAGAGGGAGGGAGGGAGAGAAGAGGAAAGAGGGAGAGAAGAGGAAAGAGCAAAAGAGGAGGACAAGTAAGACAAGAGGGAGACGGAAGGAGAGAGACAAACAGTGAGAGAAATAAGGGAGGGAAAGAAAAGAGGAGAGACCGAGTCAAGAGGAGAGAGATTCCCCCGTGTGTCCCCCAATCCTCCATGTGTTCTGAATTACCCCCTATTCCTGTGTTTCTGCCCTACTGCAGTTACCCACGCTGCCAGCAACACAGAGCCAAAGGGATACACACACACACACACACACACACAGCCAAAGGATGCCAACGTGCAAGATCAAACTGGCATGTGCAGTGGTCTGCTGCGTATTAAAAAGCAGCTAGCCGAGCCAATTCCCAATCAAATCAATTGTGCTTTTCCTGTACAGGTATGCATCATGTGTACAGTACTCTGCATGGACTCATACTGTCCAGCACGTTCCCTGTGTTCATGAGAAACCTGAGGGTGAACAGAGAGGAGAAACTACTCATAACGTAGCTTGAAAACTATTCATAACGTAGCTTGAGTTCAGATAATGGGCCCGACATTCATCCAAATATTAAGAGCGGTTCATGTTTTGGGGAGAAACTGAATATCTGTGGTAAAGTTAAGCTCAGTAAAGCTCATGAGACTGAATGTGTCTGTAATAAGCTTCATATCCTCCCAACAAGGTAGTCCACTCCACACACTCAATAATAATAAAGAAGAAAAACATTAAAAACATTGTCTGCATGTCTCAGTTACAGTCTGAACTCCCCCTCTATGTACACACACACACACACACAAACACACCACACACACATACATGAAAACTTGTATGGGTCTGGGCGTCTTGGAGGACAATGAGGGGCTTGATTACACAGTGGGCTCGGCCCAGTGATCCCGTCCACTCTAAGCACAACCTGCTGTGTACAGTATGCGTGTCTATTAGCGTGTGTGAGCATTAGTGTGTGCGAGCGTGTGTGTGTGAGCGTGCGTGTGAGCGTGTGAACATGTGAGCATGTGTGCGTGTGTGTGTGTTTGTGAACGTGTGAGCATGTGTGAGCATGTGTGTGTGTGTGTGAGCATGTGTGTGTGTGTGTGTGAGCATGTGTGTGTTTGTGTGTGTGAGCGTGTGAGCATGTGTGAGCATGTGTGTGTTTGTGTGTGTGCGTGAGCGTGTGTTTGTGTGAGCGTGTGAGCATGTGTGTGTGAGCATGTGTGTGTGTGTGTGTGTGTGTGTGTGTTTGGGCTTGGCCAGGCCTCGGTGCTCTCTCAGGTTACACACACACAGGAAGGCTCAGAGCAATAACAAAGGCCTTTCAAAGGAGCCCTCAGCAGGTTAAGATCCCCTCAGCAGGTTAAGATAAAATGTTGTTGCTGGAGTTGATATAAAGCATCTGCAGCTCGAGGAGCGGGCGCTGGTATCAGGACTGAGGTACACCACACTGGAGGTTTCTCTCCAGTCTCCCTTCCGCTCTCACACACACACACACACACTCTTCTACCATGTGTGTGTGTGCGTGTGGATTTGTGTGTGTTCACCTGTGTGCCTGCACAGCCCAGTTAAGTGGGCAGCCCCCGTATGACAGAACCCTTGCTGGTGTATCTGTGTGTATCTACGTGAGCTCTCACCATCAGCATGGAACAGCGGGGAAGAGGAATCAGATATGCCGTGTTGCCAAACCCCACTACCACCTCCAAACTGTGCACTTGTTCCGCAGAAACACTTCAGTGTGTGTGGGTGTTTCTAGTTGTGTTCCTCATCCCAAAACCACTGAGGGTGAGGGGGGGGCGGGACAGGTGTGCCTGCTCCTCTCCTCCATCACTTCAGGACCAGATGTGTGTGCTAGTGTGCATGACAAGGTTTCTATCCGCTTCACCTGGAGACACAGTATGAGGGCCGTGTGTGTGTGTGTGTGCAAATCTGTGTGTGTGTGTGTGTGTGTGTGTGCAAGTCTGTGTGTGTGTGCAAGTCTGTGTGTGTGTGCAAGTGTGTGTGTGTGTGTGTGTGCAAGGTCTGTGTGTGTGTGTGTCTGCAGGTCTGTGTGTGTGTGGAGCCTCACCTGGAAGCCCTGGATGCGGGCCAGGTACTCCAGCTGCTGGGCAGGCTGGACGGAGACACAAGGCATGGTGGGGCTCTTCCCCTTCAGGCCCAGAGCCTCAGCCGTGGGGGACGAGCCGTTGAGCAGCAGTTCCCTCGCGATGGCCGCCGTGGCGACGGTCGCCGTGGGGCCGGCCGTGCTGCTGTAGAAAGGGGTGTGGCTGGGGGCCAGAGGGGCGGAGCAGGGGCCCATGTCTTTGGGGGTCATGTAGTTGATGGGGGACCCGGGCCCTCCTTGCTTCCGGCTGGCCTCCATCTCCTGGTAGACGTCTGGGGAGAGGTGGAGGAGGCCCTTCTGGGCTGGGAGAGGGGAGAGGGAGAGGAGAGAGAGAGAGAGAGAGAGAGAGAGAGAGCAGAGAGAGAGAGAGAGCAGAGAGAGAGGGAGAGAGAGAGCAGAGAGAGGCAGAGAGAGAGAGCAGAGAGAGGGAGAGAGAGAGCAGAGAGAGGGAGAGAGAGAGAAAAGGAGGAGGGGTCCGGGGGAGATGGAAAAGGAAATGAGAAACGTTTGAGAGAAAGATGGGTCACACAGAAAGGTCCAAAAGAGGGGGATGAACGGGGTGGAGGGGAAGAGAGGAAGAGAGGATGAGGGTCATTACTGCTCAAATCATTACCTGTCAAAATGATTTGCACACACATTCCACCGTCAGTCAGTGCCAGACCAGGCAGAGGTGTGTGTGTGTGAGTGGGTGTGTGTGCGTGTGTGCATGTGTGTGTGTGCGTGCATATGTTGGCTCTCCCCTCCGCAGGCATTCCTCTACCAAACGAAGATGCTGGTTTCATGTGGTCTGGCAGGTCTCAAGCAAGCCTCCGCAGGGAAACTAGCTCTCACACCACACACACACACACACGTCTCAGGAAGCTGTCCCGGATCACAAGCACGCAACTCTGCACTAAACAACAACTCCATCCCGGTCACAGTCAGAACCACATCCATCAGAGCACATCTAATGCAGGTTCAAAGAGACCCAAGGCCTCAGTTGTCCTATGTTGGGCGCGGGGGGCAAGCCTGGGTGAGAGAACTCCTTTCGTCCCTCCGAAACAGGAGACACGCCATCGTAGGAGACGCTTTGAACTGCTAGCCGCGGCTACGCTCCCATGCACACCCTGCCCGAGGATCAGTCCATCGTCGAGCATCCCTCCTCTCCCTGCGTGTCAGCGGTCACTGATCCGGAAGATGAGGATAGGTCTAAGCAACATGGCCGACACTTATCCTGGTCCTTCCTCGAATCGGTGGTGGCGTGGGCGTCTGCTGATGGGGGCTCTAGGAGAGCATGTGGATCCAGACATGTGGATGGAGGGTTGGGGGGGGTGGAGGGTGGCTGGATGTGAAAACCATGCGGCCCTCGTAGCCCAGCCAAGGTCACCAGAGACAGGAAGAGCAGCTGTGTGTAGAAGCAGCAGCTGTGAGTGAGAGCTGGAGCCAGGGCATGACAGACAGCCCACTTCCTGTTTGAGTTAACGTGAGCTCGCCACACACACACACACACACACACACACGGTACCTTCACATGTGAGCTTTCTCACACACAAGCACATGCGTACACAGACAGGCACACACACGGATTATCGAAACACACATACACAAAAACACCTCGAGGGCAAACGTTTGTATCATGCAACGTCTTGATAACTACAGTGTAGACGTGGACTGGTGTGGTCATTAACATGGTAGAAACAGAACTCAGGGAGAGGATGCTAGCCCCAGCCAGCCAATGAGAACACAGGGAGAGGATGCTAGCCCCAGCCAGCCAATGACAACACAGGGAGAGGATGTTAGCCCCAGCCAGCCAATGAGAACACAGGGAGAGGATGCTAGCCCCAGCCAGCCAATGAGAACTCAGGGAGAGGATGCTAGCCCCAGCCAGCCAATGAAAACACAGGGAGATGATGCTAGCCCCAGCCAGCCAATGAGAACACAGGCCCAGGGTTTCTGAGAAGCCGCATGGTGTGCTACATTAACTCCAGAACTAGGAAACCACTAAATGAAAACAGCAGTTAAGTCCAAATCCCTCAGAATAATCAAACAAGGTCCTCTGCCCAGGCCAGCACTGACACAACTGCTGAGGCTTCAAGGTTTGGGTATTTTCCCCAGTCGTTTGACGACAACTTCAATTTCAATTTACACAAGTAAAACTCACAGGCCTTTAACCAAACACGGAGTGTCGTAAAAAGGGAAAGGTGTTAGCCAACATGACATCAGATGTGTATGGTACGGGTGTGTGTATGTGGCAGTGTGAGGAGGAGAGTGCGGAGCGTTTGTGTGTGCGCATGTGTGTGCAGTATGTGTGTGTGTGTGAGCGTGTGTGTGCAGTATGTGTGTGTGTGTGTATAGTATGTGTGTGTGCGCGTGTGTGTGCAGTATGTGTGTGTGTGAGCGTGTGTGTGCAGTATGTGTGTGTGAGTGAGAGCGCGTGTGTGCAGTGTGTGGGGGCGTGTGTGTGTAGTATGTGTGTGTGTGTGTGTGAGCGTGTGTGTGCAGTATGTGTGTGTGAGCGTGCAGTATGTGTGTGTGAGTGTGTGCAGTATGTGTGTGTGTGTGAGCGTGTGCGTGCAGTATGTGTGTGTGTGTGTGTGCAGTATGTGCAGTCTCCCGTGGTTCGCAGCAGTTTCCAGGAGTCCCACCCAGAGCACGGGTCCAGTCAGACAGAGGAGAGCACAGGAGATGGGCCGGGGCCAAACATGAGTCAGATCCAAAACAGATAGGCCCAGAGCCCAACACTATAAATCACCTCGCTGGAGCAGGACCTTCGCATACTTCACACACACACTCAACCCCCTCCCCGACACACACACAGCCCCCCCACCCAGACACACACACACACACACAAAGTCACACACACATACCCACACACACAGCAGGAAATGAAATGTGGCAACTCAACAGAAAAACTCTGCCGCAATACCCCTGGGAATAAAGAGGAGAAAAAACACTCTCTCCTTCCCTTTTCTTTTCCCACTTTCTTCCCACTCTGTCCCTCCGAACCCCTCACTCGCTCATCCTGTTCTCCTCGCTTGCTACCCTCTCCACTTCTCAGTCCGCTGCAGGCTGGGGTCATGGGTCAGGATGCTAAAAAGTGTGCAGACACTTAGCTGTCATCTTCCATCTGCTCCAGCAGCCAGTTAGAACCACTGGGCTGTGTGGGAGTTGTTGGGGGAGGAGTCTGGGGGGAAGGGAATCGACCAATCGTAAGTTCCACTGCCCTCGCATCAATTCAGCCCTAACAGGCCATTTGTACTCGGCACAGTTGATGCACTAACAACCCAGGCCAATACGCAGTGAAGAGAGAAAGAAACAGAGAGGGACAGAGAGAGGGACAGAGAGAGACAGAGGGAGAGAGACAGAGGAAGAGAGGGAGTGAGACAGAGGGACAGAGAGCGAGAGAGAGGGGAACAGAGCTGGAGAGTTTAGGCAATAAACCTTATTTGGACATTAACAGTTGTATGGTTTGGGGAGTTTAAAGAGCTAATTAGCAGATACTTGGGCCCCATGCTGGGATTGAGATAAACTATGACTGGGTATGGCCGTGTTCCACACATGCGCCCAGCCAAGATTGGGAATAATTAGCACCAAATAAGGAAGACTTCGTTTCCCAGAGGCCTGTGGGGTCTTGGAGGGGAGTCCTTAGTCCTAGAGTCCTCTCTATTGGGTCTCCGAGTACAGACCACCACTACAACTATGTTTTCATCACAAACGTACTGAAAACCACCAGGAAGTCTGTTCTACTCTGCAGTCAGTGATGCCCACTCACCTCTGCAGGTCTTGAATTACCAACAATGACATCATCTGCATCCATGCTCTCTCTTTTACTGGGCCTTCCGTTCGGCCATACTCTAGCCCTCCTTGCCCGACCCCACACACACACACACACACACACACACACAAACAAACCCCTCAGTATACACACACTGTATACAAACACTCACAGAGCATGAGAGACTGTAATGTTTCTGTTCCACCATAAATCTCCCAAGCCGTGGCATCTGCCAAGTCCTTGAGTTAAGATGTCGGGAGTGACGACCACACATTCACATCCCATAACGCTATCCGTTTGTTTTCCCCTTCTGCTCCCAGTCCCCTCATCTGTCCCCATAGCAACTTCTCCTCAAGTTGTTTGGATTGTCTCCGCACGCCGAGCGAGCTGCCATCACTCAGACAGATGGTGTCACTTCATCAGGCGAGGCTAGAGACACAAATCAGGCCCCCTCGCGACAGTACACGTATCTGCCTAGTTCTCTCTTATCGCTGAGGACCATGTAGGAAGTGAGGGAGCGGAGGTTTCAATCCTTCACATGTCGCTGGCGGGGCCTCGGAGCTTCTAGAACAAGCTACCTGACGGGAGGATTACAGACATGAGGGTTATTGACATGTTAGTGACGTCAATGACTACGCAAACGTCGTTTCTCTCTTCCCCCTGTCTCCTTAGAGATCTCTTCTAAGAAGCGTTAACAAGATTCCGAGCTCGAGTCCTTCCTCTCAGGCAACAACTGGCTCTTTGTCTCTCGCATGGTGATCAAGATCAATGACGGATGAAGACATGTTGGTTGATCTCTCCGTCAGTCTGTCTCTGGAGACATGTGTATGTCAGACTGCAGAATAAAACACAGGATGGTCAAGAGATAACTGGACACTAAACTCAGACCAGGAAAGACCATGAAATGGTCCATGATGACCACCGGGTTCCATTTAGCCAACACACCTCAGCCATCCTCTTCCTCATGCTTTCTGGTACACGCAGGTTCACATTCACGCAGTCTAGAAACACTACAGATACTCCCCATTCACACACACTGGTGTATATTAGACACCCTGACAGGTGCAGTACACAGCCTGACCGGCCCTCATCCACTACCTCATCCAGTACTACTTCATGAGAATAAGTCATCCGTCATCTCAGATGAAGTATGTGAGATGAGCTGGTGTGTGTGTGTGTGTGTTAATCCTGAATGAAAAGCTACATCCATGCACAGGAAGGCAGTGTGTGTGTGGGATTTGTGTGTGTGTGTGTGTGTGTGTGTGCGCGTGACGCCCCACAGGGGCTCAGTATGCAAGCCTGTAAGCGTGTGTGTGTGCAGGCCTGTAAGCCTGTGTGTGTGTGTGTGTGTGTGCAGGCCTGTAAGCCTGTCTTGGTGTGTGTGTGTGTGTGTGTGTGTGTGTGTGTGCAGGCCTGTAAGCCTGTCTTGGTGTGTGTGTGTGTGTGTGTGTGTGTGTGTGTGTGTGTGTGTGTGTGTGTGTGTGTGTGTGTGCAGGCCTGTAAGCCTGTCTTGGTGTGTGTGTGTGTGTGTGCAGGCCTGTAAGCCCGTCTGAATGAAGCTGCATTTGCAGGCTTCCCACACGGACGCAGGCTGGATTGAGCTGACAGTCACTCGCCCATTGACCAGTCACAGAGATTAACCGCAGTGCCGTCTCCTTCTCTAACCCACCTGCGGGGGGAGGGAGAGAGCCGGGGGGGGCAGAGAGGAGAGAAGAGGGGATACTCACTGTTACTTGTTGCTTCGGTGAAAACCGCCTTTTGTCCGTTCCAGCCTTTGTTGTCCATCTGCGGAGACGTCAGGTTGGTAAGAGGGAACGCCGCATGGGGAGGGAGGGAGAGCAGCCAGCGTTAACAAACAGCTTCTTCACGCATGTCAGACAAGTTCCTTCCTACTGTTCTGACTACAAAGACGCCCGGCGTTCAAAGACGACGACAACGCCTCAGATGCAAAGTGTCTCCCGTGTTTTGCCAGAACACGTAAGTGACTGGGGGGTCAGAGTTTCCTTTACTCCGCCCGCTGAATGCGGCGCTCTCATGGCGGTGCATGTGGGCGCGCAGACGGGTGTGCGGGAGATAAGTAAACAACATCATCTCCTCGGGGGGTTTGACAGCTGAGGAGATGACTCGCTCAGAAACAAATGACAACCCCTTCCCCCCCCTTGCATCCGACGACTCTGCCCCCCCACATACACACACACAAGATCCCACGGTGGGAATGCAGCAGGACCGAGCTCCCATAGATGAAAGAAAGACAGGAGAGAGAGGGAGACATCGAAAAGAGTACGAGAGAGAGATAGAGAGAGAAAGAAAGAGAGGGAAAGAGAGAGTTGGCAGGAACAGGAGAAGCAGCTCCAGAGAGGTTCCACAGAGCTAGTTGGAGAGGGTTAACTCTGCCTTCCAGGGGAGAGAGACTGGCTGGAGACCAGAGAGCCAGTTGGAGAGGGTTAACTCTTGCCTTCCAGGGGAGAGAGACTGGCTGGAGACCAGAGAGAGGGTTAACTCTTGCCTTCCAGGGGAGAGAGACTGGCTGGAGACCAGAGAGAGGGTTAACTCTTGCCTTCCAGGGGAGAGAGACTGGCTGGAGACCAGAGAGAGGGTTAACTCTGCCTTCCAGGGGAGAGAGACTGGCTGGAGACCAGAGAGCCAGTTGGAGAGGGTTAACTCTGCCTTCCAGGGGAGAGACTCTGGCTGGAGACCAGAGAGAGGGTTAACTCTGCCTTCCAGGGGAGAGAGACTGGCTGGAGACCAGAGAGCCAGTAGGAGAGGGTTAACTCTGCCTTCCAGGGGAGAGAGACTGGCTGGAGACCAGAGAGAGGGTTAACTCTGCCTTCCAGGGGAGAGACTCTGGCTGGAGACCAGAGAGAGGGTTAACTCTGCCTTCCAGGGGAGAGAGACTCTGGCTGGAGACCAGAGAGCCAGTAGGAGAGGGTTAACTCTGCCTTCCAGGGGAGAGAGACTGGCTGGAGACCAGAGAGCGGTCTGACAGGACTGATTAAGACATCTCGTCCGCTGTCAACCCAGTCACGGACTGTAAGTAATGACGTGTTTTAGCCTTCTGTTCTCAGGGCACAGTCTCCTGGGCCCAGCTCTCTCTCTCTCCCAGGCACACACAGAGCTGCTCACAGCACAGAGCTGCTCACAGACCCACAACCTCTGCGTCGGTATGGTCCAGTTCAGTTCTTATGGCTGTGTATCTGAGAGCTCATGACATGCAAGCAGCCACTGATCTAGATAATGATCTGTCTGGGGAGGGAGATTAACATTCTACACACGCCATGGTTACGTAACCATCTCTCGGAATATTTTAGGCCAATTGGGTAGAAATATAAGATACACATATATAACGTGTATTCGATTGTGTTACGCGAGAGCTACGACTGTGGTTTAATCTCAGTAGCTAGGGCGTAGATCTTTCCCAGTACATCTTCATGCCAGTACATATCCTTCTCCTCACACAAAGACAACCCATGCCAGGGTCTAACAGTTCAGGAATACAGAACACAGCGTCGTGCGTGAGGCAGCGTGTGTGAGGCAGCGTTACCTCTGTGGGGGTCTGAGGGCAGGTGGAGGCAGCGTGTGTGAGGCAGCGTTACCTCTGTGGGGCTCTGAGGGCAGGTGGAGGCAGCGTGTGTGAGGCAGCGTTACCTCTGTGGGGCTCTGAGGGCAGTTGGAGGCAGCGTGTGTGAGGCAGCGTTACCTCTGTGGGGCTCTGAGGGCAGGTGGAGGCAGCGTGTGTGAGGCAGCGTGTGTGAGGCAGAGTGTGTGAGGCAGCGTTACCTCTGTGGGGCTCTGAGGGCAGGTGGAGGCAGCGTGTGTGAGGCAGCGTGTGTGAGGCAGCGTGCGTGAGGCAGCGTGCGTGAGGCAGCGTTACCTCTGTGGGGCTCTGAGGGCAGGTGGAGGCAGCGTGTGTGAGGCAGCGTGTGTGAGGCAGAGTGTGTGAGGCAGCGTTACCTCTGTGGGGCTCTGAGGGCAGGTGGAGGCAGCGTGTGTGAGGCAGCGTGTGTGAGGCAGCGTGCGTGAGGCAGCGTGCGTGAGGCAGCGTTACCTCTGTGGGGCTCTGAGGGCAGGTGGAGGCAGCGTGTGTGAGGCAGCGTGTGTGAGGCAGAGTGTGTGAGGCAGCGTTACCTCTGTGGGGCTCTGAGGGCAGGTGGAGGCAGCGTGCGTGAGGCAGCGTGCGTGAGGCAGCGTTACCTCTGTGGGGCTCTGAGGGCAGGTAGAGGCCTTGTAGCCCAGCAGCAGCAGCATGGCCTCTGCCGCATTCCGCTTCGCCACCTTCTTGTTGGGCCCCGTTCCCGTGGCAACCTCGCCGCTCACCTTCACCTGCACACACAGACAGTGGAATAGAAGGATGAAACATCCCTACGGACATGAACACGACCACAGTGGTTGCAGTCCAAACCCGCCAAAAATGAAAGACTGCTATTGCTTTTATTCTAGAACTAATTCTAAATGAACTGGATAGAAGCTGTTCTGAGGACCTTGTTCAGGGCACTGTGAGCTCTGTCAAACGTGGATCTCTCTGAAAACTGCCTTGTCTCCTCTAAGATGGAGCAGGTCTTCACAAATGAAAATCGACTGTCATCGCATTAGGTAAACAAACAATGACGCGGCAGAAACAACATTCCAGGAGGTGGGTTGGTGAGCGGGCCTCCATGCACTCCCTCAAGGGGCCTGACAGAGCCACTAAACCCTCCTCCAGGCCGCAGCACAACTGACGACACGCCCACAAACACAACAAACCAAAATAAACAGCAAACAAGTCCCTTCATAAACTCCCATTCCCCCCTGAAAGTTGTGTGTGACACAGGAGTACCCAGTTTGAAGCAGCTACCTCTGGGCTGCGCCACACAAAGACAGGGAAGAAGAACAGCATTTCATTTGAGCCCTGGCTGCCGACCGAGAGGAACAATGTGGAAATTTTAGAAGGGAGCGGGGCCACACAAAAGGAACACACACAAGCAGGGCTTAATGCCTGCTTGAAAGAGGCATGGAGAATGGGTTTGGGACCGAATTACCGCCCCGCGCTCAGAGACGCTCTGTTTCCCTCCTGAAAGAGAAGAGAATTAGAGAGAGAGAGAGAGAGAAGGGGAGAGAGAGAGAGAGAGAGAGAGAGAGAGAGGAGAGGGAGAGAGAGACAGAGAAGAACAGAGAGAGAATGGATAAGAGAGAGAAAAGGAGAGAGAGTGAGAGGAGGAATGCAAAGAGAGAGGGAGAGAATGGGTAAGAGAGAGAAAATGTGAGAGATGTAGAGATATAAAGAGAACGAGAGAGGGAGAGCGAGAAAGAGTGGTAGAGAGAGGGAGAGAGGAGAAAGAGCGAGAGAAACAGAGTCAGGGAGAGAAGGAGAGAGTCTCGATGTCCTGTAGTGAATAGTGGAGTTAGCACGGCACGGCAGCACCAGACAGTCTCCCCAGGTGGACTGGGCTGGGAGACGCAGGTGTGCAGGAAGAATCCCTCCCCATCAACCATTACCTCTACAATCCCCTCCCTCCATCCTTCTCTTCCCCTCCAACCTGTTCCATCCCACCTGTTCCATTCCACCCCTCCCACCTGTTCCCCTCCCACCCCTCCCACCTGTTCCACCCCTCCCCTCTCCTCCCACCTGTTCCCTCCCACCCCCACCCCTCTCCTCCCACCTGTCCCACCCCACCCCTCTCCTCCCCACCTTTTCCCTCCCCACCCCCACCCCCTCTCCTCCCACCTGTCCCCACCCCACCCCTCTCCTCCCACCTGTTTCCCTCCCACCCCACCCCACCCCTCTCCTCCCCACCCTGTTCCTCCCCTCCCTCCCTCCCACCCCCTCTCCTCCCCACCTGTTCCCTCCCACCTCTCCTCCCACCCTTTTCCTCCCCTCCCTCCCCTCCCACCCCCTCCCCTCCCCACCCCCTCTCCTCCCACCTTTCCCCACCCCCTCTCCTCCCCTCCCTCCCCTCCCACCCCTCTCCTCCCAGTACCTGCATGATGAACTCCCTACGTCGGGGCATGCCTCTCTCTGACAGCAGCATGTAGTCTGGCTCCTTCTCCTTCCTGGCCTGCTGGATCTGAGCCAGCCTGCTGACAGGGTTCATGCCCTGCCCGTAGTCTGGGCCCGTCTGGAGGCGGAGCCAAGACACAGAGCACACAAACCATCTCTCAACAACCAAGATTTGATTTCGTTCATTTCCGAAAAGGAATCTTCCCCCGATAAAGCAATTAGTAAATGAAGAGAGTTAGGTGTGGGATTATATGGATTATGTCTACAGTGATTTCCCCCCCCGTGTTTCGTGTCTGTGGTCCGTGTGGTTTCACCTCTGGGGAGCCGCCCCTACCTTCAGGATGGTCTTAGGCCGTTTCTTGTAGTGCAGCTTGGGCTTCTCCACCACCGGGATGAAGGGCAGCTTCTTCAGGTCCTGGAGGATGGAGAGAGCGGCGCGCTTTTTGGAGAGTTTCTTGCTGTTGCCCTCCCCCTCCGCCGAGAACTCTCCCACAGACACCCGCGTCAGGAAGCTCTTCATGTGAGGGGGTCCACTCTCTTTCAGGACCTGGGGACACACAAGGTGATAGGTTCTCATCACCCAGGGGAGATAACTGGGGATGGAGGTGTGGAGGAGTGTGTGTGTGTGTGTGTGTGTGTTTGCAAGCAGCAGCACCAGGTGGTCCACCACATCTGTTTTCCATGGTCACAGTGCTACCCACCCAAGTGCACGTGTAATTCTCTCTCTCACACACACACTCACACACACACACACACACACACAATGTAACGTATTACTAGATGACAGTCTCTAGCGATCACGGCTCAGTTTCCTTTCCTCAGCCTCTGGTCACCTGGGAGACCTAAAACAAACACGCAGATCCGGCTTGGGTTATGTCATGCTTCTGCAATCACATCCACTTCCTGCACACTCAGAGAGCTGTGTGTGTGTGTGTCTGTGTACGAGTGTGTGTCTATGTACGTGTGTGTGTGTGTGTGTGTCTGTGTACGTGTGTCTATGTACGTGTGTGTGTGTGTCTGTGTACGTGTGTGTGTGTGTCTATGTACGAGTGTGTGTGTCTATGTACGTGTGTGTGTGTGTCTATGTACGAGTGTGTGTGTGTGTTTATGTACGTGTGTGAGTGTGTCTATGTACGGTGTGTGTGTGTGTATGTATGTGTGTGTGTCTATGTACGAGGTGTGTGTGTGTCTATGTACGTGTGTGTGTCTGTGTGTGTGTGTGGAGGGGAGGGGGGGAGAGGTAAGATGCACCCCAGCTTAAAGCAGGGACACAAACTTAATTATTCTATTTCTCTCACTGCATCTTCTCCACAGCATCAGTCAGTTTACTTTGAACATTTACTGATCAAACTAATTACAAGAGACACATTTATATAATCTGTTGCTCTAATTTATATAATTGTTTACAACAGATGTATTTAACTGATAAGCAGGGCCTTGAGCATTCCTCCCATACTTCACAGTACATTATGACCTAATATTAACAAAGCCCCGAGGAAAACAAACTCACATTCGCACACACACACACAGGCGCATGCATGAACACACACCGATTACATAAGCACCAAAATATCAAATTAAGCCACAACAAATCTTCTTTAGACACGTGAGCCGCTCTTTCCTGACATCAATCACACACCGAAAATGTCATTTGACTGTGAGGTGTTTTTTCAGAGCCGAGAAGAAGAGTAGGATTTGACATTTCCATAACCACATTCTTGTTGAGAACACCGTTTAACTCCAGATCTTCAGGACATAGTGAGCCACCATCTCGTGTATCTACAGGGGCTAGCTATGCACTGCAGTGTTTCACACAGAATGTGATCATATTTGTGGCGGTAGGCAGAGGGCGGAGCCAGACGTTGTAAACATTTGGGGCTCAAATCAATGCGGCGTGCGCAGCTCTACCCAAAAACATTTTGGCCATGTTATACAGTCAAAAAGAAAAAAGCTTATCCATTTGTGGTACTCAATTTTTTATTGTGGCGAGCCGCCACAAATAAATCAATGTATGTGAAAGTGATCCTATACTGAGAGCCTTCCCAGGGCAGGGACCGCCTCCCACAAGGTCCTGGTCTACCTCATCTCTAGAACGAGGAAATGCAACATGGCAGTTTGTACAACCTGACATGTGATGACTAGCTGTATGATCACATCGCCCCCCCCCTCCTCTCTCTCTCTCTCTCAGCCCCCCCCACCCCCTCTCTACTCTCTCGAGAGTCTCGATCTCGAGCTCTCAGCTCCCCCACCCCCCCTCGCATCTCTCGCTCTCTCTCTCGCTCTCTCACTCTCCTCCCCCCACCCCCTCTCTCTCCCCCCACCTCTCTCTCCCCCCCTCTCTCTCTCTCTCTCTCTCTCTCTCTCATCACGCAGGACATCCTGAGGTGGATGTCCTCAGCAGGACAGCTGGGCTGCTTCATGCATCTGGGGCCCTGCTTCACTTCCTCTTACTCACTCTCTCTCTTCTCTTTTCCCTCAGCTTTGCCAGTCTCTTCCCTTCCTTCCTCCCTTCCCCTATCCCTCGCTCACTTTCTCTGCCCCCCCCCCACAAACACACTCACATCGTCCCTTCGCTCGCTCCTCTTTCCTGCGCCCTCTCTCTTTGTCTGTGTCGCTCTGTGAAGGAGGCTTGGCTGGAGTCTAGACAGTAACCTTAGCGAAGCTCCAAACAATGCAGGAAACACAGGCTGGTGAACATCACAGGACAGCCACCCCGCTCGCCTGACGACCCGCACTGCTCGGGGGCCTCGGTTCCTACGGACACCGTAACCAAGACCCATCTTCCAAGGTGGTCGGTGGTGCGCCACAAGGCAGGTGACGGTGGTGTTGTGACTATGATACGACCACACGCACACACACACACACATACCTTTACAGGTGGGCCCAGCTACTTTGATCAGGGGTGACATCATCCCAAGTGACAGTGTGAGGTGACACAGGGTGACACATGCGGCCCCCTGTAGGAGGGGGACGATGGGGTCCTGAGAGGACAGTGTGGGTAGAACGAGTGTTCCACAGAAGGTCACGCAGCCCACTGATCCAGCCTAGATCCTCACCGGGGAACAACAAGCCTTCACTGTGCTACAATACAGCACAGTGTATAAGTGTGTGTTGTACGTGTATGAATCTGTCTGTGTGTGTGTGTGTGTCTGTGTGTGTGTGTGTCTGTGTCTGTGTGTGTGTGTGTGTGTGTGTGTGTGTGCCATACATCTTGGCGCAGCAGCCAGGCTGCCAGGCTGGTGGGATGGCGGCAGACAAGCTGCAGTCAGGCTGGTCTCAGACGACACGGTATCCGTGGCGATGCGATGAGGTTTCAGCGCTGCCTTTCACCGACACGTCTTCTAAACACACAAACAAACCCAGGCGCGCACACATACACGCACACAGGGCAAACCCAGGCGCACACACACACAGGGCAAACCCAGGCGCACACACACACAGGGCAAACCCAGGCGCACACACACACAGGGCAAACCCAGGCGCACACACACACATGCACGCACACGCACACAGGGCCGCCGCCTGACAACACGGATCAGGTCGTCCACAGGAAACGCTGTCGAAAGTTGATTTTCCTCATTTCTCTCTCTCTCGTCCTCCTCCAGGGAGACATGGATACCTGTGGCGGGTCGGGATCCACGCATACGAGCCCTCAGTCTGGAGTAGGGGAACGTAGAGCAGGGAGGGACAATAGCCGGGCCCTGGTAGACTGAAGAAAGGCACCATTGTGATGGGCTGTGGACGTAGTCACCCTGAGGGGAGCTCTCTCTGTACACCATGGGTGGCTCTTGGCCCAGACCCTCTTCTCCTGTGTCCTTCAGTAAGGAGGTGACATCCACACACACACACCACACACACACCACACACACACCCAGATGCAGACAGACGAACCTGTGATTTATAGATAGATCCGTGGTCTTTGATGTTGACGTCTGTTTGATATGACGTGACGGGGATGAGGTCAGCGTGTCTGATCTTTCTGTGTGGCGGGGCGGTTTGACCCTCCTGGTTGTGTAAAATGTGAAAGCGAGCAAACAGGACAATCTGCAGTGTCTGTCATGGAGAATATCACACCGTGGCATTGATATTTCAGAAGGTCCTGAGATGAGCTTTTTACCATTTCATGTGGTGCGTGTTCCTACATATCTGATTTGCGTCCTCCTAGTTCGTTTATTTCCACCCCGGGTGGTCAGGAGACAACGTGTGGACCTCAGACGACCGTACGACAGGGAGGGGGGAGAGCGGGCTGTGGGGGATGAGTCACGATTCCTTCACATCATGAGGCTGGATGATGTGCTTGTTAAGACAATTAGGTCTGGGCATTTGGTGCGAGTTGGTTGCATGCGAGCGATTGGGGGAGACTGGAGCGAGGGAACGGCGTAGAAGGAGAGGGAAGAGGGGAGGAAGAGGGGATAGGGTGGAGAGAGAGAAACTCGTACTGAGGGATAAATGAGGTACTGGGCAGTGTACTCACAAATATCTTCTCGCCACAATATTTTTTCGGAGAGAAATTAAGAGGGGAAGTGAGAGAGACGGAGAACCGTACGAGAAAGACAGAGAGAGAAAAAGATTGAGCAAGAGAGAAAAAGGGAGAGACTGAGAAAAGGGGAAAGAGGGAGAGAGACAGCAGGCTGATTTAAAGCTCCATAGTTTATTCATTAGTGTCAGTAATGCTGGCGAGGTGGTGGGTTTGTCTGCTCAGGATAATCACAGAACGAATGCAGCTGGGGAACGATGATCACAACCGCTGTTCAGTTTGTTGTTGTTGACTTGAGTAATAATACAACAGAACAAGTAGCAGAAATCACTGGCAATGGCAAAAACTCAAAGGGGCAATTAATTAAATGAATCCAGACAGTCATTAATTGTGATTTCTGGGAAGGTTATGTCATGTGCCGATGAGTAAAAAAAAATTTTGAGGAGAACATTTCCAGAAGGGAGGAGTGGACAAGCTTCCAGTGATTTCTCCATGTTGTGTAAAGTCTTATCAGGAAGCCAAGCCAGAGGCTGGGAAACAGCTTTCTCTCACTCGCTCCATTTAACTGACCTTTGAGGAAAAAACTGAGGTTATGATGAAGGGAGGGGTGGAGGGAGGGGGTTACCAAGGTAACCAGAACCTCGAGGGGCGGAGGAGGGGGGAGAACCAGGGAGTGGGCCAGCCAGGTCAAGCCAGGACACATCCAGACAGGGCCTACAATGTTCCGGAAAAGTCCCCTAAACTGCTGAGTCAAACCCACTGGAACAGATCTATCAAGCCAACAGGGTGGTTTCAAACACCCTGCTCAGGTGTATTTCAACAACTTGCCTCAAGCAAAAAAGTAAAAGAGAATTGCTATTCAAAAGTTTGACTGTCTAAACCAGGGGTGTCCAAACTACGGCCCGCGGGCCAACTGCGGCCCGAGGTCCATTTTTTATTGGCCCGCAGCAAATTATAAACATATAATGGCATATGGCCCGCCATTGAAACTTGCACTTGACTGAGTTGTAATTCTTAGTTTCACCACTAGTGGAGCTACCCGTATTCGTTGAAGACTCTTTTGCAAGAGATGAGAATCAAAGAAACGCAAGATAGAAAGTGAGTGCAGAAAATATCAGACACGGTAAGAAAATGCATATTTATTTATAGAAGTAAAGGGGAAGTGTGTCTGTTTGATTTGTAATGATAATGTTGCAGTGATGAAAGAGTTCAATGAACGTCGGCACTATAAAACAAACACTCGGCGCTGAGCGAGCCGGGAAAGCTAAAAAAAATGGCAGCTAGCCTGCGAACTCAAGTATGCTACCATAGCCAGCTCAACTTATAGAAAGACACGGGAAACCTTGTTCAGATGGTGACTTCATTAAACATTGCCTCACTAAAGTAATCGAAATAATGTGTCCGGAAAAGATGCAAGAAATCAACAACGTGAGCATGTTTATTGTTACAATAAACATTAAAAAATAAACAAACAATAAACAATGTCCAGAACACAGTTGTGTGCCGAATCGAAGACTTCTAACTTAAACCACCAAGTGTCACATAAAGCTTGTGCTTTTTATTATTTTTAGACATGACTCGATTTTTTATATCTTGAGAATGTGCTGTTAACCCTTTTTGCAACAAAATTAATGAGAATTCATTAATGGAAATTATGATGTAGGGCTGTTTTATTTTTTATTTAAGATTATTGAATTATCAATAAATTATGATTTCGTATATTTTTCTGTATGTGGCCCTCAGTGGAAAAAGTTTGGACACCCCTGGTCTAAACAATTAGGTGATGCTTCATCTCATACGTATTAGGTGGGCGAAATATCTCTGAACTAAAAACCTCAGTTCAGAGATACTATGTCACAAGACACGCAGTACTACCGATGAGCAATTCTGTATTCTGACTCAAAAACTGTAAGAATGGAATTTGATGATGAAGTGCACCGTCATTGTGAGAGGGTGATTTCAGGAGGCGTCTCCTTAAAACACACGTCCTCTTTACCTCAAAGTTCACCGACAGGTTCCTCTTCAGGGCGATCTCGTACACCAGGCTGATCTCTGATTTGCTGGCATCGCTCCCCTCCTCCTCTTCCTCTTCCTCCTTCTCCTCCAGGCTCTAGAACCGAGGAGAACATATCAAAACTCCAAACAGAGCCCCCATTATCAGATTATACACACTCAATGAAAACGATCACTTGAATGGAGCACTATGAATCAGTGGTGTAGTAATGACAAACCCCTGTCGAGATTGACGATTGTACAACAGGAAGGTCTCAACGTTAGGTGTTTATGTGCAACTTTCAGGACAAGTTGACACCAGAGAAGGAACATTAAATGAGTCAGCAGTGTAGCTCGTTACCACACAACATCCGGAACATACTGACCGCACATTTGTCACGTCATCAGTTTCCCTCCAAAAAATGACCAATTACCATTTAACACCCTGTCCTCAAAGCTGTAAACATACCAGGAACTAAATCGACATTCAGAGACAAGAATGTGGCTGCAGAAATCATGCTACTAATAGTCAGCTGCCTATTTTAGTAGGACCTTCTCTTCTTCTCCTCAGGACAATGAGTTCCTCTGTGTGCCTCATCAGGACAGGCTGTGTCTGGGAACAGGGCCCTGGTCTCCACTTCACCCCTGCCCTTCATGTGTGATCCTACTGGCCACATGACTCGAGATGGGAGATCTCCCTTTCACAGCGTGGATCACGTGACAGGAGCCTGCCGCTTCACTGGGGTAGCACCGCTCAGTGTGTGTGTGTGTGTGTGTGTGTGTGTGTGTGTGAGTGTGTGTGTTCTCAGAGTGCTGCTCTGAGTTTTCCTGTGTGTGTGTGTGTGTGTGTGTGTGTAGCATATACTGAGCTGCCATCGGCGCTGGGTGTCGGAGCTATGAATGTTGTTGCTCTGTTTGTTGTTGTCTGTTGTCACAACAGTGTTGTGCATTACCGATATTTGTGATTTGTGGTTTGCTATAAGGTGAGTGTCTGTGGTGTCAGGTGGTCGGGACAAAAACGTCCACTGAATGGGTCTATTAACAGAGGAATCCTGAGGGGGAAGAGCTAATGTACATGAGGAACAACGCTCGTCTATTCGACAAAGCGAGTGATCCAAGACCAGCTCATACAGTGAGGGATGTGTGTGTCGTGTGTGCACATGAGATGAACACGAAAGGATGTGACCTATTCAGAATCACCCTGCCCAGCGAGTAGTCATATCTGATGCCCTGCGAACATGACAGGAAGTGTGCATGACAGGAAGTGAGCTCGTTAGACAGGAAGTGTGCCTGACAGGAAGTGAGCTCGTTAGACCGGATTTGGGAAGAGCCTGCTGCCTAGTCAGATCACCAATGGCCCGAGCATTTAGGAAACCAATTTGAGGAAGATGTGGCTCTTTACTTCAGCCCAGTCGGCCAGATAATGATTCTGTACAGCTCCCGTTCTATAAGGATGTAAACTGTTTACTCCGACACAGACAAACGAACACTATCGTTACAAAAGACAAGGGTTGTTGATCTGAGGCCAGGGAAAAAACAAGAGTTGACACGCAAGCACATAGTGACAGGAATATGATCATTTTAGGGCGCGCGCCCACACACACACACACACAGATTCATAGCGTAGATATGTTGTGCCTCGATTTGTAAAGCAAGACATGGAAGCAGCTGTTGACAAAGAGCTCATTTATGGACACGACACCACAAGCCAGAGAGAAGGCCCAGCCAGGGGGGTTCAATAGCCTCCTTCACCACAGCCTCCAATGATATGGGCTCATTCGATTTCTGGCGGGGAGTTGATAACAGTTAAAAGCCTGGCCCGAGGGTAACTCGTGACATAAGTGGAAGACAAGACGATCAGGAAGACAAAGGGAAAATAAATCATGTAGGTACAGGTTTAAATAAAAAACAAAAAAACTGAGGAATAAAGCAAGATATTTGCGAGTTGAATGAACACATTTGCGGAAGTGGTGAGATGTTGAGTGTTATCTCCTTAAAGATAAAAGTGCAGCTGATTTATCTCATGAAGGACTGTGGAGAGAGTTGGATTTAGGATTTGCACTTGTGGTTTCTTCAGAGAAAAGTGTGTTTGCAGCTCAGCGTGCAGTGCAAACCTCGGTCACCGAGTGGTAAACTGTTGACGTAGGAGGTTGGAAGGAGAAAGGGGCACATTTGACCTTGGGCAGCCCCTCTGTTCAACAAGCTGCTTTGATTGGTCCAGGAGGTGTAGATGTTTAAGGTGAAAACAGTTGGGGGGTGGGAGCACAGCAGGACGGATGAGCGGAGATGATTGGTCGGTGATTGGAGTTGTGAACAGCCCTTTAAATGGGTCCTTTCCACAGGGGAAGGGGGCAATGTGATGGAAAACAACTACGGTTGCTAGACGAAGTTCTGTATGTGTGTGTTAGTGTGTGTGTGTGAGAGAGAGAGACAGGGAGAGACGGGGGAGAGAGAGAGAGAGAGGAGAGAGAGAGAGAGATGAGGAGAGAGAGAGAGAGAGAGAGGAGAGAGAGAGCGAGAGAGAGAGAGAGAGAAAGAGAGAGAGAGAAAGAGAGAGAGAGAAAGAGAGAGAGCGAGCGAGAGAGCGAGAGAGAAACAGGGGGTGAGAGAGAGACAGGGGGTGAGAGAGAGAGACAGGGGGTTGAGAGAGAGAGAGAGAGAGAGAGACTATGCCATTAGCCTGTGTTCCATCAAAGCTTTGTTCATGTATGTATCCGAAGCGTCATGCACAGGTCCGTGAGAGTTACCTGTGGCGGTCGTTCGGGGATGGGCTCGTTGCGGAGGGCCTGCAGGGCCTTCATGGCAGCGTTGTGTCGGGCGGCCTGGCGTGTCCGGCCCTCGCCGATGAACTCGTTACTCCCCACGGACAGCTGCACGTAGAAGATCTTAGGGACCGGGTAATGGTACCTGGGGAGGGCGCAGAGACACACAGACTGTTCAGAGAGGATTGCTCGCTCGTCCGGGCTCCTTGTGCAAGAGCAGCGAGGCAGGACGCCGTCCTACACCGCAGGATTTATCTCTGGGAAATGAGGCTGGGAGACGGGGGGAGACGGGGTCCTGCATTATGAGCCAAGTTATTAATGTTCACACGGGGCACAAATTAAAGGCCAGCCACTTCATCAGGGTCAATTACATCACAATAGTCTGCCGGCCAACCGTTAGAATGATGGCTCCCTATTGGCTCGTAGTGAGGGGACTCAAAACAAAGCAAACAGGCATATATTCTCCTCTCTTTCTTTTGGCCGGGGCCATCCATCCTGCTCTCTGTCTCTGGACACTGGCAGCCCGGGGCTGGGCTGTCACTGGCAGGTTCACTGGACAGATGAAAGGGTCTGTGTCTGAGCCTTGCTCTCCCCCCCCCCGGCTCCCCCCCCCTCCCCAGACGGACTTGTGGGAGAGAAGAAGACTCTCTGAAAGCACGCACATGCACGCACTCAAGCACACACACACAGCACAGAAACTTCAGAGGAAGGAGCTGTTTGCACGTTTGCTCGGGTCATTCGCACACAATGACAACATGTAAATCAACATCGTGCTCATGTGGAATAGGTTTGCTCATGCCGCGTGCTGAGCAGGGAGTTCGTCTCGACAGAGCCGTTCGCTCAGCTTCCTAAGGAACGCCGGTTATCTTCCTTTCCGGATTACACAGGATTCCTGTTTGGCCTTGTTGCTGTGAAGTGCCCCTGATATCAGATTCGATAGCAGATTGAGCGCATGTGGGAGAGCTGGAATCCGGGCAAACACAAACAGATGCCGATGGCGGGGAAGAAAGCACGCCGTTACACCACTGGGTAATTAGAGGCAGGAGGATTCCGACCCAATAAAGCTGCATCGCTATCATGCCGCCATGGCTCCAGACTCAGAGAGGAGAACATGCAATAAATCACCAAGTCTAGCCAGAGACGGGCCAAATACACCAGAGCCTGCTCTCACTCTAAGCACTTACCCCAGAACAGATCTGGACTGGCTGTTACGCGGAGTCGAATTTACTAAAGAATCCCTCTGACTGGTACGAATATTACAAATGATCCGACTGAATACCCGTGGGAGGGGACATGATCGCTGTCTCTCTCCACAGAGTTCCAGATTGGACAGCCAGAAGGTCTAGGGTACATAATAGGAAGGCTGAGTCATATCAAACTGCTTGCCTTTAGTGGCTGAGCAGACACAGGTTGAGGGAGAGCGTGCCGAGTTGAAGAATCTGACAGTATGATCTGACAGGTGTCTCCTAGTATAACCTGACTGGACGTTCTACAGTGAAAACCTTTTTGGGACTCGGATCAGAATCTACTCTCTCCCCCTCTTCTCTCTCTCTCCCTCCCTCACTTCCTCTCGACATCCCTGCCAGCGTTTGCCTCCCCAGAACTCCGCATGGTTCTCTACCGGCCCGCAACTCCCTTCTCCTCCCCTCCCCTGGTCACAGGGGCCTTCCCCAAGGTGGAGCCAACATGGCCCTCGCACGTCAAGCGTGGCCCCAGGGCCACAGAGGAAATGCCAAGTGCAACATGGCCTTCAGCCAACAGGGCCGAGCAGGGCTGGGAGCAGCTGGGGCTAGAGCAGTGCACTGGGTACAGGTGCAGGGGGAGAGAGGGATGGAGAGAGGGAGAGAGGGATGGAGAGAGGGAAAGGGGGGTGGAGGGAGGGTGAAGCCTGTGGGAGGCCTCTCTACAGCAACGTGGGAAAGTAGAGGCTTCCACACAAGCAAAGAGGCAAAGACATGAAAACACACACACACACAGACACACAGACATGTTACAGTAATACCACAGCTTATACAACCAACACACAGACACAACACAACTAAGAGCAGCATCAGGCCCAATAACAGCACATGCTAGTCAGCACATGTTGAAGACATTGGCCTGTTCTGCATTATAGAGACTGGGCTTGGGACCAGGACACCTAGTGGAAGGCTGTGGAGAGAGACAGAGGCAGGGCCGTGCGTGGAGAGAGACAGAGGCAGAGAGACAAGGAACGTACGGTGGACATGAGTCATCACAGATAAAATAAGTCAATCAAACGATCCATCCTCAGAAGGGAGTCATGGATTTAAACTTCCCTGCAGCTGTCTTTGAAGTGGGCCACAGCAGCTAGAGCTACCATTTCATCTGATCATCACACACACACAGTCATGCCACCCAAGTCCAAAAAGGAAATGAGATTCCATTAAACTAATTAAAACATTCAAATCAACTCCTCCTGTGGCAGCAAAAACACATTTCACACACATTAAGAAGAGCTGACCTAAGTGTTTTCTTAAAGTATTATTATTAATCACTTTTTATGTGACTATTATTACAACGAACTTCAGAGAGGAAACAATATCAAAAGTGTACAGTAGAACAGGGCGTCGTTTAAAGAGGGGTGTAATATTGTGCATCGATGCAGGGGACACTGGATCTGAGTCTTGTTAGAACCAGACCCAAACTAAGGCCAGTGGTGGAGGGATGGACCCTAGGGAGACTCGGACTAGCAGGGTTCATCAGTCACTGAGACAGTCTCTTTCAGCCTGTGACCAAGCAGGGCACCACACACACACACACACACAACTATTCTGTCTGGTGCTCTTTTGCTTGTATCGTCATATATCTCTCTCTCAGCTACAGTAGCAGCCCTGGTCCAACTGTGGACTTTGCTAATGAAGCAGCTATGTCAGTTCTCCAAACAGGAAAATGATTTCATAGGTGCTTCTAAAAGCACTTTACTGCACGTTACCATGGAAACCAGGTAAAAGAGGAGACAGCGCCTTGACACAACTCCCCCCCACCCCCATTCCCCCCCACACACATAAAAACAAAGAAGAAACATATGCAAACGGCTCCCCAGGATCCATTGTGGCTGCAATCCCTTATAAGGGGACAGAACCCAGCTGGGAGCAAAGGGTGACAGCTCTCTGGGAAGCAGGCTCTCGCCTCGCCAGCTGGACTTCCTATCCATTACTAAACCTTCAACTGGTCTCTCCCTCTAGCTCTCTCCCTCTCCACTCCAAACGCTGAGAATACATGAATACGTGCAGTAGTGAGCCCGTGTATCGTGGCAAAACTACCCCCCAGCTGGCTCAAATGGCCAGTTGTCAGGTGTGTGTGTGTGTGTGAGTGTGTGTGTGTGTGTGTGTGTGTGAGGAGGGCCGTGGCCTCTTCAGGAGTCCCGGGGGAGCAGAGGCGAGACAGAAGTTGGGAGAGGAAGCAGAGACTCCCCCTGGAGACTGGAGGGTTCCTCGTCAGAACAGCTCTGCCTTCCTCACGTAAGAACAACTGGAATGTGTCAACGCTGCGGCGTGAGTCACCTCTAGCGTTGAGAAGAACCCTCTGACTAAGCAGAGCTATTTGTGGGGAGGGTTTTCTGGTACAGCTTATCTGTCATTATTACCACTCACTATCAGGACATTGCTTTTTCATTACTTTAATTACATTCCTTAAAATTGGGGAAAGGAAAAAAAAACATGAATTGAACTGCTTATCATGCAAACAGAAGATTACGATTCGGCCCCCTCCAAGCGTTTTAATCAGAACATTCTCTCAATAACGCTTTTTAAGTTCACTAGTAACTCCCCCTCCCACCACCACCCCCGCATTCAGTCCAGCCCAACGGTATTCTTAGATTTACAGAACTTTATGAACTGGTACCGATGAACACACTCTCTTTAACACTACAAGGGTGTTTCCGACAGAAGATCAGGATGTGTCATTCCATTTACAGTTATTAACACAAAATGGCTTCCACAGACATGACGAGTCTATAGACAAATCTATAGTCCAGTTCTATATGTGGTACAGCGTTGAAGTCTAGATGGGAGGATGTCATTTGTCAAACTGCCACACAAAAAATCTAAACTCAGGAGTATAAATATCAGGGGGTGATGGCTAATAAACTCTTTCAAACTGCTCAAGGGGGAAAGGTTTGGTGAATGTTGATGTCAAGCAGAACGTTGGCCGTGCTATAAACCATGGTAGGACTCCAGCAAAACCCTTCTGATAGTAATGAGGAGGTTGGCTGGTGGGCACGAAATGACCTCTGCACCCACTGAACCCCCTCGGAAAGCTCACAGTAGAGCTGTGCCCATCTGGTGCCAACTAGAGGACTTGGCAGCAGGCTGGCACCCTGGCAGCCTGGCCGGGGATCAGGCCTGCTCAGGTCTTACCGTCCTCGTTAATGATATCACTTTATGAGCCAGTGGTTTACTGTTTTCATTAAAAGGGTAGCCACTGCTTTGTTGAAAAACCACTTTCTTATAACTACAAATGGCATTTATAGTATATAATGTCATTGTTTGGGGCTGAAGCCGAACTAACACACCCAGCTTGAGCTTCACTGGTACGATACAATACAATGCTTATAACCGGGCTCCGATCAAGCCCAATGATCACTCTGGTTATGAAACTAGGCCTTAAACAATAAAGATGATTAGAAATTGCCCCCGTATCTCCTATCTTGGTACGGTCCTATCTTGGTACGGTCCACTAACAGCCAGTCAGGTTTAACCTCCATTCTAAGCCTTTCCCGGAAAGGCCCAGTCCAGTCTGGAAAGAGATGTGCGTCAGCTAGCCTTGCTAGTCTGAGATCGACTTACTGTAAAACCAGAACATTTCCTCGTCTTCCCTCTGTATCGTAATGAGGGTGTATATTGGACGTGTGTGGATGCCGGGATAGGGGAGTAGCTGGAGAGCGTTGGGAGAGCTGCGTTCTGCTACCACAACTAGGGAGCTGTCCTCAGCAGCTGCTTAAACACGCACGCCCTCTGTTTAGTAGATGCAAAAGTCGTTGCTAATCAACTTAGGCAACGAACGCACATGTTGAACGCACTTCGTCAACAACCCGACTGAAAAGAGGGAGGCCGTCCACTCCCAATGTTTTGGGTGTCCAGTGAATACTGATAGGGTAAGTGGTTAGGGGCTTTTGGTGGGCTGTAACCCACTGAGGGAAAGGAGTGCTGCGCGTCAGTCGGGACGAAGAGAGGCAGGAGGGAACACAGATACACCTGTGGCGTGGTATCGAGCCTCTCAGGTGTCCAGACTGAGGGCTGCTTCCGTCTCACAACGGCTGCTCTGGTCAGATGGATGTGGAGGTGAACATCTACACGCATGAACGTAAACACACGCGCGCACACACACACACTGACATGTGCTGGTGTTTACGCACTCACGCGTGCACGCCCAGCACGCATGGAGGCGCCTGGACGCAGCAGAGTGTGGCGTGATGGAGGTCTGTTAGAGCGTAAACTGTCCAGTGAGTTTGTTTACGCTGGACTCGCGCTCTGCTCTTCCACGTCCTCGGCCCTCTCTGCACAGCCTCGCTTTATGAGCTTACACCCATTTGGACATTTGGACGACTCTGGAAGGGCACTGGCCTCAGGGCCCATGCTAATTTATGTGCTATCTGACTTAATGCATGTGATCCAGCAGTAGTGTAAATAGTGTAAGCGACTCCCCCGTACAGACGTTTGGCCGTGCGAGGACGGTCTGAAGATGGCGGGGTGGGGGGCCAGTTAAAAGGCTCTTCTTATGAAGTCGCTGTCATGAATTGCGAGCTCTGGCAGAGTCCCCTCTGGGTTCTGGCAGGGGGGGGCGTGGATGGAGATATCATATCCCTGGAATGCTGAGTGGATGAAGGAGCACACATTTGGGTTGTCCTGCATGAGAGACTGTGGAGCAGAGGCCTCCGAGGCTGCATCGGGCCTGGTGTGCATGTGTGTGTGTGCATGTGTGTGTGTGTATCTGCGTGTGTGTGTGTGTATCTGTGTGTGTGTGTGTGTGTATCTGTCTGTGTGTCTGTCTGTGTGTGTGTGTGTGTATCTGTGTGTGTGTGTGTGTGTGTTAGGGCGACGAGAACAGCTCTCAGAGGAGGTCTAGTCAGAGCAGGCACGTAACAGAGATCTCAAGCAGATTCACTTAGTGTTAAATTGCATGTGAGTATTCGGAACAAGTTAGATCAACCAGTGTGCACCTGTGTGTGTTCTCTGCACGCCTGTGCTGAGGCAGTTCAGTGCTTCGCTCAAGGTTAGTGCCAAGTTGGGTTTTCTCAAAGGATTAGGATCAGATACGAGACACACACTTTATCTAGGACACATGCTAAGGCAGACACTTTTAGAGATTCCCCTCAGGGATGGTTCCACAGCCATTGGTCAAGCATGAAAAGCACTCCCGCTGCAGTTAACCTTCTGTCACACACACCCTGCGACCACACACACAGGTACGACAAGGGTGGAAAAAGACATAGTGAAATACTACAATCACCTCAATTGCTTCCTACTGGTCCTACTGATAGCCCATTTCAACCGGATCCAACCACAGTACAAGCTGTTCCTACTGATAGCTCCCAGAATCATCACACTCGAGTGCAACTCCCTTTGTGTTCCTTGTAGCGTTATTCAAATTGTCAGATGGTACACTTATCTAAGAAAATTAAAGAAAACAATTATTTGTTTGTTGAGTCACAAAAATCCGTTTGAAAATTAAAAAGTGCTCATCTGAGTCATCACTGGCAAAAGATACCGGGGAACGAACACAGCTTTTTATCATTTATAGTCATAAAATTAGCATTAAGAAAATATATCTTCATCACTCCATCATAATGCCACAATGTAAAACAACAGGCTGAGTATATCTGGTTTGTCTCGACATCTGTGATCGGTCTAAAACAAACACCAGCCATGTTATCCCCCAGTAGAAGGTCACCAACATTAAATAAACATTAACCGCACTGAAGGATGGCAGTGGAATGGGCCTCGCCATTCACAGGATGGAACCAATCAGAAGCTTTGATATCTGCTTTCACTCCATAAGGCCACATCTACCACAGCCCCATTATGAAAACACCAGTGCTGTGCTGCTGATGGTTGTCTGGGCTGCTGACGCAAGTTTCCAGGCCCCACCACACACCATTTCAGGGTGTGGATCCTCACCGGAGGACGTGGATCCTCACCGGACAAGGCAACCCAACCCTCCCCTCCTTTTTCCAGCAGGGAAAGAGAGAGGGCCTACCCGCCTGGCTCCCTATCGCAGCATCACAGGAGGAAATGCCACGGGAGAGCACCTCCAGTCTCCAGTACGGCTCTTGTTATTCCAGCTGACATAATGTTACTGTCATACCCAAATGAACCTGGAGAAGAGAGGGGAGGGCTTGGCCGCACAGCTCTGGGCTCCGCCAGGGAAAGACCCATCCAAATTTCGCCTCTGACGGAATGCAGGATGCAGGCTCTACCCCGTGGGGATCGGGGGCAGGGGGGAGGGGGGAGGGGGGGGAGGGAACTGGGAACGCCACGAGGAGCTCGGGGGAGTGTGGAATTAGTCATCGGAATCAGGTTCTCCAATGATAACACGGGAGTCTGGGTTGACACCCAGAGGCGACTGAGCAGAGTTTCTCTCTCTCTCTCTCTCTCGGTTCTTCAGATGTTGCTAACCATCTGGGGCGTGTGTTCCCAATCAACATCCCCTAGCAACAGGATGCTGCTTTACGCACACGCGTGACGTTATCAAAAACACTCAATTTCATTGATAATCGCAGCTGATCCAACACATCCAAGGATGCGGAATACTCTGACAGAGAGCTCAGGAGAGTTGAAGCATGGATTAAGAGCAGCCTACTCGGATGTGAATAAATTAGACCCGGGCCCTTCACCATAAATAAGATTCATTGACGCCATGACAAATTAACCAGTCCGATAATGAACATTATTCTCTGCGCGGTCCTTTCTGAATGAATCAATACCATTCATGGTGGTGCTTACGGTGAGGATGAATCAGGGTACGCCTGGCCTCTTAATGGCTGGGTTCTCCATCAACACGACTCCAGATCACTGGGATCCATCATATTAGAGGAGAGAGTGTGGGAGACGCGTCTTCGCCGTAACATCATTAATGTGAGCGTTAATGAATATGACCCGTCAGTCCTTGGCACGGTCCATCAGACGAGCGAGAGACACCGCGATCCACTGGCTCTGCCTCGTCTCTCTCTCCCCCCGGCCAGGTTTAAGGAGTCAAAGACGAGAGAGACCTTGCTGGAGAAAACACGAGTGACCTTGGGATGATATAAGCTGCTGTTCTCTGCTCCTGGCACGGCATCTTCCCTTTCCCCTGCTCTCCTCCTCCTGTCCCTCCTGACTCGCGAGGCAGTCAGCCTCCCTTTCCCCTGCTCTCCTCCTCCTGTCCCTCCTGACTCGCGAGGCAGTCAGCCTCCCTTTCCCCTGCTCTCCTCCTCCTGTCCCTCCTGACTCGCGAGGCAGTCAGCCTCCCTTTCCCCTGCTCTCCTCCTCCTGTCCCTCCTGACTCGCGAGGCAGTCAGCCTCCCTTTCCCCTGCTCTCCTCCTCCTGTCCCTCCTGACTCGCGAGGCAGTCAGCCTCCCTTTCCCCTGCTCTCCTCCTCCTGTCCCTCCTGACTCGCGAGGCAGTCAGCCTCTGCACCAAAATGATGTAACCAAACAGACGTGCTGCTCCACCCCGTCGTCTTCAAACATGCAGAGCCCATCAAACGGTACAGATTACACTGACAGAGTGACCACTGGGAAACAGATCTCCTCTGCTCCCCAAACTATTTATCTTCCTTCACACAATCACCTTGTGTTTGTTCTGTCACACATCAAAGTATGTGGAGATGTAAGCCAGATGCCGGCCAGCTTTCTTTAACCCAATCTGCCAAGAATCATCACTTTGGCACTACTGCCGCACAGACACAACCTTTTGTTAGGTTGGATTTCAGTGGACCAGAGTCATGGATGAGTGTAGTAAAAACGTAGAAAAAGAACAAACATGCTGAACCAGATTTATGTTTCTCAGCACTGTGAGCCAAAAGCTCAGTATAAACATGCATTTCTATATCGGAGAGATATTCCCAGATATAAATATAAGTGATAAGTTATAAAACATCAACACTGAGACATTCTTTACAATAAATCATGGAAAGCAACACCGAGCTAAACCAAGGCACCTGTATCAAAATTCATGACAACTTCACTGTTACAAAATGGGTGCTAAATCACCTTATAAAAGCAGCTCCATCAATTATTCTGAATGAGACAAGACTGCCACCTACAGGTATAAACACGTTTATACATACTGCCGTAAATAATGGTCATGGCTCCCAACAAGCCTAAACTAAAAGCAACACATAAATTAAAAAACGATCATAAACTGAGTAAGTACAAATCCCATATAAAATATGTTGATTTATTATATACATAAAACTTTCACTTTTCATCAATTCCTTCACTGTTCCTTGACAGGAGTCTGTGGATGGATCTATTTTCCTGGCCTGCTTGCCTTTATAGACCGCAAGTCTTTTGAAATAATGGAAATAACTGAGTTAAAGAATCCGGACTTTACTCTCTGACAGGAGAGCTACCAGAAGTGTGGAAGGAAACGTGCTGTCTGGACTAAATAAGGTAAAATATCCTCAGCTCGGCATTCCTTCCCACAGGGGAGAGGTGATCGTTAATCGAGGATCCGTGGCGGTTTTATGGACTTTTAAAAACAGTGAGACGGCTCCGGTGAAGCGAGAGAAAACGTGAGTGGACAGAGACGGAGAGTGTCCGAGACCACATAAGGGTGCAGCTTTCATGTGTTCTGCAGGGCCTGCAGGGAGGAGAATGTGGCCCTGACACACATAGCACATCTGGGTCACGGGGATCAGAGACACAATGCTGCCTCGTCAACGGAAAAACGGATGTGAATGTCGTGGATACAAACACTGTTCAAGAAGCACGCTTTCCTAACTGTTCGAGAAGAAAACTTGGCTGCGCGTTGACATGGGAAGATTGCTTGCAGTGACTGCTATTCACCAACACTTTCCCATATAAATAATATCATTGATATGAGTTGCAGCACATTTACAGGAATTGAACATTTTCTCCAACTAGTCAATCAGAATCAAATCAAATCAAAATGTATTTTCATAGCCCTTTTTACACGCAAGCATGTCACAGAGGGCTTCACATACGCCCATAGAGCTGCCCCTCAACCAACCTAAACCCTCAAGGAAGACAAGGAAAAACTCCCAGAAAAACTGTGCTACACTGAGAGAGGGTCTGAGGCCTCACCTTTGGTTGAATATCCCTCTGAAGTTATAGTTGGCTCTGTAGTTGGGCATGGGCTTGGGGTCCAGGGGCCTGTAGATGGCTGGCTCGCCTCTCTTCATGGCCAGACCATTCAGCTCCACCGTGGGGGTGATACTGCCTGGGAGACAGAGAGATGGAGTAAGAAAACAAGAGAAGATTGAGAGAGAGAGAGAGATTGGGGAAGAAAGATATTTCTGTATGAAATATGATTATTTGTTTAGTTTTTTTACTGTTTAACCTGGCAAATTATATATATTGTAGAGCTGCGCACAGCGCATTGATTCGCTCAGCCCCTTCTTGCCCCGCTCGCGTTCTCTCTCTCACTACAACGGACCTTGCAACAGGCTTGTCTGTGAATAGCTATGGAAGCAAATCAGTGACATGAAGTTTAGAATTTTTAATGGCATTGAATACTGAATATTGAAATTTAAACACCACCGAATTTATTGGTTTTGAATTCACCTCTTAATAATTGAAATATGATGTAAAAAAAAATATATCCAAATATTCAAATAGTAAAGTTCAGATCCCAAAGATTTTACACAAAAAAATAAAAAATGAAAGCTTCAGAAATTCCAATATAACTAAATTAAGGCTGCTCAATTTCGAATACTGAAATTCAGATTTAAAAAATTTGACCCGAAAAAATCTGATTGCAACATCCGGGATACCAAGGGTAGGTAAGGCAATCGAGCCTGAATGCAATCAACCCTTCTCCGAGAAGGATCCAACTGCAGACCTCTCTCCTCAGGCCCCTCTGCCTACCGCCACAAATATGATCACAGTCTGTGGGAAACACTGATGATGTTAAGTAGTATTAAGAGATATTGAACAAGGAAGAATGGGCGAGACAGTAGAACTTCTCACCCATTTGGCAACAGGAGACCACACACACATTTACATTTACATTTATTCATTTAGCAGACGCTTTTATCCAAAGCGACTTCCAAGAGAGAGCTTTACAAAAGTGCATAGGTCACTGATCATAACAACGAGATATCCCCAACATTGCAAGTAGTCAAACATGAATCATACATTGTGAAAAAACCCAAAACCCAAAATAAGTGCCAACACACCCATCAACTAATTAAGGGAAATCTTAGTTAGTCTAATCCCTTGTGTGCATACACAAAGTGCTGCTAGTCGTCTAGTAAACTGTAAATTGCAAGGTAAACAATTCCCTACAGTAGCAACAAAACTTTTTATCTTATCATGCATCATAAACCAGGGAATCATTAAGCTTAAAGATTCAACACCAACACATGCAAGCTTGTCCAAATGGTATCTGCAGTCATAATACTGGGTCTATGATGTTCCAATCCAACGGCTCCTTGAGGGGGTCTGAAAGTCCTGCATGCTCCCCAGGCCTCCCTCTTTTGCTCTCTTTGATGTTGCATAACCATTCCAAGGGCTTCTCTCTAATCCTATTACTCTGGCTGGGCCACCCTCAGCACTGGTTCCACAGGCAGAGACGCAAGCCCCAGGGAGGTAATGCTACTTGATGTGTATCTAACAAATCACAATGAAACATTGATATGCTCTTTTCCATATTTGGCATACAACACATTCCATTCAAGACCTTGTAGGCTCTTGTCTTGTGATCTATGCGAGATGTGAGTTTGGACAGATGGGAGTGTCGTGGTTAGACGTTGGATACCACATTTTGGTAAGGCTGAAGGGTTACGATCCAGATTTTACCAAGCCGATTCTGATCGGCAGCCAGGTCATCACTCATTTGGCTGCCGATAGATTACCTGTTGCCCCAAGGCATGTCTTGGAGAGTGGAGACCACCTACTGATTGAACATCTGACAGCTAAACCTGTGACTGATTCCACAGTGTGATTGGTAAGCTCTCGTTGGAGATCTCGAGCCTGAGCCAATCAGAGATGACAAGAGCAGAAGGTAGCCTTAAATGGCGTGAGATCCACTTGCTCCTTGTCCACAATATTATAATAATACATTAGATATAGCTATTTTATAGTTACAAATACTATTGAACAAAGAGACAACTGTATACAGCCACCAATCTCATCATCACCTGTCTGAAACTCAGTTCACAGGTGTGAATTACAGTCAGCAGGCCCCCAGAACGGCAGCTTAGTCTGTCAGAAGCTTCCAGTGTGCTTTAATTGGCTACCTGGGTTGCTGTTGATGTCCACTTTGGGGGAGCGGGGCGCTGGCCTGGGAAGGATGCTCTCATCCAGAGCCCTCGAAGCTGTGGAGTGCTGGGCCTTCTTTATGCTGGTGCCTTCTGCCTCCCAGACCTGCTCCCCAAGAGACAGCTGCACAGTGAAGATCTACAACAGCGCCATCCAGAGGAGAGGAGGAGGAAAGGCAAAGAAAACACCAAGCAATCAGTTGAAAGCATGAGTTTACGAAGACTTAGAGGTAGCGCCAAAGCAAAAAAATGTTTTAATGTAACTCAAATATTGTCTCTATTATATCCATATATCCATGTAAAACTACATAGCCAGATTAGCAAACCATAAACAACTGATCGCAAATGCACCCCTTAGCACATACAATCCTCAGGTGTAATCCAGTACTCGTCTTTTGGATCATGTACTTCTTCAGTGCTAGTCAAGGGGAGATAAAGAGCAACCTACTTTGGCGTGTGCAGGCCCCCTCTCATTGAGCAGCTTGTACTGTGGTTGGATCCGGTTGAAACGGGCTAACTCATTCACCAGACACATGGGAGTTTTCTCTTTAGGGTTTGCCATGTTCTCCTGGGGTGGGCCTGCAGACAGGTCACAAAGTTACACATCACCTTGACAGACAGGATCACAAACAACCAGTCTATATGACGTCAATAATACTAGTCCATCCCCAATGCTGTGTCTCTGGGCCGTGTGGTGTAACGAGTTGGCTGATACCTGGTGGGCTGGCAGACACAGGGGCGTCCCCATACCCAGCTGAAGGAGCGGGGCAGCCGGGCCTGGGAGCGGGGCCTGTGCCGTTCACAGAGGGCTGCAGACCCAGGGGTCCTGGGCTGGCCATGGCTACAGGGGACACGGAGGGGGAGAGGCCAGGACCGTTCACAGAGGGCTGCAGACCCAGGGGTCCTGGGCTGGCCATGGCTACAGGGGACACGGCGGGGGAGAGGCCAGGACCAGCCAGGGGCACTGAGGTCTGCAATATCACTTGAGCCATGCTCTATACCTGGAATGGAAGAGAGAGGATATACAATAGAGTATCTAACAAGGGGGGAAACACACAGGCAATTACCCCAGGGGATAAGATGACAACAGACAGAACTTTATCCATGAGTGCCCAGTTTAAAACAAGTAGCCTGAAACCTAGTCCTGGGTATTATGATTCGGATAGTTTACAGTTTCTAGGAATTTGGACAAGGCACAGGCCCAGAACATCATTTGTCAATAAATGAATCTGTGCCATTCGGGACCACATTTCCAATTCCATTTTAATTTGTAGACTCAAAACCCTTTCCATTAATCCATGACAAAACCGAAGTAAGCAGGGTCTGATCATGTCATGAGCATCGGGATGAAATATGCTCATATCTCACATTCTCATCTTTTGGCAGTTAATGCAACTAGACAATGAACCTTCGCTAATGTCCCTACTGTTAAGCTCCATGGCATCCAGCAGCCCTGAAACAATAGCTGTTCCATGCAGAGCCAGAGACAGAAATGTCTGCTACAGAGGGGAGCCACCTCAGCCCTCTGGATGACTCCTGAATAGGACTTTCCCCGTCTGAAAAATTGGCTGCACTGAAGTAGAATTGGAGGGTTTTAGCAAATAAGATATGGTTAGTATGACTGGATATGTCATAATATCCTTTCAACTAAATAGAAAGTTGGAGGTACACCATAACATTATACACGTTCTGTACAAAACATTAAACTATCTTTGAACATAGTAAATAAATGGATTCTGCCGTGGTTCTGCATTAAAAGGCCAAGACTTGGCATGAGACAAGCGTCATCATATCTGGTGATTGCTTGCTTGATTGCATGTAAATGCCTGTTTTGAGCAAATTATAACACTAAGTCTATAAGTAGCTGGCTAGTTTCGTAGGAGCTGGTATCGTCAAATCGACTCGACCATTCCTTATTCCTGTCCCGGATGTCTCCTTTACATAGAAGTTGTATTGAAGCAAACACGTCCATAACCAATATAGATGCATCTATACCGATTGCAAGGTTTGAATTTGCAGATATATCCCATTTCAGAAATCCTCTGTCCAGGTGCACAAGCACTTCCGTTCATTAATACAATACCGACTTAGGTCTTCTAGTTAGCTAGCTCGAGACTAAAAAGCCCTTTGATGCATAAACGGATCCTTCATCTGACTGAACAACCCGAATGGCTTTTATTAATTAAAAAATGTATTTAACACAAGCAAAGCAGCATGCATAAATCATAAAAGCATTTATGTCGTGAGAGTGCAAAGCACTGGTCAACAAGCTAGCTAGCAAGCTAGTAGTGCAGCTAAGAAGGTAGCTAGCCGGTCTCTGTCTGGCTGGACAGTCAGCAGACACAGCACAACACCATCCAGGCTAGCTAGCTAGCTAGAGCTAGCTACAGTAGCTAGATGGCAGTTGCCTCAAGTGACACGACCACCGACTGCACCAAAACAACACATGACAGGTCATAAGGATACAAACGGGGGCATTCGTACACACTGTCAATAACAAATGGCTCACATTTGTCGCCATTTCATCTGCATTAGCTCGTTAAAGCGGTTATATTGTGGTAAAACCCCGGTTTAAAACACGGCATGAATGTGCAGGCAGGCATCATGGCTGATCAGACAAACACCCCCCCAGTTAGCATCCCATATTGCAAACGCGAGTCCTGAGCGCTAATATTCACCACTACAATAAACATGTACATGTGTCATCTCACTACACCATCCACATGCTCTCGGACAAAAGATTCACTCATACGTCTTCGTTTTTCTGTACCTTTGTCCAGGGCCAGACCCCAGTTACACCTCCAACATTGGCAAACACTAAAGAGAACTGATAGAAGCAGGAACAAACCACACTGTAATTCGGGTGAAATGTACATTTCGTTTACAAAACGTCAAACAATAGAAAATGCAGGTGAGTCTGACTGAGACATTTTATTCATCAAGGGACAAAATACAAGCCCTATGTAAGGCCTGTTAATTGCTTAGTAGAATTATCAACAACACCCGCGCATGCAAAGAATGGTTCAGTCTGACTTTGCTTCCTGAGAGCTACAGCTGTGCATAAAGAATGTTGTCAAGTTAGTAGGCCTTTCCTATGAACTCTTGTAAGATAATTACTCTAAAAGTACATCTAATTTGATCGCAATATATGATAATGTATGTATTTATTTATGTAATGTTCCTGTAATAATTGTTTCAATGATCACCATGTTTAATACCATGTTCAATACCATGTTTTAATAAACTGAATGATGTAGTGGAAATAACGTTTTTTCAGCGTCTAACTGGTGGTCTATAACAACCATATACTTCGGCTCCATTGCAGTTTCCATTAAACATTCCTGGGCATCCACTTGTGTTAGTACCGTACCGTCACCGCAAATCTATTTCACAGAAAGTGGTTGACATGTTTGCCCAGGATGCTATCCAATACTACTACTAATACTGTAGGTCGGAACGAAGTTATAAATTAGTTGACAAACCCTTGCTGACAATCAACCATGACACCAACAAATCTGCTTGCATCTGTTTTACAAGGCACCACCACTAGATGGTACTACAGTCTTCTCACTGTAATTGCTCAAATGTAAGCTTTAAATAGATTATGTCTCCCAGGCCAATATCTGAAACCACTGTCAAACACATTAAACCCCATGAGTGTATGTATCTGTCAAAAATAATGAATCATAAATGAAATACAATTAATGGAATGACAACAATAACACATGCAACACAAGTTTGAATTAAAAGTGAATCTCTGCTTTAATTATTGATTATTAAAATGAACAGGCACCTCTTACATGGAGCTTGCACATCCCAGAAAACAAATTCTCAAAATATAAATAATAACACCCCATTAGTGTTTATCACTCACAACAACCTGCAAGCTAAGAATTCAAACCACATTGAAACATTTTACAAAGCCTAAACCAAAGAAGAAAAGAAAAAACAGGTAAAAGCCATCCAAATCCTCTTTTAGATTGTATTCACTCCAAGGTTTTTAAAAACTCAACTTGCCAACTGTCATTGGATGAAGGCTTTTTGTTCACACACTAATGCCATTGTGACTGAATTTACAAAATCGATTCAGTCCTGCTGTCAATTCTCGGCATAAAACAACAGCAGAACCACTACAGTGTAATACACAAAAAGGTTTGTTAGATAGACATCTTTATGTTTTTAATATAGTTCCTAGATACCAGTTTGCCGTGGTAATCTCTATACCATCATTCACTCAGATTCAGTCAAGACTCAGATAGACCCATGGACATCAAAGCAAAAAACACACACAAAAAATAACCCAGAATGGGAAATTCAAGTATTTTTCTGAATGAATGGCGACAGGAAACCCATCTATAGGAATGGAGTGATTACTGTCAGAAACAACACATATCTGTATGGCCTCCAGCAGGTAGCTGCTGATCCATCCAATTAAACTGCTTATAGAAGTGGGATATTTACTATGGTTCTTGCCTGGTTTGGTGCTAATAAGAATACGATGGGTTTAAATTTGCATGCACCCCTACAGTTAAAACTACTAAACCTTCCACCGACAGTAGTTGTGTTTTTAATTAACTGACTGTACAAATTCTCAAATGAAAAACTGCAGAGAAACTTTGAATGAAAAAAGCCCTCTTCTACTCCTCCCCCTTTAATGTCACCCACTGCTAACATCGGTCATAACATTTCAAAATGTAAAGTCTTATTTACAATAGTTTTAGACGTGTTATAATTTCACAAAGTAACAGTCTCTTTTGGTGAAAATATAGGTAAATGCAAAATATCTGATAGGAATCTTTTTTTTTAAGAGGTGGTCTCTTATTGAAAAAAGTACCTGAGCCAAAACTCTGACCAGGGGAGTCACTCTTGCCTTGCAGATTTCTAAACAGACGCCTTTCACCATTCACCACTGTGCTGGAGATCAAAATAGAGATTTTAAATTAAATAACACATAAATACACAAGCTATCCCATCAAACGTATACCCATTTCCAAATATTAGCGACTTGAAAAAGGTACAATATTTAAAATCTGACATTTTGAAGATTAAAGCCAAAAAAAAAGTAAGATACAAATAAAAATGGATCACACAACTAAGTTCTCTTACAGACATTCGTTACATGGAAGTGATGCCGTTACACATCTCTGGGCTTGGACTGGACATTACTTGAGTTCAGGCCACTAAAGAAAGGTATATGAAGCCGATAAGCTAATTGATAGGTTTGCCATTGCCTGTATTTTTAACCTTATCAGTACCAACATTCTGTCAACCAACTGCAGTTTGGCCTGTCCTTGGAAGATAAGAGGTAAGAGAATATAATTTCTGAATCAACGGTTATCGACGTAAAAGCCATTTAAAAACCCTGTCACCTGAAAATTAAAATGGTGGGTAGATTACAGTACAACAGCCTGTTTGGAATAACATTAAGTTGTGCCTCTAGATTTCTTTTTCACAGTGCATGTAATTTCAGACAATACATAGGGGAATTAACTGGTGAAAATGCTCCGATTCCTTCCAGACAGATGATTAGATTTGGATTTCTCTTTGCAGGCCCAAGCATGCATCCATCATTGTTATTATTGCACAATACACAAGGACCTTAAAATGTACCCATAAAAACTAAAAAATTAAAATAGACAAGTTAATCTTGAAACAAGAAATATAATAATCTCACTACAAAACCATCTTGCTTGCTGCATAACTACCTGTTGTCAAAACAATCCATGTTGGGTGCATATAACGTTCCTTTATTTTCTTATATTGTATATTACAACCGGCTAAAACATGCATCCAACTGCCCACGGGGGAAATGCAGTCAAGAGTCTCCAGCGCATGGTGTCCATGTTTCCAGTCTAAGGTCAGAGTTCAAAGACTGAATGATTAAAAAGTGCTTCATGTAGGTCAGTAGGACTTCTGTCTCCTTGGGCTGTTACAAAGTTTATACATTAGCAGGTATCATCTGTGGAAGAAGTCATAGGGGGGAAAGAATTCAGAACACGGAACACGGAACACTACGAGTGCTCTTCTTTACTTCATTCATCAGTGCAATGTGTACAGTTTTGTTTACACAATGAATGAACCCGATGGTGGTAACAAGTCTGTCCTCTAATTCATTAAAAGACAGAATTGAAATAATACGCACCATGATACCACCATTTTGTCTTCTTTGGATTTTTGTTGCACGTTCTTACGTAAAACGAGTTATCAGGGGGCCGTCTCTGTTGAAAGAGAGAGTGTTATTCTCGTATAAAGAAATTACTGCAGTTTCATTTACATCACATTTTGAATAATCCCTAAATGTTGTCTGTGATCCTATTTAAACAGCAGGGGGATCTAGTGAGCTGACACATCAAAGAGCGAGAGAGCGAGAGAGCGAGAGAGCGAGAGAGCGAGAGAGCGAGAGAGCGAGAGAGCGAGAGAGCGAGAGAGCGAGAGAGCGAGAGAGCGAGAGAGCGAGAGAGCGAGAGAGCGAGAGAGCGAGAGAGCGAGAGAGCGAGAGAGCGAGAGAGCGAGAGAGCGAGAGAGCGAGAGAGCGAGAGAGCGAGAGAGCGAGAGAGCGAGAGAGCGAGAGAGCGAGAGAGAGAGAGAGAGAGAGAGAGAGAGAGAGAGAGAGAGAGAGAGAGAGAGAGAGAGAGAGAGAGAGAGAGAGAGAGAGAGAGAGAGAGAGAGAGAGAGAGACAGACAGACAGACAGAGAGATACAGAGAGAAAGAGAAAAGAAAGAAATCAGTTGATAGATCGGATTAAGCTCATTTAAAATGTGTAGAAACAGAAAGGACTATCAGAGAGCCTTCATGTTTTTTAATTTGCTAACCAGATTGTTTATTAAAAACAAAATAACTAGTAGTGAAAAAGAGACGACTGCCATATATACTACGATGGATTACAAAACACTTTAGTGTCTAATATTTGTATAAATTGTCATCTACACTAATCTATAGGCTTAGGTTGTGTCTGTCTATTATTCACAGTCAATCCCAAGGCTACGTTTCTAAACCAGCAACACAACAGAGGTGCGGAAAGACTCCATTCCAGGGTCCATTACCTTCCACTTACCTTTTCTTTGCAGCTGGACAGCATGCTGATAATGCTAAGACAGACTGATTGCACGGAGAGTGCTGGCGACCAGTCTTCTGTTAGAATGGATAGGCAGATGTGACCGTTGCTATACACATGAGGATGGACAGGTATATTCTCTCCTGTGAACATGACCTGAAATTATAAAAGATAAACAAAAAAACCTACGGTCAATTCAATGTTTTGTGTACAAATGTTATCGGCCAATCGATGACCTCCCTTTTGAGCTCTGTCGACCTTGATCCTTGCATCCTCCAGCGGGCTTAAGAATTGACCCCAATTTGGTAGAAATAACCTTTTCTAGATTTTACATGGAGGTGGGGCAGCCAGAGATCTGAATTGGGAGAGTAGTCGCCTGGAATGAGTTCAGATTTTCGCATTAATAGCAGAAAATAATGAGACTTGCTGTATAAGCCTAGGCTTAGCTCTATACAGAGACATGAGGCTGTGGGATTAGGAGAGGGGGGGGCATGTTGGGGCAGGCGCAGATAAGAGTTGAAAAGGGGAGTATAGTGAGAGGATGAGGGGGGGTTCGAATATGACCAGGGTGAACAGGGCAGAGGAATGGATAGGACCACTTATAAAAGAGTAAAGAGAATTGAAATTTAAAAAAATAAAAGGGAAGAAAGAGGCAGGGTATGATGTACAGTTCAGTACAACCTTTAGAAGGCAAAGGCAGGAGGGGTATTAGAAGGGGGTGAGTAGGAGAGAGTGAGAGAGAGGATAGAGAGGCAACACAGAGTTAACAAGTGAGACAAGAGAGTCTGGGAGAAAAACAACACACCTCATCAGAACAGATAAAAACAGTCGGCAAACTAGTTCTCACTTGAGAGGTCACTGCTACAAGGCTAATGTACTCCTGGCAGGATATGATCTCACTTCCTGAAAAAAAGTCTGTAGTGCCCAAAAGAGGCACTGAGGCAAAGTGGTAGTGGTGGTCGTCTTCATCTAAACTCTACCATAAATAGACACAGTCGATCCATTCTCAGTAGGACACAGACCCTCCCTATTACGACAGCAGAGGTGGGGTTTAAGTAGCCTATCGAAACTCATTTTCTCAGCACCAACCAACCTCTATTTATAGGTGGCCAGGCTGCTGATATATCAAATAAGATTGGAGTTAAGCTAATCCCCTCAAACACGGCCCGGCCCGGAGGCTCTCCATTGGTCTCCATCCGGCCGGAATGGCCTCTCTGAGCTGGTGTGCCATGATCCCATTACCAGCCACAGGTCCCACTGTGCCCTGCGTACTGTGTTGGCAACCAGGCACAGATGGCACCGAGGCTGGCTACCCAGCATCAAATGTCAAAAGGTCCAAACACATTTTTTTTTATGTTGTCAAGTCAACTAAATATGGTGACAGATTGTACGCAGTATCAAGCACCTGTCACAATAAAGTAACACTGTGAGCTTTGACAACAAAGGTACAAAATCCAACAAAGACAGTGACGTAACCGTGGAAACAATAGCCTACAGGCAGTTCTTATGACATCTAGCCAACACCTACACGCATTCCTTCTTTACAGCACTAGACATAACCAGCCTGTCCATCTGTAAGAATAGGATAGTACAAGCCCCTCCCCCTCATATGACAGCTTGCTCTTCAGCCAGTTTGATAATGGAACCGTTCCTAAGCAACATGCAGCACAAGGCTACATCGTGTCATTGGCTACTGGTTCCATGCACACGACACTGCTCGACTTACCTGAGGTGAATCAAAAGGATATCGACTACTGAATTTGAAAAGCAGCTGAAATTTCTCTCCTTCGTAGAGTGTGCCCGAGGCTCCTTCCATATCAACAATCCACCTGAAATAGAACAGACCACAGTGTGGATTACATCATCCAATCATTCTTGATGATGTTCAACTTCCATGACAGATCTAACAAAGTATGTGCTTGTGTGTATGCACGCCTTGGGGCACATGCACGTGCGTGTACGCCCGGTTTATGATAGAAGCATCTTACTACTCTCAAACCCCAGTTTGGGCCATTCGTGAACAGCCCTGATGGGTCAGATCTGTCTAGCACAAATAGTCCCTCTGTAATCAAGGTGTATTAAACACCACAGGATAAGACACCAATTGACAAGGCATTTTGATAGTGACCCAGTAAGGTCCTGTGATAAAGCCTAATGTTACCCTGACACGTTACATAAAAGTCACCTAATCAGGAGAAAGAGATGTGCTACATGACCCTTTGCTTTAGCTCAAGTTCAGGGTTTCGAAACTGCTCGCCCCAATCCCAGGAAATGCTTCACATTTTCCAACAAATGTGGTTATGCCACACATTAGGCTATATCTGGTTTCAAAAGGATTCCATTACATAATGGCTAGTTTTGGTTATTTCTGGATATGATGTAGGCCTATTTACTTCTACAAGAGCTCAAGTTAGTAATATTGAGGAAGGATACACTAAATAGCATCACATTATAACAATGATGCTCCCATTACTCCAATCTTGACGGTTATGCATATCAAAGTGCTCTGGTGACGCTGTCTGGGCCTGACCTAGCTGCCATCATAAACTTAGCACAGGAACCAACCTCCAGGACACACAGCACCCTGCTAACTAAAACAAAGGACCACTGGATTAGGTCCATGTGTAGCAGCTCTGTCTGAGGTGAGCTTTAGCCTAGACTTAGGTTTCTCATAAAACAAGTTATGGCTTACGCATCAGAATGTACTTTTGAAGGAAGCTGACTACCTGAGCAGAATTACAAGAGGAAAGAACACAATGTATGCTATGTATGCTAACACAAATAGTTAAAATACAGTGTTATTGTTATTGTAAGTGTTAGGCACGCCAAATATGTCAACACTATAGTTGCAGTGACAGACACACCCACATCACCCCTGAAATCTGAATGCACCAAAAATAAAAGCCAGCTAAACAAGTCATTCCAGAGACACATGGTGTCTTTATTGGCACAGTGGGTACTTTTAGAAACCAGAAAAGAGTATCTTACGGCGTGGCTGTCAAACTGTGCTTAGCTATCAACCATCTTAAGCTTCAAACATTTCCTATTGCCCTACGGACGTTACTTTGTTTAAACTACTGAAATGTAACCATTCAAAAACAACCCAAATGCAAAAGGGTACAACTGTCCAAAGCAATACAACATAGGCCTAATCACTACAGCATTGGAGTTATGACTGCATAATAATGACTACTACAACTAGTCAAAACTTAAATTGTAAAAGCTGGTCTTTCTTTTCCCTTACTGCTTGTCAGATTGACTCACATAGCAACAGTATCTATGGGGGTGGGACACAAGAAAGGTCAGCAGTCTCTGTCTTTGCTACACTACCCTCACACTTGCACGCCAACAACTAAATATTTGATGAGGATGAATAGTGACACTGTACATTAGAGACGCTCAACCTGGAGACTGAAGATACCAGTCGAAGTTATAACCCCTATTCGACCCCCTATCGACACGATTAGATAGCAAAAACAGCAGTCATGTTTACAGGCTGTCTAGTCGTGTTTCTAAGCCATAAACAATAAATACAACCCTGCTAGCTGTAGTTCTCACCATTGTGGGATATGTGGTTTTAAACATAATAGTTACACATTCTTCCGTGAGCATGTTGCTAGTCCTACGGTCTTTCAATCGGATGTTGCATCTGCATGTCATCGAATGTTTTATCAGGAATATTGACACAAGACGAACGACGTCTCAAAATGAAACAAGAAGCAATCCGTGACTCAATTACTTACTGTGTAATTGTGTTTTGCACACTTTTTTCGTTTAGCGTCATTCCAGGGGGTGGATCATTCTGCAGAGCTAATAGTTCCTTTTGTAGTCTTTTCTGTAAGAGATAACGTGTTAGTCACCACTGCACTAATGACAGCAGCATCGTCAATAGCGAACTTTCACTCACTTGTTTCCCCAATGGCCTCATACCTACAGCAGTATATTATGTTGCTGCTGCCACACCGCTAGAGCTAGCTCTAGCCAGGCTGCATGAAAACTATTATTGAATCCCAATCCCACTCGGAGACAGCAAGAGTAGAGCTAAAGGAATTCATTTACTATGACCTAACTAAGTTTAACACACTAGTAGGTAGTTAGTCTAGTATATAGTTATAAAATCAGCAATAAATCAATGAAAACTGGTGTGGTGTTTTGCTAGTGTGAGTAGCGCCTAGTAGCTTGGTGGTTCTGTAGCCTGCAATTATTCTCAACGACACCAGGCAAGCTAGCGAGCATAGCACTTATAGTTAGCATTCGCTGCCTACATAGGCTAAGCCAGCTAGAAGCAACATACGTTTTAGCAACTACAATTACTTTGATGATAGGTGGAATATATGTGTCAGCTATTACAAAATCTCAACATATCACAGGAAATATCGATAAGCCTGGCAGTCGGTGTGCCAAATAAACGTCCCCTTGAGGTAGCTAGGTCGCGACGCGAGTAGCAATTCAGCTACTAGCTAGCTTGTTTAGCCTTCTGCTTGTTCTGGTGGTGTTGATGTGCCATGGTTAAAATGGCAGTTTTTTTCTCACTTTTGCATTTATTTACACACTGAAATAATCCTACGTGAAATATGAATTCGCTATAAACCCTTGATGGATGTGGGCACCCGAAATACAGGTGTGATAAACGAATACAAAAACGATCGCTGTCAGAAACATTCTTACCTGCATCGACGCCATGATGGAAACCCCCTGCATCAGCGCAGAGCAACGCAGAACTACACGTATGGGTCACATGGGAAGTGTAGACAGAACAAAACAAAACACATTAGAAGGTGCGTTGATTGCAGCAAGTCCAGTAAGAAAGTGACTGTCCGACCCAGTACGCTACCTGCCTCAGATATGCCTACACTGTTTAAGATTAATACAAGCAATTAGTCCCTAGACTTTAGTAATTAACAAGCTGAATGGTAAAGATTTTCAATAAAACTAGGTTTTGCTTCCGACCAACTGTCAACATGTTGTATTTATACCATCATAATTTGATTTCTGGAAAAAACAGTTGTTCGTTTGCTAGAGAAAAACGAAGTCATAACCCATATGCTTAAAAGTACACAGAGTAATATATTTTCATATAATATACTGGACCTGTCCTCCTCCAGGGCCTTGCATTGTAAAACTGATACTCATGACAAAAAATTACCTTTTAAGGTCAGACATGGCCTCTGCCAGGAACGTCGGGCTGAATGCCTGTGAATTGATGCATGACTCACAACTTCAAGAGCACTGAATTGTAAGAAGGGCAATCATATAACATTATTAGACAAACCTCTCTACCAACCTCTGAAACCATTTTAATCTAACAATGGCTACAGCGACATGGGCATGGATGGGTGGGCAGCAAAAATCCTAGCTTGTAATGGGATAAATACTCTTAGATGGGTCATTTTCTACCTCAGCTGCATTTCTGAGAAACCCTTGGGGCTTAAGTGGTGTGCTTCACCAAATGTTACTGCCTGGTGAGATCCATAGTGTATCTAATTGACTAAGAACACTGACTGAAAGACATCCTCACAGAAACGCATCATGAAAAGATACATGCAAACGGATTAGTTTACTTGACCCAAGCTTAATCCCTTGAAACTAATCTCTGATAGCATGGGTAGAAAATAAATCATTTCCTTTCAAACACTGAACTGTAAATGTTATGATTCCACCTATTTGTCATTCTCTTTCTCAAATGTTGTAAGGGTCATAATTGCAGATCTTTAGAATAAATCATGTAGTCCACATTTAGCACCAATTCACTCACCAAAAAGACTTTATTGTGGACAAGTGAGGGATGCCAGTGCTAAGGAACAGCCACATGTCACATTGCAGAACAACTGGTGATACCACCCATCCATTATATTAAAATGTAAGTCTTCACTACCAATAAAATGAGGACAAAGAGCAAAAGCAATGTTTACAAAGCATACCGACATACTCCCATCATTCAAATGTTTTTTCTTTATCTGAAGCACATGGCAAACAAGTTAAATACGGTAGTCAAAAAAAAAGAATCTAAAAATGTTTAGGCTGCTACATTTTTGGTGGGTTTAACAATCCAAGAAGTTGGCAGCCATGAGGAGTTCCAGTGCAATCTCAGGAGCGATGGGGAATTCTGGGATTTCCGTGGAGCTGTTGGTGTAACGGACCTTGTAGGTGAAGTACATGCACACCTTGGAGAGCACATGAGAGGGGATCTCCCTGAAGTTGACTTCGTTGGTTTCATTTTCCGCAAACTGCCCTGTAAATAGAGAGAAACAAATGTTTTCAAAAGGAGTTGTGTGGTGCTGGCCACTTTAAATGTTTAATTTGACATCATCAAGTATGATTGTGGGCCTTTATCAGCAAATCTGCCAATAAAATGACTCGCATAACCTTTCAAAAGTGCAAAATGTCCATAACTTTGGAAGACAGATTTTCCATTGGATTATTTGGGTAATTACAGACCATTCCTTGACTGACTATGCACTTCTGATCCTTGATTTTCTGATGAACTTTCGTCTTATTTTTATGTCATTTTGAATAGAAGCATCTGCTAAATGAATAAAATGTTGGTGTGTAGGTATGTCTGGTATAGACTTAGTTATAATTATTCCCTCAAGAATCACTCACCTGGTCCACTCAGCATGGCTTTGATAGTGCCAGAAGTCAAGGCATGTTCTCTCTTCACAATAAATTCATGGCCATCAGAAGAGATCAACTTCACGTACATGGCATCTGGCCCTTCACAGCCACCATAGGTCTTCTCTTCGCCATCTGCGAGGAGCAGGACAGACATGTCAGAGACATTTGTTGTTGTTAAGTAGTACAGTTCTCGTTAGCAGATTTCATATAAAAGATAGATGGGATTTGGTTGATTGTCACTCACCCATTTTGCCTTGAAAACTTCAGTTCGAATGCCTAAAAACAATAAACCATTTGCATTAGGACATTATTTAATTATTGCAGATGTATGCAGTTCAACACAGATACGCCAACGTTTAACATCCAAACACGACTTACACTAGCCAATTCGTTAGCGCTAGTTAACCTAGCCAAATCACCCGAATAGGCCAGGTACTAGCTAGCATTAACTAACTTTAGCTAATTGCAATGCTACTACTAGCTTGAAGCCAATACTGAGCAACCACAACTAGTAAAGGCTTCCTGTTACCTAGTTGGCCCACACACCTTACTTTAATTAAGCCATGGATGAAACATAGGGCATATCATTAACACGTTTAATAAGTAAGCATTCACAGTTAGCCAGCAAGCCAATTCATTTATTTGCTATCACAATAGATTTTGATAGTTAGCCCTAGCTATCCGCGCTAGCGGACCAATAGCTACAGTAGCCTTAGCCTGCTCTGTGCTAGCTGAATAGCATTCGAGCTTGACTTGTTTTAGATTTTGACAAAACAACTATTATTACCTTAGCTAGGTATATAGTTATACGACTAATAAATTATGAAAAGCCACACCAAACACACTACGCCTAATGTGATGTCTTAAAATACAATTTGCTCCTTACCACACAACAATCAAATGTCTTGGATTTTTGCTTTGGCTAACAAAATGTTCACACAGGAAGCAGTTCTATATAACAGCCGTGTGTGAATGTTTGCTTCCGTTTGCATCGGCCGGTTCTAAAAACATGACACATTTCTACCTTCAAAGACGATAATGTATTAAGTGTAGATACTAGGGACTTCTTTGTGCTAACATCCTGCCAATGAAGATTAATTGTAAAATACAATTGACATTACAAAAAATGACAATGCAGAAGTTTAACAAACTGCTGCCTAGCCATGAATTGGTTATTCACTGCCTCCTTGTGCTTAAAATAGGTTTTGCAATTCAGAATCAGAAAGGGGTTTTATTCGCCATGCAAGTTTGCACAGACAAGGAATTTACTTTGGCAGGAAGGTGCATACATTAGAATATATACATATATAGGAATCTTAAAACTTAAATATGTGGTCTAACTATACTACAGGTACAAATCTGTAGTCGAACACATTTCTGTCAATAAAGACAATTTTAAAAAGTGTTTTCTGTTGCATTCTTTGACCTATTAATGTATGTTATAGATTACATTACATTAAAGTAATCTATGGCAATATTTGTTACCATGCCTGATATGATTGCAAACTACTGACAGGGGGCGCCTCTGCCTCAGGGGCAAACCTAGTTTTGTCATCGAGGGCTTCACTCCCTGCTGACAAGTAGGAGCAGGTGCAGCTGGACAGACCCCTTGTCCATCCATTTAGATTTGAAAGGAGGAAGAGGAGAGAAAGAGAGATACAGGGAGCAGCAATGGATACAATTATTGGTTTGACACTTGACCCACAATATAGAACATGTGACCCACAATATGAAAAAAAAACTCTGACCAGTATTTGTATTGGGTATAATCAAAGGCACCTTTGTGTTGGTCATGGGGGTCTGTTATGAGGAACTGATGGGTGTGGTGTCAGTCAGGGAGGCTATGTGGGAAGAGGGTGGAGGAGGAGTCATGTTCAGAATATGACTTTGCTTTGGTCCCGAGTTCTTTTATACAAGAAAAGTGATGACTGCCGAAATCTGAGGCCTCCGAATAGAGCTGGAGATATCTGAGCTGTGACGCTCGCTAAGAGAACTGAGCGTGCCTGTAACCTGCGCTGTTTGACCCAGAGGTGCTGAAGGAACATAGCCCTTCCCTGCCGACTCCAAAGATTTTTGAAAGAGTTTTAGTTCTCAAGATCATCTCTACCAATGTATCAGTTGCATTTTGTGTACGTGGGTCCGTGTGTGTCTGTGTGTGTTAATATCATAATATCACTATGTTGAAAAAAGAACATGTGAGGGGATGTCCATTCTTTTTAAAACAAATGTGGCGCCACTTCTTTTACGGTCACAGCTGATTCATTACATTTAATCTGCCTGCGAGTGTTACATTTAGTCATTTACCAGACACTTTTATCTAGAGCGACTTACAGTACAGTAAGTACAGGGACATACCCCCGAGGCAAGTAGGGTGAAGTGCCTTGCCCAAAGACACAACGTCATTTGACACGGCTGGGAATCAAACCAGCAACCTTCTGATTACTAGCCCGATTCCCTATCCGCTCAGCCACCTGACTCCCCTCACTGCTGCCTTCTTGGCTGGGCATCTAGGAAGATAATCTTTATGGCATACAGTATACAGCCGTGGCCAAAAGTATTGAGAGCGACATACATTTTGTGTTTGCAAAGCTTGCTGGGCCTTGGCATCAAATGACTGCCAACATAATTTCAGTAAGTCAAATTAACAGCACAGGGGAAAGTGTGAACTAGTTCTAGCCAGGTGAAATCACTCTATCATTCTGATTGGATTTTAAGAGTAGATTGCCTGCTGTAAATGAGAGGACTATTTGCATATATTGAACATTTTCACCCCAGAAAAGCTTTTAAAAATATGAAATGTGCCTTATTGTATTCCAGTATTCTATAGAAACATGGGAAAACATTTCCCTCAAATACTTAACCAGCAAACTTTGCTAAACATTTGTCATTGTCAAAACTTATGGCCACGACTGTACACACACTCACGCACGTTAACAATCACTGACCTTCCATTCCCCTGTTACACCATTAGTGCGTATGATCAGAGCAGGCAAGTGACAGCGGCCTCTTTGATGCTTCCCAGATATGACCCCCCCCACCACTGCAGCTGCTGTACTCTATTTTGGGTTAGCTACAGTGAACCTCTATAATAGGGCTCCCTTTACACACACACCCACATACACACCCACACACAAACACACACACAACCAATTTCTTGGTATACATACAAACACGTATACTGTACACATTGCTCGCCAAATGAAATCATCCACTCCTTTCATCACACACCCTAATGGAATACCCCCTGTGCCACTCACTGTCATCAACAGCCATCAACAGTCTTTGATTGGCTCTCTGGATCCTCGGATGTTGTCTTGGAGTTGGTCATGTATTCAAGGTGTATCTGACAATTAATGCACAAAGAGCTAAATCAGTGGTGGTTGGAGGGTGCAAACACAAGCTTTAGATTGCCTTTCTTCCCCTAAGGGGCACCAGGAGAACTAATGAGAAACCGTAACTATTGATTTCTGCCATTTTCCTGCAAGGGAATCAGCACCAATGAAATCCAGTCCATCGGTGCTTTGACAGGGCAGCTTCAATCGTTTTGTACAGCAGTATTATCAAGCACTTCAGTGCATGTGCTAAACAATAAGATTGTAGGTTCTATGTTCATAAAAATACGTGTTTAAAACCGACAGCCATAAAATCTAACATACAGCATAAGAAACACTTTGGTTGATAGTACTCTAGGCTCCTATAATTTATGGATTATACTGAATATTTATTCAACCCAAAGTATGCTTTTATCTCCGGGTCATAAAATCCGAGACACTAGACAGTATGCATGGTGAGGAGAACTGTCTGTTTAAATAGAGGAGAGAGGCCGAGGTCAATAAGCCAATACAAGGTCTGCATATGACAAGTACAGTGGGTTTGAGTTCCTGAATGCAACCAGGTCAGTCCTAGACAAGGGGAAATGGGGGGTGAGTATGATCTTTGGGTAGTTGTGAGTAAAGCGAAAGGTCTGTCACATTGAATCTTAGGATGTGGGGCCTGTAGCCTGCAGCCAGTCACAGGGACCCCATTACTCTGTCCTCAGTTCTAATCCCATGAGCCTTTGCTAGACAGGGCTGGTGACCCAGAACGTGATTTGAGTCCCCAGCATTCTTCCGGCTGGTGGTTGACCGAATTCAAATGAAACAATGTTGAACATATTTGAAAAACAGTCAAATAAAACATTTGCATTTGGTGGTCCTATGCATCCAGCATTGAGTTGTGACTACATTTCCAGGGATCAAATCTCAAGGTGTGGAAGGATATTGTGTTTCACTGGCACAGCGACCACTACATCATGCCACACTGAACAGCAGCTAGTTACACAGTGATAATTGAAACCCTGACACAAGCATCTGTCATGTCGATTCTGCGCTTGTCACCACTCATTCAATTAGTTTGTAGTTTGATTGTCATCTAATTTTGAGATCAGAGGAAGGCATTCAACTAACTAAGTGATGGGGAACTCGTGTCCATAAGTAAGCATGTTTACTACAATCAGTTTGCCAAGAGGAACTAAGTACTGAAGATGTTAACAAACACTACAGAAGTTGCCAGTGTAAAGTGCTTGTGTGAGAATTATACTATTAAATAAAAATAGATTATGGTAATATAGTTGGGAAATAATGACTCATAAATATTACATATTAGTGTATAATAATCATAAATGGACAATGAGTCACCTCCTTACTATTCAATTAATTGAAATATAGTAAGTATGATTATAATTATGAAGGCCCTTATGTGCACAACAATGAGAAGACAGTGGCTTTGCCCTGACACTATAGACAAATAAATGTATTCCAAATATATACCTGCAGTATTTCAAATGTACATTGTAATAACTAGAAGATTTTAGATTCCATATGGCACATGAAGTGTACGTAATAGTTTAAGTGTTTAAGTGTTTTTCCCGAGGCTTTCACATTGATTATGAGGTGTTTACATGACAAACAGATGAATGTGACAGCAAAACTTACATTGTTTACTTTACATGCTTTGAGAATACTCCTAAACATTTTCTTTCATATTCCCGTGAGACAGGTTCAACAGTATTGTCATTAGTAACATGACAACATCAATGAGGGTTAGAGTTTTAACAAAAATAACAGACTATTTTAAGTGGCAGCATCAGCGTCATAGTCATGTGTTTAGCTTACTCTATTAAAGTTTGCGTCAATACTGTTTGGTTGCTGAAACTAAAATTGCTATGTGGGGAATGGAAAGTGGATCTCTTTAATACTGATGTCTTAGCACCAGTTTTGAAAAAACATTCGGCACTGATATCCCTTCACTGCTTACATGTCTTGATCCAATTTTAGAAGCACCACCAAGTAGTTTTTTAGTTGGCAGAAGTAGGGCTGAGTCTCAGGAGGTGGCTAAAACAACTTGTGAGAAACTAAGCCATCCAGGCCAGGACTTGAGCTGTTCTTTCTTAAAGTCAACCCACAAAATTGTGTATTCTGAGAAGATCATGTTCAAAAGAGTATGACAGGTGCATTTCTCTTTTACCTGCTATGTTCAAAACATGGCCAAATCTTCCCTTTCATGGCTCAATCAGCATCGCACTTTCAACTGCAGTCCAGAAACCTCTTTCTGATCCAACCTACGGTAAAAAAAACTTTTGTTTAACCACATTCTAATCCCACCTCTCAACAGTCAAGACTGAAACCACACTGCACACTTGTCACATCTCCTCTGTTGTGAAATGTGACCGTGAGTAGCAGTAAATATTAACACGAAGCTGGTCTCCACTTCCTTAGGCCACTCCACCTTGTGGAGCAAATGAATCCTGCAGTTTTAAAAAGACGGAAACCCTATACAGTGTTACTGGTATTGTTATCACAGTGAGCTAATCATTTAATGAAATTACCACAATGTGCTAATACCGAATGTGAGATTAAAGTATCACAAACATTTAATATGGAGGGATATGTAAAGCAGGAAATGGAAGTGTATTCGATAATCTCACTCGGTTGAGCAGTAAACAGAACAATTATCCTGGCATCTGCTCTATGTGAGAAACACATAGAGAAAGGCTGGAAGAATATCTATAGCATAGAAAATTAGAACAACTAAAAGTTTGGTGTACAAGGCATAACGTCTTTATTGTTATACACAGAAATACATCTCCAAAGACTTTGCACAAATCAATGGGGTAACATGAACTTTGAGATATCAAAACTCTCACACAGTTCCTCGCTTTTTGTAAATTAGCCAAACAAGTACATCTGCCACTCACATTCCAAATGGTACACAGATTACAACCAATATTCTGAACTGTCAAATGTTACCGTATGTGCATTACATTACCAATTACAAACAAGTTATACCCATTGTTAAAATACAACTGTGCAAATTGTTAGAAAAATACCAACTTATACCAGATTCTGGATTGTGCTCTGTAAAAATCCTTACAAATAGTATATAATCTATATATAAATGTTATCAACATGCAACGTTGCATTTCCCAAAAATATCCCTCATGCCTGTTTGAGATTGTTCAGTGGGTCACCTTTCACCTTGCTGAAAAAGAGGGAAGAGGTTAAGAAGGAGGGCGTGGACAACAGATTTCTGATGAAAAGGGTTATAATAAAGTAATATGTTTTGCTGCCAAATAAAGCTAACTGCATTACCTTGACATCACAGACATCAAACATCACAGTCTGGAACTTTTACTACACAATGTAAAGTTGCCTTAAACGTCGCCAACTAAAAATGAACAGAAAATAATTGGGATAGTCTTCTTTCAATGGTTCTTCATCATAAACATCTTCCTTTGCAGCAGATAGCACAAATAATTGTGGAAGAAATTCAACAACATTGCCCGGTGAAGCAGTCTCCAAAAGTGATGCGCCGAATAATCTACTAGTCAAGAATCACATCTCAAAACAGAATTGCATAAAAAGCAAATCTAACAAATTTTCAAGCCCTTTTTAGCGAAGACTAATATCTGAAACAATATACCTATGAACAGTATAATGAATTAAATAATTAACCTTCGAAGTGCTAACAGAAAATGTTATTCATATTAATCCACATTCAAATTAAATAAATTCATGCTGTAACTGCAACAAAGACCACAAACAATTACAATGAAGTCGCACGTTTAAAAACAAGGATTTTGATAATTAAAACAGTCAGTACAGTTCCTCACACAACAAAATTAAGACAAGGATTTGATTGTTTATTTTGTTTCTCCCCTCTTCTTCACCATCTTCTGAGGTAAACAGCAGTGCAGACTTAAAGGCATCACTCTTAACCACATCACCACAGATTCAACCTGAACAAATTCACCAACAGCTTCTTTTCATCCAATCCAGTGTTCCCAAGCCCCAGACTCAGCAGACCAAAAGCAGGTGTTTGAACTAAACCTGGACAACTGCATCAATGGCTCTTCACAGCTTACTTGGTATAACATTGGAAGCAGAGAAGAAGAATCAAAGTAATTATGCTAAAAATCCCATGCACAATAATATAGTTTGTGTTGCAATACCAACAAAATATTTAAATTTTTATTAAATAAATAACATTTCCATAAGACTTTTCATACATCAGTCACAAAGAGCTACTGTAGCTAAGGCCTGTTACAATGTCATTGTCCTTACAACTGTACCAAGTAACACTGTGAACAGTTCAATTGACCCAATCCAGTTATTTTAAATGAGAGCATTCCTACCTGCTGAATGTAGAAATGAACATAATAGGAGTTAGTTAAATTATTTCTTTTGGCAAAATATATAATTCCTTTAACAAAAATAAAAATATTGCACATAAAATAAGCATTTAACTCCTAAATCCTTCAAAATTGTTTTTAGACTTCCAAAATAAATGGGAAAAGATGGGTAATCTTCAATTGATCCTCACTTGATCAATATGGATTTAGTTCCAAGCAAGGCTTTTTCTTTCTTAACAAGTGGTCTATGACTGCAGGTAACCAACATTCAATGAACAACAACAAATAAACAAACAAACAAAAAAAACAATGAAAAACACAACAAAAATGTTGTTCAAACATGCACAGGGAGCATGTAAAAGCAGTGGCTCCTGGGTAATGGTGGGAGGAGCTTGAAAACGTTGCATTGTGGGTAACAGAGTAAGACTGGCAAGTGACCGCGCTAGCACTGACTGCCAGCGTTTGCCGTATCCACTTTCCTGTATCGAGGGTTGCATGCGTGAACGTAGGGCCATCCCAACATCTAAAATGCTTTACCTACAACCACACAGTCCTCTGGCCGCCACGCTCACATCTTCCCTATGAAAACGTCGGGTGGTAAAATAGTAAGGCAGCTGTTCCATCCTGTCAACTAAAAGTGCATCTCCGCACTCTTCCAGTAATGTCAGTCCTGCTGGGACCGCGACGGCAGGGGGAGTGGCTAAGTAAGCCACGCCCCCCTTCTGGGGGAGGCAGCACATGTGACGTGGGTTTCAATTACTTCTCAAATGTGTGTATGTTTATATATGTGTGGTGTGTGTGTGTTTTAAACCATTTTTTTTTACTCCCTAGACACGACAGTTCCCTCCAGCTCTTAAAGGAGCCGAAGAAGGTGTTAAACAGGGGGACACCGGGCTGTGTTCGGCCCGTGACAGGGTGACTGGTGGTTGGTTCCCTCACAGTTCCTGTGCCACGCTGATTCCCGAGCACCTTCGAATGCCTCCCTGTGTTGGCCGGCGCCGTTTGGAAGGCTGGCGATGCAGCTGAACCAGTTGCCATGGCTTCGCTAAGGAGCCAAAACAGTTTCATTTTAACAGACAGGTATAGATAGAAGCTGACTGATTCACAGGCAAGTCCATTAAAAGCCAGCATGTCCTAAGAATAGCAGTAAACAGGATTCAGGAAGTAATGAGGTAAACTTTGCTTACCTGAGAAACAGGTGATCATGTCAGGAAGTGGACAAATATGATTGCTAAGCCAATATTCAAAAGCATAACCATGGCAACCAGGATTGAGTTAGGACCCTGCAAGACATAATAGTGTCATATAATAGAGATGCTATCACAATATCTTTCGACAATATTTTCCACTTTGTTCAGACTGTTTGCCAGTACTTACGGCTTCCACCTCCATAGCATCTGCAATGTCCATGCTGGCTTTCTTCGTCTCTGCGAGGCTCTTTGGCTTTTGGGAATCCTGCTTCCTGAATGTGGGCTTGACGGGGGGTCCGTAGGACTTGGGGGGATGCGGAGCCAAGCGTGCCATGGCGGCCTGACTGAGATCTTCATCCTCCCCCTCTTCTAGGTCTGGGGGTGGAGGACCCCTCGTAGGGGCCTTGACGTAGTAGCTGTGGTACTCGGTGTGGAGCTGTCCATTCGCTGAGGTCGAGACTACCGCCTGGGCCTGGGGAGGGGGCAACACAGCGCGGGGGGACTCTGGGGCCTTGGGGGGGCTTCGGAGGGGCCTCGTCCTGCCTGGCTGGGGCAGCCTGGGGCGGGGGGGGCCTTAGGGGGCTCCACAGTGGATACCCTCTCATCTTTACTGACCTTCCTGCTTGGACGCTCGTCCTTGCTGGTCTTGCGGGTGGGTTTCTCCTCTTTGCTGGTCTTGCGGGTGGGTTTCTCCTCTTTGCTGGTCTTGCGGCTGCTGGTACTGTTGGCGAGCTGCGCTTTTTTCTTGGAGTGGGGCGAGGGGGGGAGGGGTGGGGCCGGGGCTGGTGGCCGGGGGGGTGGCTTTGCCGTGGGAGGGGGGCGACTTTGAGGGGGAGTTCTCCTTCTCCACAGGGGCCTCGGTGATCTCTACAGGGTCCATGAACTGCTGCTTGATATAGTCAGGACCTGCACAGTAGAGAGGTGGAGGGAAAGGACAACTATTAACATCAATACACACATGCACACACACACACACCCAAACGGACTCTCCCAAGTGTGTTGGTTTGTAGGGTTCCTCCTCCTCTTGGTTCTTCTCCTTGCTCAGCCTTGTGGTTCTGTGTTGTCACTCATCATGGTTCATGTTTTCGTCATTGTCAGTCAGTCAGGTGACTAGTTTCTACCTCTGTTCAATATTATGATATTGATATTGATATTGTCATTTTCACAAAATATTTTGTTTGTTATCGTTAAGACCCTGCTACTAAGAATGTTATTGTTTTCTGAATACATATATGCCAGGTAATTTAATAATAAAATGTGGACTTGAACATACACAAGCACATTCACTCCAGTGTACAACAAACAAACAAACCATTACCCATAAAATACCTCCATACACAAACAAAAGCGCACGTACACACATTGCATTACCCCAGTTTGGGATGTAGGATGACATAAGAGATCACTAATCCTTGAAAGGATGCCAACTCATGTCGTAATCTCCAACACAAGCACTGCCCAAGAACCCAGATTAGAAGGGCAGAGCTATCTGCTATCGACTTGTACTGCCTGCAATAAGAGGTTTTGGAATATCTACTGTTGTAGAACTGTTCATGGGAAATCCAAAACAGCCTCAACTAATGAGTAAATAACACGTCAAATTACATGTCTAACCCCAGTAACCCCGGTCAATATCCCTACTGCTATACTGTAGGTAAAATATATGGATTTACAAGCACCGATGGTTGGCTTTGTAAATGTGAAAAAAGACTACAGAAAGGCTCATATATAGACATATTTAACACACACATCAATAGATCACACAGCGCAGAAATCATTAAGTCCCCAACAAGGTTTACCCTAATCATTCCATTTCATCTCCTATCTGCAGTATCGCACCCTAATAAGCACATCCCTAGGGCAAGATGCGAGTGTAGCCAACCGAGTGCAGATCAAAGAGAGAGCAGAGACAAATTGAAATAGAGAGAGGAAAACAGGACGAGGAGAGAGAGGAACGAGCGTGTCCTTAATGTAGAGGCACAGCCAGACACCAGGCCAGACTCCAGCCAGACCAGACTCCAGCCAGACCAGACTCCAGCCGTCTTCACGGCCCCAATGTCGTCCTTCTCTCCTTTCACCAGCCTCTGTCTCACAGGAAAGACCTCTCGTCACATCTGTCTGCACGCTGAATACAGTGCGCTGATATACACTCATCTTCAGCATCTAGATGGTGATCACTACGGAAACAAGGACTTGACATGGAGGTGCATCATACCATTTGCATGCAACGCTGCAAGACAGGAAACACAAAATGTTCAGAATCTTTCGTAGCAATGCTGATGTGTCCTCTTCTGTGTATCAGTTTTTTTTCATTTCACACGTTTGTGTTTCTGTGGATAAATGTTTGACTCATAAACAAAAATTATTATTATTTTGTATTTGTCTCTCATTAGAGGGTACTATACTGCCTGATGGAGCTTGGCAAGAGATGTGGAGATGGTTTAAGGGCCATGAGAAACTTCCGGGTGTTAAGTTTGGATGTCCGCATGTTGGAAGCACTGTTTTGCTGCCTTCATTTGGTGGGAAGATCCATCTCTAAGATTCAGAGATGAATTGATGATGATCCTCACCCTTTATGAACGATGAGCTTGTGAAGCTGAGCAGTACACACAGGCTGATGTCTGCTAAAACTCTCTCGCCAGCAAATCCCACGACTCAATATCACTTAAACTTAAATAATTTTCCCTCTGCGGGACATTCCTAATTCATTTCATAACAGCGACAGCCCCAGTAAGACCCACTACAAAGAGACAGGGGGCTTTCGAACATCCACAGGGATTAAAATATCTGGTGAGTTTAATTTCACACCATAACTCGATAAGAGGGTTGGCTTCATGGGCGGTTCCAAGCACTTTCTGTTAGGAGACAGAGTTCTACGAGGGGTTCCAGGCAGC